>CM077182.1:27763117-28273117 GCA_039654105.1 Coreius guichenoti
ATTACCTGCAAATTTTGAATAAAAGGCACATGTAAATACACAGCAGTAAACATTTATCAGCCCATCAGAGGATGTAGCTCAGTGGTAGAGCACATGCTTCAGATCCCATCAGGGGATGTAGCTCAGTGGTAGAGCGCATGCTTCGCATGTATGAGGTCCTGGGTTCAATCCCCAGCATTTCCAAGCATGTTGGTACTTTCAAGTAAACACTGTTCCTGTTTCTAAAATATCTGAAACATATGTGCATCTATTCCAATATCACCAAAATAGCTCAAATAAAAGGCACATGTATCTACACAAGATGAAAATAATGACTACATCAGGGGATGTAGCTCAGTGGTGGAGCACATGCTTCAGTTCCCATCGGGGATGTAACTCAGTGGTAGTGCGCATGCTTTGCATGTGTGAGGCCCTGGGTTCAATCTCCAAGCATTTTGGTACTTTCAAGTAAACACTGTTCCTGTTTCTAAAATATCTGAAACATATGTGCATCTATTCCGATATCACCAAAATAGCTCAAATAAAAGGCACCTGTATCTACACAAGATGAAAATAATGACTACATCAGGGGATGTAGCTCAGTGGTAGAGCGCATGCTTTGCATGTATGAGGCCCTGGGTTTAATCCCCAGCATCTCCAAGCATTTTGGTACTTTCAAGTAAACACTGTTCCTGTTTCTAAAATATCTGAAACATATGTGCATCTAATCCGATATCACCAAAATAGCTCAAATAAAAGGCACATGTATCTACACAAGATGAAAAGAATGACTACATCAGGGGATGTAGCTCAGTGGTAGAGCGCATGCTTTGCATGTATGAGGCCCTGGGTTCAATCCCCAGCATCTCTAAGCATTTTGGTACTTTCAAGTAAACACTGTTCCTGTTTCTAAAATATCTGAAACATATGTGCATCTATTCCGATATCACCAAAATAGCTCAAATAAAAGGCACATGTATCTACACAAGATGAAAGTAATGACTACATCAGGGGATGTAGCTGAGTGGTAAAGCGCATGCTTTGCATGTATGAGGTCCTGGGTTCAATCCCCAGCATTTCCAAGCAATGTGGAACTTTCCACTAACCTCATTTCCTGTTTCTTAAACCTTTGTCCCTCATGTGCATATATTCCAGTAATGACATTTATTACCTGCAAATTTTGAATAAAAGGCACATGTAAATACACAGCAGTAAACATTTATCAGCCCATCAGAGGATGTAGCTCAGTGGTAGAGCACAGGCTTCAGATTCCATCAGGGGATGTAGCTAAGTGGTAGAGCGCATGCTTTGCATGTATGAGGTCCTGGGTTCAATCCCCAGCATTTCCAAGCAGCTTGGTACTTTCAAGTGAATACTTCTCTTGTTTATAAAATGTCTGAAAAATATATGTGCATCTATTCCAATGTCACCAAAATAGCTCAAATAAAAGGCACATGTATCTACACAAGATGAAAATAATGACTACATCAGGGGATGTAGCTCAGTGGTAGAGCGCATGCTTCGCATGTATGAGGCCCTGGGTTCAATATCCAGCATCTCCAAGCATTTTGGTACTTTCAAGTGAACACTTTTCCTGTTTATAAAATGTCTGAAACGTATGTTGATGTGCTTTCCAATGTCAGGCTTTATAAATAGCAAGGGTTGCCTTTTCAGGGGAGGTAGCTCAGTGGTAGAGTGCATGCTTTGCATGTATGAGGTCTTGGGTTCAATCCCCAGCATCTCCAAGCAGTTTGGTACTTTCAAGTGAAAGTACCAAGCTTTGGTAGCTCATCAAGACCTCTGAAACTTATGTACATGTCCTTTCCAATGTCAGGCTTTATAAATAGCAAGGGTTGCCTTTTCAGGAGAGGTAGCTCAGTGGTAGAGTGCATGCTTTGCATGTATGAGGTCCTGGGTTCAATCCCCAGCATCTCCAAGCAGTTTGGTAGCTCATCAAGACCTCTGAAACTTATGTACATGTCATTTCCAATGTAATCCCCAGCATCTCCAAGCAGTTTGGTACTTTCAAGTGAACACTTTTCCTGTTTATAAAATGTCTGAAACATATGTGCATCTATTCCGATATCACCAAAATAGCTCAAATAAAAGGCACATGTATCTACACAAGATGAAAATAGTAGCTACGTCAGGGGATGTAGCTCAGTGGTAGAGCGCATGCTTTGCGTGTATGAGGTTCTGGGTTCAATCCCCAGCATCTCCAAGCAGTTTGGTACTTTCAAGTGAACACTTTTCCTGTTTCTAAAACCTCTGAAACGTATTTTCATGTGCTTTCCAAAGTCAGGCTTTATAACCAATAAGGGCTTTCTTTTTAGGGGCTGTAGCTCAGTGGTGGAGTGCATGCTTCGCATGTATGAGGTCCAGGGTTGAATCCCCAGCATCTCCAAGGATAGTTATCCTTAAACTAAAAACTTTATCTGTTGCGCAATTTTCTGACCCTATTGTATTTGTATTTCAAATATAGCAACTATCTTGAGTAAAAGGCACATATAACTATACAACAGCTGCGTCAGGGGATGTATCTCAGTGGTAGAGCGCATGTTTTGCATATATGATGTCCCGGGTTCAATCCCCAGCATGTCCAAGCAATGTGGGACTTTCCACTAACCTCATTGCCTGTTTCTTAAACCTTTGTCCCTCATGTGCACATATTCCAGTAATGACATTTATTACCTGCAAATTTTGAATAAAAGGCACATGTAAATACACAGTAGGAAACCTTTGTCTGCCAATCAGGGGATGTAGCTCAGTGGTAGAGCGCAGGCTTTGCATATGTGTAGTCTAGGGTTCCATCCCCAGGATAGTTATCCTTTAATTAAAAACTTTATCCGTTGCGCAATTCTCTGACCATAATTTATATTACAAATATAGCAACTAGCTTGAGTCAATTTAAAAAAAAAAAAAAAATGTCAGTAATTTTCATATTGGGTGAACTATACACAATACAGATCCCTATCCACGATACATATTGTTGCATTTTTGTATTGTGATATATTGTGACACGATATATTGTTCCATCCCTACAATGTATTAGTGCAGCACTTTGAGAGAGGCATTAACTTCATACAAGTATCATGAATATAAAGTTTCAACTATACATTAACACAATATTAACAATAAACAAACCTTACATTAACACTGACAGTCTTAAACATTAGCGTGTCTGTCTCTATTGTATATAGTTAATATATTTGGTTTGAAATTTAAAAACCAAAACCATTCCTTGATCTTTTTGTCATTTGACAATATTTTTAACCTCAAAAGGATCAAACGTTTCTCTTTAGCCCCTACAAGCAATGTAATAGGACAAATAGATATATGTCTGTAGCAATAGCGACACATGCTGGCCATGGTAAAAGATCGCTGAGATTAGGACATTTGGGAATTATTTACAAGGAATTAATATCGCACATATTTGTTTGTTTTGAGTAATGTGGTACTAATAAGGGTTTGATTTTATTGACAAACTTTGCTTATTTTATAATAGTAAAATAATCGTTTTTTACTGTGGCACTAAAAATGAATCAAACAATGGCTTGTTATTGAAAAAGTTTCCGACCCATGGCTTTTGAGTTTTTAAAATGGGATTAGGACTTTTATTTTGACGTATCGATGTGACGTCATAAGGCGGCGCCGCGCTCCTTCTCCTGCGATTTGGCGGACGAAAGGTTTGTGTTTTTAATCGTTTAAAGTGTTTAAATTGATTTGTTTCAGCCGTTCAGTATATTTTATAGTTTTTACATGCGATGTCATTGAAATGTTTGCTTTATCTAACATGAATTAACGTTATTTTTTTGAGTAAACACACCCACACATGAGTATCAGAAAAGGTGCATCTAATTGTACGAATTCGGGCATTAGCCAGTGATGAGCTTTCTAGCGTGGAAGAAACACAATGGAACTCAGATGAAAGTTAAACTAACTTAACCAAAATGTGCCTTTATAACCTACAATATTAGATTTAGTGTATATTATATAAAAGGAATATTGCACTTGATTCATTCAGGTCAAGTCATTTTTCTTTCCACAATACACATCTTACACAAAGTAGCTTTATAGAAAATCATATAGTTTTGTCTATAATGATTTAACTCTTTAACATAGAACAGGTGACATGGCGATATAATGATGATAGTCATCATTTCTGACCACTACAACCCGCACCCGCAAACAGAGATTATGAAAAATGTACACCAACGTTAGGACTACGCTAAACGTTCAGAACAACAGAGATAAAACATTGTGTTCAATTAAACAGAATGTTATCACAACAAATGACAAACACATTTGGATAGCGTTTTAACCTTATAAAACTCTGTTAACTGTTAAAACTAAACATCACAACTAGCGGAGCCTAAAAACATGTTTAAAGGGATAGTTCACCCAAAAATGAAAATTAGCCCCTGATTTACTCAAGTTATCCTAGGTGTATATGACATTCTTATATGACATTCTTCTTTCAGACGAATACAATCGGAGTTATATTAAATAATGTCCAAGCTCTTCCAAGCTTTATAATGGCAGTGAATGGCTGTTTCTGTTTTGAAGTCCATAAAAGGGCATCTATCCATCATAAAAGTGTTCCACACGGCTCCGGGGGTTAATAAAGGCCTTCTGAAGCGAGGCGATGCGTTTGTGTAAGAAAAATATCCATTTATATCCATATTCAAAACTTTTCAAACTGTAATCTCTAACTTCCGCTAACTGTCATACGCGCGTTCACGAGAGAGTGGCGTTCCAGCGTATGACGTAGGACGCTCTGGTGAGAATATGCTAGCTCTCACAAGAACCAAGTTTTGTTTTGCTCTATCCTCTGCGCTCCCGCATTCATCGCCAGAACTTACGCTACATCCTACATCATTAGTTAGTGGAAGTTAGACATTACAATTTGTAAAGTTTTAAATATGGATATTTTTCTTAAACAAACGCTTTGCTTCAGAAGGCCTGGAGCCGTGTGGAGTATGTTTATGATGGATAGATGCACTTTTATGGACTTCAAAACAGAAACAGCCATTCATTGCCATTATAAAGCTTGGAAGAGCCAGGACATTTTTTTTTTTTTTAATATAACTCCAGTTGTATTTGTCTGAAAGAAGAATGTCATATACACCTAGGATGACTTGAGGGTGAGTAAATCATGGCCTAATTTTCATTTTTGGGTGAACTATCCCTTTAAACGTATGAGTAACAACACACACACACACACACACACACACCTAACCATAACAGTTAAACTCTGGTAACCTAACACAATAATTAATTCAATTGCTTATAAAATGAATAAATGGGTCAATGACATGACATGCATTTTTTGTGTTCAAGTGCATTATTTCCTTTTAAAATTATTTGATAACTTCATGACATATCACTTTATTCTATAAAACCTATTTAGGTTGAATTCATTTTTAATACGTTTAAATAATACATATTATTTTGTTTTATTATCTTAAAAACCCCAAAATGTCAGGTGGTCCGAACAAATGAACAGACTAAGAAAACTATTTAAATGGTGTTTTTTATAATAAAAAAAAATTAAGAACCAGTTTTATAAATACCAGTAGTTTTAAAGGTGCAGTGTGTCGTATTTATGAGGATCTATTGACATAAATGCAATATAATATTCATAACTATGTTTTCAGTGGTGTATAAAAACCTTACATAATGAGCCGTTCTGTTTTTATTACTTTAGAATGAGCCATTTCTATCTACATACACTGCGGATCCCCTTACAGTGAAATCGCCATTTTTGCGCCGTCATGTTTCTACAGTAGCCTTAAACGGACAAACTTCTCTACAGAGCGCTAGCTACTCTCTGCTGTCTCAGACGACGACATCTTTGTCCTGTGTCGGCCACCGTAGATTCTCTGTGTGCTTCAAAAGGGAGGGGTAAGCGGTGGACAGTTGCAATTTACAACCTCACCGCTAGATGCCGGTACACAGTGCACCTTTAAAGCTGTTGAGATAATTGAAAAACTTTTGTCCAGCAATTATGTTCTCAAATGTCAGGGTGGCACAACTGCAAACAGGGCTCTTTTATTATGAATTGACATGGTAATAACAGTAAACGAGTGAAAAGGTTTGTAGATCTCTCTCAAATACTGGTACAAACTGATCATTTCAATTATGAGTAGGTTGGGTACACTTTCCATGTCAGGTGGTAAAACTACAGTAAATATACATACAACTATGTGGTTGTACCACCTGACATAAACAGTCAAGAAAGGAATTTAAATACTTTGAAAGGTTATGTGCAGCTGAAACTTGTTTAAAGGGATAGTTCACCAAAACTGAAAGTGTACTCACCCTCAAGTTGTTTCAAACTTGTATGAATTTCTTTCTTTTTTTGGCTAATCATGACAATTAGAGACCATTAATGCCGAGTTCACACCGCGTGATTTTAGGCCCGATTTTCACTCGCCGACAGGTTTTGCAAAATCGCAGACAAATGCTGAAATCATAGGCAAATCAGTGCGAATTCACGCGAGTGACAATCACGCAGTGTGAATGATCAAAGACGCGATCTGAGAGAATATTTGGCATGCTAAATATCTGGACCTGTCAGCAATTCAAAATCCTGCTGTGTGAAATGTGTTCTGACTGAAAATGACATCGGCGATGACCTACAGCCAATGAGAGAGCAAGATACAGGGCAGCGGGAGGTTCGGGGAGGAGTTATAGACCAGATTATCAGTATTTTAATAGATATATTTACAATTATATAAAACAGAAACAAAGAACAAACATTTGCTTGACCAGCCGCACATTGCAAAATTATTTATTTACCTCTAACTCTCTTTGCAGAACACAATCCTTGCTCCCCGCGTCTCCCCAACCATTTCCTCCTCCATAATCTTTTTTTTTCTCCTTTTCACTGCAAATCAGCACACAGACAATTTGGATCGCATTAAGCTTCTTGTGGGCTATCATTTTTAATAACAATTCCAGTCTCACGTACGTGTGATCTTGCGTTATTTCCTTATCACTTCTCGCATGTGTTTGGTTGTGAAATGTAGTTTGCGGACCAGACAGAGTTGTCGCCGAGTAAAGTCATGCAATGTGAAACCCCGTCACCGATTCACCATGCAGTGTGCACACAGCAGCGACTGAATGCTACCCCAGATAGTCGTGCAGTGTGAAAAGAACAGTGATCCGACGACTTTGAAAATCGTGCAGTCTGAACTCGGCATAACTGTCAGTGCACTGACTACTGAACTAGGGAGCTGATTGAGACGCACCCAGAGATTTAGTTTTAATTTATTTTTCTTTCTGTTAATTATTCTCATCTTAAACAGGACAGAGAGTCCAAACACACGGAAAAGCAGCTGAGATCCACGTGACACTATTATAAAGATGGCGTTTATTAAAGTGGAGAATGAAGACATGAAGATTGAAGAAATACTCATAGTGAAACATGAGGATTCTGAGGAACAAACAGGTTGGTTTCATTCTCAAAGCTGAACTCAGTCATTTGATCCTTATTAAAATGTCCAGCTCTACAGAAATGAATGATATTTTTGAAGAATGTCATATAAGTGTCATAATTAAAGTGGTTTTATTTGACATGAAGCGGGTCGCCTCATGTGGACCGACATGTTGAGATCACATGACTAGATAAATAATACTAATGCTGCCTTCAAAAGCACCTGAAAAGATTTTACTTCCAGTTTAGATATTCCATATAATGACATGTCTCACACATTAAGAAAATATGGCCAACAAATAATTTTGTGTAATGTGCCATCCCAGATTTATATGACTTTCTTTCTTTAGATGAACACAAAAATAAGCCATCTTTGTGAGTCCATGTGATGCAAGTTGACATTTTAAAAGTGAACACGATGGTAATCCTTTTGACCCCAATTTTTATAGAATCTTTTCTAAAGCAAAACAATATGTGTGTGTGAGAAATATACAAATTTTAAAAATATTTCTTTGTGTTCATCTGAAGAAAGAAAATCATATACATCTAGGACAGCATAAGTGCAAGGTAAATGAGTATTCCTTTAAACACTATGGCCGGTTTCATAGACAGGGTTTAGATTAAGCCAGGATTAGGCCTTAGATCAGTTAGGGCATTTAAGTAGCTTTTATAAACGTGCTTTAGAAAAAACATTACTGGTGTGCATCTTGAGACAAAACATATATGTCAGTGCAAGTTGCTTTCAGTTAAAACAGCTCAAACATGCATTTTAGTCTGGGACTAGCTTAAGCATTGTCTGTGAAACCAGGGGTTAATCTTAAGAATTGAAAACAAAGAAAGTTTATATCAATTATGCAACAGTATGAGGTGAGTTTAACTTTTGGTATCTAGAACAATTACGTTTGTATGTGCATATGTACATATCACCTTAATATTACTAAAACACTGTACAGAAGATTAAAATAACTTTGCAAAACCATTCATTACCATTCATAAAATTCTTGCTGCCACAGACACTAAATGTTGAGATCTGTATTGTAAATGTAAACTTTTGAAAAACTGAAACAATACTTTTAAATATGAAACTACAACCACTGGTAGGTAGTAGCAATTCATTGTCTTAATGTGCGAGTCATTAAATCATACATTCAACCGATTCATTCAAAACAAAGCAAGTGACTGTCTTTATGAATTGGTCATTAAAGGGTTAGTTCACCCAAACATGAAAATTCTGTCATCATTTACTCACCCTCATGTTGTTCCAAACCCGTAAGATTTCCGTTCATGTTCTAAACAAAGGAAGATTAATGAATTCTGATAGCTTTCTGTCCCTGCATTAACAGTCTACGCAACTACCACTTTGACGCTTCAAAAAGTTCATAAAGATATCGTAAAACTGATCCATATGAATTGTGCGGTTTAGTCAAAATAAATAAACTGCTGTAAAAGAATGTTGTGAATTCTGATTTATCACATATATGATGCATTTGGTTAAATTAATAAACGCGGTAATGAAGTGCTTTAGGGCATACAGCTCAAACAGCAGTGCACGACATTAAGAACTATGTGGGACTGTCATATTACATAACATTATAAAGAAAACACTATTGTAGGGCTGTCAGGACTTTTAAAAAATCCTCGATTGCAATTTACCCGTGTCGAATAACTGGCAAAATACCAGAAGTGGTGCATTCCACCGACGAGAATCCTTGAACCGCATTATTAGACCGTTTTCTAAGGCTGCACAATATATATTAAAACCATTTTAAAAAAACATACTATAGCATAATGCTATTGTCAATTCACAAATGCTGCGATTCAATTAAATAAACATATGCCCTGCGGGTTTAATATACATATATGCGCTTTAATTACATGCTACTCCACATGATCCGTTATCATTTACATGCGTGGAGAATCTCAAACTCCATCTCTGCATATGCTGTGAGTTTGGGTTGCTTATAACGTTCATCTGGGAACGCAATTTTAAACCTATGCCAACACAGGAGAATACATCAGTATGTTTCTAAATATGCTGTTCCTCTGAATCCATAACTGTTCATCGCAATTCATTGCTCTGAGTTTGCATGATATGATGTCCACATATTCTTGTTCAAGAAATTACAGTGGCTCTAGCATTTGTTATTATTATATGTATTTTAAGTCATATTAAAGGCTATTGTTAGCTTAGGTCTATTTTTATTGCCACAAAAAATATCCAAATACTAAAATAATCGTCAAAATAATCATCATATTACTCTATTACCAAAATAAGTTAGTGACAGCCCTACACTATTGTAATAAAACACTGTAAATTCTTTTGGTTTAGTTGTCGCGTTTCAGTGCAATGTTATGGGAAGAGTGCATCCACAACAGGAGTTACACATTCTGACTAGCACATAGCTTAGTTCAAGTTCACTTGTGCATCCGCGTCTTTTTGTGCAGATGTAAGTTGTAATATTATGTTGTAATATTACTCATGTTCAGCTAATTGTCAGCCTCTTACATGTCTACATCTCGAGAGAAATGTTATTCAAGCGGAAAATTATGTTTTATGAACAAAGTTCGGGAGGAGCACGTTCAAATGGTTTGTCTAGTCAGCTTGTGAGGAGGCATATATATATATATATATATATATATATATATATATATAATATATACAGCCGACTCACCTAGTTACCTTGACAATTTCTGCATCCCTCCGCCATTCCGACTTCTCAGTCTTTACTGGTTCCTATTCCCAGCCGGGGATACGGGGGAGTCCTCTGGGTTTGGGCTAAATTCCAAGATCGGCCCTCCCCTCGGACAGCACGCCAAATAGGGTTACTTTACTCGTTTACTCTATTCGATCATTTGTAAGTGTGAACACCGTGAAACAACTAATATGGCATTATTTTCTTATTTATTATAGATTTCTTTTTGGCATTTTGCTTTTTTTTTGACAGGAAGAAAGGGAGGGACAGGATCAAAAAAGGTCCACAAACTCAGGTCACCCGAGCTGCCCACAAGGCTATTGGCTCCGACAATAGAACATTATTTTCAACTTGGCTGCAATGTTTTATTCTCCATCATTCAATGCATATTGCCTGTACATAAATGAACCTTTATATGTCATCGCAGATTAAAATCTATAAATCTTCAATTGGTGTGCAGCAAAACTTAAGGTTTACTGCTAGGTGACACTGAATTATATGAATAAATACAAGATAAGCATATTTCTAATGAGTAAATATTCATTTGATAATGGAATACAAAGATATAACAGATAGAACAAAGAGAACAAATCATGTACAGATTTAAAATGCATGGGATTGGAATAAGAGATAATAAATCATGTACAAGTAAGTGTACTTGGAATCCTGTTCATTTCATGTTGTTTCCTGGTGTTCTTACTCCTCATCCTCCTCAACATTGCTCACAGGCAGTGAAGACCAGAAAGCTCTCCTGTTTGGGGGCATAAAAGGACATAGTTTTTTGATGATGTCATTCTTCTTTGCCTCTTCAATCCTCCGGTCATGTGGTCTTAGGAGAAGAGGGCACCTTCAGCTTGAATTTAGCACCTTCATCTTGAACTTAACTCGGTAAAGTGATCATCCTCATGGGTTTGTTTGAAGAACAGGCTCCTGGAGCCACATCGCAGCTGAATCACTGACATCTTGCCCAACTTTGGTGCCTTCTTGATCTTAACAGTGGAGTGGCCATCCTTCCAATTCAGCACATCCGCATTCTTCATTTCGACCACTTCCACCTTCCTGGAGTTTAAGCTTGACACAACACTCACAAAATCCTCAAAGTCATACACCACTCCGCCAGGACAATTTCTCATCTCCTGCTCGACACCATGGTGAAAACTGTCAGCATTCATGAAAGTGTGTCCCAGTGTGTCAAAATATTTTAGAGTGATATCCTCCATGGAGGTGGTATCACCATTGACAAGGCAGACCAGGGAGGATAGCAGGCACCAATTCTTGTTTTGAGCAGAACAGTTGTCCACCCAGAAGATGCTGTGGCATATGTCCCTTTCTTTCTCTAGTGCAGTCACATAGGCCGAAGTGATCTCTGCTGCACTTCGCCCTGCCATGCCCTCATGCCAGACCACAGAGATGGTGTTTTTTTTTTTTTTTTTTCATTTTTCTTCTTGCCTACAGAGGCAAAGGTCTCATGGAATGCCACGATACGCTTTGTGAAGATCGATGTTTTCAGACCAGGCATACGAGGCAACATGATCACTTTTTGAAGGTCCACACTCTTCACTAACGTGTCCTCTGGCCAGTTCTTCTCCGCATCAGCCTGGTATGTCATCCTGCTCTGCACGGCAGACTCTTTATGCCCACGCCACCTCTGGCAATGCAAGCAGTCCATTTCATGACGATCCCATCCGCATCATGGTAATTTTTTATGTGCTGATCCTGCAGTAAGCACTCCTCACATTCCTCCTCTCCAAGCTTTGCAAAGCTAATGTTCTTATGCTTTACAGCTTTTGCGGTAGCTCATAGGAGCAGCTGTTGCCTTTTTCCAAATAATCAGCATACATGAGCTAGATGTTAATGTCGCTAGGGAGGTAGCGACGATGTGGGGCATGCTCCCTTCGATAGTGGCTCACTGATGGGTGGAAGGATTCAATATGATCATATACAGGCTGCATGTCCAGCTTGTTGGCCGGTGTATGTCTTCCTCTTTGGTCTCTTGTGATCACCTCATTTCCTATCTCCTTCCCCATCACAGAGAGGACCAGGCTGTCATTTGTCGGATGGTACCCCAAAGTGGCCAGGAAGAAAGTTTTACAGACCTGCTAAGGTACCTGATCTTCATTCTTTAACCTGTAAGCAAAGGACCTGCCATGCTGACTTGTTTTTCTATCCACACAAAATTTTTCTGTTGGTAGCTGGCTGACACTGTGGAACATGAATGCACGTCTATCTGTGTAGTCCATGTCCCAGTACCTGTTCCAGATCTGCTTGCGTCTCTCCTCACTAAATTTGTCTGTGCATTTTCTTTTGCATTTCTGGCCACACGGATCTCTCGTTGGTGGGGCTTTGGATGGAGTGAGGGTGGGCTCTGGTGCTGGCAGTGGTGCTGTGGCTGGAGTGAAGGGAAACTCCATAAGAGCAACAAGGGTGGTGTCAGGTGTGCTGCAGAACAGCTCATCAGAACCAAACTCCGGGAAACTAATATCCAGACAACTATCAAGAACTGTCCATGTTTTTGAATTGGGTGCTGGATCACAAGTAACTGAAATGAACAGAACAAATTTACAATTGGAGACATGCATGGGAAAATAAATGAAACCTTAACTTGAAATATTTGAACAATATTTGATTAATTAATGTCAATGTTATTAAATTGGGTAAATGCCTACCACTCTCCAGAACGATTTATTTATTTATTTATTTTATTTATTTTTGGGGGGGGGGGGGGGGGGGGTGCTGCTTCTGGACCGCAAGGAATATTGCCACAAGGAACTGAAAGGATTAGAGCATTTATTTTTATTAATATTATTATTATTATTATTATTCATAAAGCATGGAGGGAAATCGGAATAGGAAATATTTTTAATATACATCCAATACACATACCTGTAGGTCAATCAATTTTGTTTGTTTTTTAACCAATAAGCTATTTGATTAATCAATGTCTATTTTAACAAATTAGGCACAGGCCTACAAGGTAGTGCTGATGGTTAATCAAGGGTTAAGTTTGGCTACCACGCTCTAATTACAGCTCTGACTGGATTAGATTGGCCAATCTCATAGGCTATAACATAGAGTAATGTGATTGTATTAATTGTTTTTCTGACCGTAACAACCAGACAAAAAGTTATACATGTGGGTGGATACCGTTTGCAACCAATTATTATTTATTGCAATGTTTTTATTTAATACAAAAGGATACAATAATTGCTTTTACATCGAATTGAATGAAAATCACCTAGCCTAAAAGGACGACTTTTGGATTGATGTGAACGCCAAGTAGAAATAATGCTCAGAATGCTTGTGGATTGTTGTGGATTAAACATCCGATGACGTTCATTGCCATGAATTTTATCGGGTTTACAAGAAAAGGTAGGATATGGATTTAATTGCGAACTGTTACACGCTGTCACGGCATTCGATTACACGCTCGTGCAACTAGTGGGCAGCCCCAGACTGTCTGACAGGCTGGCACCGAGTGAATAATCTGCATTATGAAGATTATTTACTATTTCTTATTGCTGGCAAGTTGTCTTGTCTTTGCTTGTTTACAGTGCTTTGTTATATGGATCAGTTTGGTAGCCTATTCTTTGGATAACTGACTAGCCTTTATGCTATAGGCTGCTAGCTAGCTAAATGAAGTAGATTGCGATATATCAAATTCGTTTGTCTAATGCATCTTTTGTGTTTCACAATTTCTTACCTTCACCTTGATGTCTGCGTTTCAAAGCCATCTCAAGCATCATTTCCCTCGAGAGCAATATGCCATCCTTAGACGCTATATTAAAAACAACCACTCTGCAATATTTGTGTACCTACAGTTTTATTCAGGTATGGTGTGTATGTGTGTCAGAAGTGCTTCAGTGACAGATGTATGACAGTACACAGGCTACACGTAAATTAAACGCGGCGAACTTTAATGGACAGTAAAACAAAGGCAGAATACCGTAACTGCAGGCCGGCACAGTAACTTCATTTTGACACATGGCTAAACAAAGGCAGAATACCGTAACTCCATTTGAGTGTTCCAAAACAAAGGCAAAGAGCGGTAACTGGTGTTACGGTGTTCTGCCTGGGTTTCTCCTGGGCTTTTGGAAGTTACTGTTAAGACAACCCATTATTTTCTCGAAAAAACGGAATTGATTAAAGATATTTATCCACATAAGTGAGGTCTTGAATGTCCCAAAATATCAATAACTCTTTTTCGACCAAAAACGAAGTTACGGCCTTTTGCCTTTGCACAGCAGTATTGCCTATTGCCTCAATGGTGTACAGTGTCTTTGGGCGGGTTAATGAGGCGAATTGCCGGCAACAGCCATTTTAGGATTGTTTGTGGTTTGGTCTTAGTGACATAAGGGTCCTCTTAACTACCCATAACTTCACAGATTTATGAGCTGGTTTTAACGATAAAATGCTCTTAGAACAAAAATTTATGAGTCCAAAAATTAGGACTGACACGCCCATGAGTTTCTCCTAAATCGGCAAGTTAGGAGCTACTTTTAGTTTCTATAATCCTATTGCTTTATGCTGCGGTTAACTTGTATTTGTTTTTTTGTCCCCTGCTTTAGACCTGATGGCACTGAAAGAGGAGAGTGAAGTACTGAATGAAATGGAAGAGAAACATGTTGATTTCATGACTGGAGAAAAATCCACAAAGACTGAAAAGACTTCCTCACAAAAAAGCGGTCAGAAGACAGAATCTAGCGGTTACTTTACTTGCTTCCAGTGTGGAAGGAGTTTAAATTCAAAACAAAACCTTGAAGTCCACATGAGAATTCACACTGGAGAGAAGCCTTTCACCTGCCAACAGTGTGGAAAGAGTTTCACTCAAAACCAAAACCTTAAAGCCCACATGAGAGTTCACACTGGAGAGAAGCCTTACACTTGCACTCAATGTGGACAGAGCTTCACACATAAAGGAAACCTAAATGCCCACATAAGAATTCACACCGGAGAAAACCCTTTCACCTGCAATGTGTGTCGGAAGAGCTTTTCACGAAAAGAAAGTCTTAATACTCACATGAACATTCACACTGGAGAGAAGCCTTGCATATGTAGTCAGTGTGGAAAGAGATTCAGTTGTAAAGAAACTCTTCATTGCCACATGAGGATTCACTCAGGGGAGTATTGTTTTGTATGTCCTCAATGTGGAAAGAGTTTCAGTCATAAAAGAAGCCTAAACACTCACATTAAACTTCACAATGGAGAAAAGCCTTTCATCTGCCCTCATTGTGGAAAGAGTTTCACACTTAAAGGAAATCTTCAGACTCACATGAGACTTCACACTGGAGAGAAGCCTTTCAAATGTATTCAGTGCGAGAAGAGTTTCACATATCAAAGAGACCTAAAAAGTCATTTGCAAACTCATGAAATTCTGAATCAGATGAGGCGTTAAAAGTTTCTATTTTTTTCATGTACACATAACACTACTGACTCCCTCTAATTTAGATTATATAGAGGCATCATTTCATTCTTTTTTTTTTTTTTGCTTCCTCAGATTCAAAATATTACCATATTGTAAAGAATATAAAGCAGTATTTTTTTTCTTGGAAATAAATCTGGAAAAAATGGGGTTGTCTTCTATTCAGGGTCTAAACTTTTACATGCCAATAATACACCCCCAACAATAGGGAGCGCCAAATATATGTAAAACAAGTGTTTCCCCCCCAGACTGATAAACGCAGCGGAATCATCAAGCAACTCTCATTAAATAGCCAAGAAATACGGTGTGTCAGAGTGTGATGAAGAGGGCGAGCCCAAATAGACAGTCTGAAAAATGCCAAAGAAAAGCTTACCGCAGTCCTAAAAGCGGCCGCTTCAAAGAAATTTACAGGCAAGTGTGTCAGTACGTAGCCGAAAAAAAGAAATGAGGGGCTGCCCATAACCAGAGCCGTCATTCAGCTGAAGGCACTGGATATCACCAAAGAGCTGAACATATCTACCAGCGAGGCTCCTCGTTTTTTTATTTCGGCTACGTACTAACACACTTGCCTGTTAATGTCTTCGAACTGGCCGCTTTAATGTGGCGTAATGAATTAGCATCACGCCGCAGAACAAGTCTTGCCCAGAGTTTGCCCTCCGACTTTAGGGAGAAACTGCTGTCTTTTCAGTGCCAAGTGATCGGCCCAAGGAAGAAAACATTCATATCCCCTGAATCAGATAGGAGATCAAACACCTGCATTTTTTTTACATGCTACCAACATGTCACTGTACACAAAAAAAATCTGTTATTCTGAAATCTATAAGAACTACAGGTTATTTTTATGATATGCCACAAAGTGTTTATTTTTAAATGTGATCGTTGGTACATTTCACCAGTATTTACCATACTTTAAATATAAAAGAAATAAATATGAAAAAAGGAAAATTATTTTCAAATAAAATAATTATTTATAAAAGACATAATTTGGTCTTCAAAGCCTTTTTCCAAAAGGTACATCTTGAAAAGGGGGGGTCTTCTTATATTCGAAACTGTGAAATGCCACAATGCAAATGAAAGATTATAAATAAAAGGACATAAACTGTACATGAATAATGAACATTGCACTGCATTATTTGATTCATCTCTAGTAAGAGAATGTACAAGTAAACATAATGTCAATTGACATTGAATATGGCTACCGTTGGGGCTAGTTCCAACTGTGGATTGAGTAATAGCGTAACATTCAAGCAAAATCATCACTGATCTGAGGTGCTTTTAGTTTACTTTGTGTGTGCTCACAACGGTGTGACATGATGTGATCAACTGCTAAATTCAAATCTGCTTTCGCCCTTTGGCTGACAATGAGCCAGAGAGAGATTCTCTCAGTGCTTGTCATATATAACTGTTCAGTGTTTTCCACATAATGTTTGTTTCAGACAGTTGTTAGATTTGACTGATATCTCGATTCCGATCTTGATTCCATGGAGATAACGGTTCATCTTATTCCATCTTGCTGATTACTCCAAAAATGTTAGATCGTGCTGATTTCTTGCTGACCAAGGCCTTGTCCACTAATATGTTTTAGTTTGAACGAAAACAAAGCTTTTGGAAATTGCGTAAATAAATTTAAAATCGCATTGTAGTGCGGATTGTAAAAACGTAGGTATTTGAAACCAATTACACGTTTAGTCGTGATGCATATTGTACCGATAGATATTCATGTTTATACTGGTATTGTTCCTTTTGTGTTACTCACTTTCACACAGTTGCTAAAATGTTACTTTCGCACACTCTTCATATCACAATCCTGCAAAGATGACAGAAATGTACTCTCATTTGCAGTCCTGCGGCAAAACATGAGAGCAGTTGCGTTTGACCAAACACATAATGGTGAGTGATTGCAATTCATAATTTTACGCATGCGCAGTAAGGTGAATTTAGCGTTTTCCTACGTTTCAGTGTTGATGACTTTGGACTGAGAGCGTTTTGAAAAGAAAACGCGGTTTTCAAATGTTGGTCAGTAGCTGTGTTTTATTCATGATAAAGCATGACTAGGACCGCTTCGCCCAATGGTTCTGTGTATCACTGTGCAACACCCATAGCAACATTATGCTTACGTTTGTTCTTATTTGAAGAAAAATGTAAGAACTAAAAGGGTAAAATGTTTAAAGGTGCAATATGTAAAATATTTGCAGTAAAATATCCAAAAGCCACTAGGCCAGTGTTATATATTTTGTTCAGTTGAGTACTTACAATATCCCAAATGTTTCCAACTATTTGTAAATCGTGAGAAAAAGGAACTGGGACGTGTGAGGGAGTCGCCTGTCAATGGTGTCATATCCGCGTTACCCGGTTTACGCTTTTACTGCCGTAGAAACTATGGCAACAGACGTGGACAACTGCGTAACGTCTAGCAGCACGCTGTTGTAGTTTCGTTCAAACATTATGGACCATGGCAAGTAGACTTTGGAAAAAAATGAGAAATCAAAAGAGGACCAGTATCGACGTGACGTTTTCGAGATGGCGAGAGCTTCGCAACAAACTTCGACTGGACAGAGATGACGTTCTGTCATGTGCTTTATTAGACAGGTGAGCAAATGTACATAAAACGAATCAAAGTTATGTAGCTCAACACGATGAAATGTTAGAATATCATCAGTATGATGTTCTAATGTTGATATAACTTACTGCTAGTCTCATACAGCCAACAAACTAACACAGAATAACATTATAACTTTCAACACACTCAAATGCAGTTTAGATAGTGTAGACCAAGTGAAACAGCATTGCGTTTCCTCACAATTTTAATTCGTCAAATAAACTGACCTTTATGAGTAGTAATTCAGCACTTGCGGGTAGTTTGGTAGAATGAAATGTCCTCATTTCTTTATTTCCCCGGGACTCGCGTGTGGCGCTTATATCTGTCTCTTATTAGTAATTGCACCCTGCTTCATACTGCAATCATGTTAAAAAACATGAATGCATTCACTCATCCATTAACATTATTTCCCCATAAACATTATTAGATCCATTGGTATGACGACAAGTTCCATGATTCCACGCTCATTCACGGCATCATCAATCTATGCCTTTGTTATTGTTTAGAAGAGGTTAGTGACACCTAGCGGCGAAAAAATACATAGTGTAGCTTTAAAGTACATTTTGATTTACTAGGTGGCATGAGAGTAGAGTGGTTTGAGGAACAATTTGGAGAGACTTCTGAAAAAAATGCTGTGCTGTTATGCTTCAGTAAGGGGTGTAACGGTACACAAAAATTACGGTTTGGTATGTACCTCGTTTTTAAAGGGGACCTATTATGCAAACTTCACTTTTATAAGGTGTTTGAACACAGATGTGTGCCCACAGTGTGTGTAAACAACCAGCCTATAATGGTAAGCATCCACCCAATGCGCTACTTGCACTGAGCCTCGTGACGTACTTCCGACTTGAATTCTTACAGCTCGCTCGTTTCCGGTTTGGCCGCCATTATTTGTGTTTGTTTTAAAATGTTCAAAAAAGAAGGTACTTTTCGATTTCAGAAACAGCAAAAGAAATACCACGAACACTGCTATGTTCCGCTGTGTACAGCTTCTTCAAAATTCAACGGAACTTTTAAGTTTTCGCAGCTTTCCTGCCGACGTCGACCTTAGAAAGCGATGGCTAGTGAACATACGATTTTTCTGCGATTTTTCTGCTTCCAGTCGCTCTAAGGTATGTAGCAAACATTTTACCAAAGATCAGATTATTGAACCACAGACAGTAGGGACTCGGAAAAAGTTAGTAACCGGTGCAGTGCCAGTGCTCTTTGCTTGGAATGACTACACAATTCAAGCACCGCGGCCAAGTGTGTGGGAGAGGAGAGACAGACCTGTCACCGCTGAAGCTGAACCCATTCCCGTTGATGTAACTATGGATCACGATTACTGTAACGTTCCAGAGGCATCGTCATTAGACATGGCATGTGCTAAAATAGAAGAACTGTCCCAAGAAGTGGAGGAGCTGTCTCAGCGTGATTTCGGATTGGAACGATTTGCCAGTTCAGATGAGGACATTAGATTTTACACAAGGTAAGTCTGAAGTTTGGTAAAACGCCTTATGGTTATAAAACGAGCTGAATATACGTTGTTTGTATATACTCACGCATGTACTTGCCTAACATGTTAATGTACGTACAATAAATATACGTGAGTAAGTGTATACAGTGATGCTTATTATTACAAACACCGCTTCTGGTGGTTAACAGGTTCCCCAGCTACCGTCACCTGATGTCCTTTTGGTGGCTAATCGAGCCATCCGTCCACAAAATCATTCGTGTTTCCAGGTCCAAAGCTGCTGCTAGGAAACATGAAGAGATTACACATGCACGACCATCAGTGGTAAGTTATTCACTTAAACACAAGCACACGCACACACAATAAGAGTGACTGTACATTTACAGTTAGGCAAAACGCCTACAATACAGTATGAATTTTACTGTGCTGCCTGGGTAAATACAAACTTACCTTTCACGCATGTTTACCTTTCCAGAGACAGCTGCTGCAGCCAATCAATGAGTTTTTTCTTTTCCTCATCTATCTGTCAGTTGGTTTGAAGGAGAGAGACCTAGTGCACCCATCCACAGTGAGCAGAATCATTTCAACATGGACAAACTACCTCTATTCACTGTTGGGATCGGTGTGTGTGTGGCTTTCAGCAGCTGAAGTTAAATCTAACCTCCCTGAAGAGTTCAGTGATTTCCCAGACACACAGGTTATCATTGACTGCACTGAGCTCTGATGTCAAACACAATCCTCGCCACTACTCCAGAGTGAAATGTACTCAAGTTACAAATCTCACTGCACAATGAAAGGCCTCATCGGTATAGCTCCTCATGGTGGAGTGACATTCATCTCTCAGCTTTATGCTGGGTCAATAAGTGACAAGGAGTAGACAAGTGCGGAATAGCCAAAAGACTGACAGAAGACATGGCAATTATGGTAGACAAGGGCTTCCTGTTTTGTGACTGTGTCAAATGCAAAGTGTACTGTCCACAGTTCCTGTCTAAGGTAAAGCAGATGCAAGCACATCAGGTGAAAGAAACACAAGCCATAGCACGATTGCGAGTGCATGTGGAACGTGTCATCAGGAGGATCAAACAAAACAAACTGTTTGATGGTGTCGTCACACTTTCCCACACTGTTAACATTAGTCAACTTTTTACAGTTGCATGCCTTTTGTCTAATTATCAAAACAAGGCATTAGTTAAGACATGGGTCAAGTAAGGCGAAATATTTCTATAATCTGTAGTTTACCTGTTTTCATTTTGTGTACTAGGTGTGTTGTTCTAAATTCTTATTGCTTTCTTTAATTGTTTTTTTGTTGATAATTTTCAGTAAATGACAACTATTAATGTATATCTAAAAAAAAGAAATAATCTGTCATGACACAAGCAAGGTAAATTAACTTTGTACATTTATTTTTCAAGAAACGTGTCATTGTACATATGAAAAAACAACACATTAGATATGTTAATAAATATGTTTCAGTCAGTGCTGTTTTACTGATTTTTCATTTCACTGACTTTTCAAACTGTTTCATTGACAAGTATTTGTGCATATATGTGTAAAAGTAAAAATAATCAACCTTCTCTCGAATAACTTTGTGCATGGAAGTGTCACTGTGTATACGCTGGACAAAATAATCCTCCATGAAGTCACACCACTGCATTCCTGAGACCAGAAGTTGTCCCTGCACCTGCCAATAGTATGCATGGCTCTTTTTTAGAGTGAGCAACCCGTTGTCCATTTGCAAATATTTGCAGTCAACAATGTTTTTGACATTAGGGCATTTAATTTCAACAAGCCCAAATTGAGGATATTCAGTGGGATCAAACACTACACCATCAGGGGACGCACCAAGCCAGGGAGCATCAGGATGGATGATTAGACCACAGGGTGAGTAGTTAACATTTGTCAACTTGCTGTATTCCACTGTTACCTCTGACTCCATTTCAGCACCTCTTCTCATTTCTGCTGTCTGCCGGCTTCCCCTGATGATGCGCTCTGTGAGGGATTCGGCAGAGCTCAGGCCTCTGACATGGCACACCTCCCGAAACCTGGAGGCTGTTACTCTTGGTTTGCGAAGCTGATGCCAGTCAGGGCAAGAGCTTTGGTCACGTGTTGCCTCTTCAATTTTCTGAGCCATATCTAATGGTGTGTTTAAACTTTGAAGGTGTAAAAGCTGCTCCTCAGTGCAAACAAACATACATTTAGATGGAGAAAGATTATATCCTTCCAGAGGCAAAGGTGGACTGGATGGAGCGTTGTGTAATTTGATGTACCGTGATGTTAAGACAGGCTGCTGGAACGACAATATACTTCCTTCCTGAACCATCCCAAATGCACTTTTTACAAGTGGCTTTTCAGGTGACATGTTCATAGTGGTAACAAGTGGCTTGTCCTCAAGGGTGAACTCTGCATATGCCTCCACAACTCTGAACATGCATGGATCTGGTAAAATGCCCACCATCCCTCTGTAGAGTCCACTTCTGTAAACAGATGTTTAGCATGAAAATTATTGTTGCTAATGTTACACTGTTTTATAATTCCCCTAAATAGCATTTCTATATTTTGGTAACACTTTACAATAAGGTTTCATTAGTTAACGTATTAACTAACATGAACTAACCAGTACATTTGTTACTGTACTTGTTCATCTTTGTTAATGTTAGTTAATAAAAATACAGCTGTTCATGGTTTGTTCATGTTAGTTCACAGTGCATTAACTAATGTTAACAAGATTTTAATAATGTATTAGTAAATGTTGAAATTAACATTAACAAAGATAAATAAATGCTTTATAAGGGCAGTTCATTATTAGTTCATGTTAACTAATGTTAACTAATGAACCGTATTGTAAAGTGTTACCTATATTTTTTATACTCTAGATTATTTTAAATGCTTATGAACACTTTAAAAGCATATTAGTCTTTGCAAAAAATGTCCAACATATTATTATTATAATTGTTGTTAACATCCTTGTATACATGAAATTAAATTTGATAGCTTAACTTACCTTACTCCACCTTGTGCTGTACGATTTGGTACAGGTTTTGTGATGACCATGGGATTGATGGGTCCTGGTTTCACTCCCTGACAGACAAATTAAGCTGAATAAAGCTGAAACTCTAAACTATACACTTTTAAAATTCAGATGTTTGTCAGAGCAGTGCTGCTCTCTCTCCCTTAAAGGGCAAGTACACCAATTTGTTGGTGTATTTTGCAAGTACACCACTATACTGTTTTATACATAAAAGACCAAAGAAAATCTGATGTTCACTTACCATTGTTCGTGGTTTATGCCAGGACTGCTCAGTTTCAGTGCAGCTAAGCACAGGGGGTACAACGGGCATACTGAGTTGGGAATAATGAGCTGTCTGATAAAGTAAGGCAACCGTATGGTTGCACAAAGCAGTGCCTGCCACACATGAGCACTTGCTTTGTGTTAGCACCACAGGTGAAGCATCCCTAAATCCAACCTAAAAAAATACAAATACAATCATTAACCAACACAAATTATACTTCCTGAAAATAAAGTCAAAGTTAGTACCATGTTAATGTTAGTAGAACAATAAACAAGATTGCTTTGCAGGTGCAGATCACACTGTAAC
Source organism: Coreius guichenoti (assembly GCA_039654105.1). Classification (NCBI taxonomy): domain Eukaryota; kingdom Metazoa; phylum Chordata; class Actinopteri; order Cypriniformes; family Gobionidae; genus Coreius; species Coreius guichenoti. Next base: position 27,786,295 of record CM077182.1, read on the forward strand.
ATTTGGGTTTATGTAATAAAGTTTATACTCAAATCATACGGATAATCTTAAGAATTACAGATTTTCAGATTCAGATTGACAACATTCAGATTCCTCTGCAAAACCTCCTTGTTATATTTAATAGTTTAACAACAGGAAACGTTTGAACACATTTGAACACATATGAACGCATATGAACAGATCTGAACACCTGAACTTGGTTAACCCTAAATCTCTCGCATACTATTAAACTGTGGGGCTTCGTTCTTCTTCATTGACCTGTAACACAAGGCTCTAATGCTGACTTCCCCTGACAGTCTTTATTTGATACTGGATAACAATAACAAAAACACATAACGTTTGCTGAAAAATTAACGTATTTCTGTTTGTTAACAGTTAGCTAACAGTAATAGCATTGCAAGTTGTGTAACATTAGATATATTCTTACCTTCGTAGCTGTGTATATATGAGGCTGCATACAATTTAAAACCTTTCTCCAGCTTACTTGATGGGGCTGTGGTTGATTTCCTGCAAATACGAAGCACATCATTAACGTTGATCTTCGGGAGATCCTGGAGACAGCGAGTGTAGAACGTAGCCATTGCTAACCGGAAATGACTGAGCCGTAATGAGAAGAACGCGGAAGAAGTTATGCAAGTAGCCTATACTGTTCAGTTTCATATTTCCCCCTTCTCCTACGTAAGAGTAGGGAAACCCCGCCCATGACTGTTGATGATCTGCCCTTTTAGCATAGACACACCCCTGAGTGAGAAGCACAGAGTTCGCCATTTCTGTTTACTCGCTGTATCAGCTAGCTAGAGTATTACAATGTCTGCGCCAAAAAACATTACAAATGTTCTGTTGTTGGATGTACCAACGAACATACGAGTCTCCATAGACTCCCGGCATCCGAGTCACTGAGGACACCGTGGTTGAATTTAATTTTTGAAGGAAATGTGCCAAAGAATGCCGGTAAAATGTTATATATTTTTGCAAATCATTTCACGCATGACTGCTTCACCAACGAGGGTCGGTACAACGCTGGATTTGCGAAAATGTTGTTTCCGAATGATGGGTCAATACCAACGCTTCGTGCTCTAACTTCATATCCAGAACAAGTAAGGATGGCTCTTCATATTTTGTGAATGTTTGCAAATTTCCATTCTGAATGAGCTTTCTAGAATGTTGTACGGCTAATATGGCTAAAGTTACCATAGTCTCTGACTGTATTCACAGAGACTAGAGCTATGTCGTTAGTTTTATCCACGCTCACCGTCTGCGTAATTCATAAACGCACATTTATTATGCATTGTATAGTCAGGTAACGGATTTTAACATTACCACACGAGCACCTATACAACAATTTATAGATTTACATGATGGTACATGCTAGTGGATGAGTTGAATCATCATAATTCCACAACAACTAATGTTACGTAAATGTATCCAGTAACCATTCAGAAATGTCCAGGTGCAGTCGAAAAGTTGGAACCTCTTCCTGAGTCTCTCCATCTGTGTCAAACTCCGGTTCAAACATTCCACAACTAGTTATTTCTGACATTTTGGCTGAGTGAGATTTGCCTGTTTTGTTGTTGTTGGAGTATCTGAAGGTTGTGTAAAGCTTCTGGAAGGGGGGCGGGGAGCAGCAGCTCATTTGCATTTAAAGGGACACACACAAACGCTGTATTTTTGCTCACACCCAAATAGGGGCAAATTTGACAAGATATAATAAATTATCTGGGGGTATTTTGTGAAAAGGGGCATAATAAGTCACAGTAAAACTAAACATTAAAATTGCTTTTTTTTATTAAACAGTGGTTTACTATTATAATAATTTTTTTTGCTAATGCTGTTAAACTATATAGGGAGCCCTTACTTGCATATTACTATAATGTTAAAGGTTACAACAACAGAGCCCAAACTGTTAAATTCAGTTGCTATTTATTTTTAGATAGCACACAAATAAGAAATTATATGCAAACATGTAATTTGCATACAAGGCAGTTTTTGCATCCATGACAGACAATTTTAATTTTCCGAAAGTAAATTTTAATATTTCTGGTAAAAATGAAAATTTTAACAACTGGGTGACAGCAGTATTGTATAGTCCAGATGGACAAAATATATAAAAGATACACAAACCATTGCTTAAGAAGCACCGCAGTTCAAATGCTGTCAGAGGCAGGGCTGGAGAGCAGACTGATCATGTCTGTCACAAGTGTGAAACAAGCCTGAGAAGCTACTGGGCACCTTCAGCAAAAGAAATAAAGAAATGGAGCTTGATCCTCTCAGGAAACAAAAGTCCAAACGGCACAGAAAATCAAGCCAGGGATCACCTGGGGGGAAAAAAAACTCTGCTAACATGCAGCCCCCTGCGCTTAATCTACTATTTACTACTGGGTTAAATGTGAATTATGATTAATGTCAGAATGCAAAATAAAAAATTAATGCATATGGCAGATGCTTTTATCCAGAGACAAGATACACATTTTATCAGTTATTGCTATCATTGATAGCACCATGGTGTAAAATATGACCCAGATATATCTTTTACATATATATATATATATATATATACCGTGCAGGCATAACATTATGACCACCTTCCTTGGTTTAATAAAAAACACAGTAAAAATAGTAATATTGTGAAATTGTCACAATCACAAATGAGAGTGCCCTTGGTTACCACCAGAGGGCACTCCATCCCGGACTGTCACTTCATCTAAGGACTACAATTCCCACATCACTCACTACCTGGACTTCCTTCCTGATTACATCCACCTGCACCCCATTACCTTGTTAGCTCACACTTTATAAGCCTGGCCATGTCTGTCATTCACGGCGAAGTCTTGTTGGTTGTAACCCTGCATTTCTGAGCATTTTCCTTGGTTTCATGTCTCTTGGTCTTGGATTACTTGCCCGTTCCGTGGATTACCCTTTTGCCTGTCTCTCCTGTCTTGTTTGCCTGTTTGGATTGCTTGCCTGTGTTTTGATCTTACCTGACCTATTGACTACGATTGTGGATTACCCTTTCAATAAAGCTGCGTTTGGGTCCTCTGCCTGTGTCTCTCGGAGCAGTACGTTACAGAAATATTATCACAATTTAAAATAGCTGTTTTCTATTTAATACATGTTTTAAATGTAATTTATACCTGTGATGCAAAGCTGAATTTTCAGCATCATTACTCCAGTCTTCAGTGTCACATGATCCTTCAGAAATCAGTCTAATATGCTGGTTTGATGCACAACAAACCTTTTTTTTTTATTATCAGTGTTATACAGTGCTGCCTAATATTTTTTTTTTTTTGTACACTACTGTTAAAAAGTTTGGGGTCAGCAAGTTTTTTTTTTTTTTGAGGACATTAATATCTTTATTCAAAAAGGAAGCATTAAATTGATCATAAGTGATAGTAAAGACTTTTATAATGTTACAAACTTTTAAACATTTTTTTAAAACTTTGTTTTCATCAAACAATCAAGAAAAAATATTAAGACAGTATGACGTGAGAGAGAGAGACAGAGAACCTTCCCCAAGTCAGTTCCTTTTTTTGTGTTCATTCAAGTGCGATTACAACAGGGTAATTGATTACATTTTCAACAAGAAGCATCCCTGATCGGTTATCAGACATATAAACATACAAATAATCTGTAGTGTTATAAAAAAACAATATAAGTCAATGTCTACTAGTTATGCAAACATCCTAAATCTCAGAGGACACAAGCATGCTGAACTTCATTAGTTTATGCTCTTATAATGTCAATAAGAGTGAATATGTTTTGAAAAGATAAAGAATAAATGACAAAATAACAATATAACTGCTCTTTTTACCTCTTTATGAGATGTACATGTACAGCTCAACTATCCTCTTCATCAAAGAACCCTAAGAATTACTGTTCAAACAATCTTTAGGAAGGGAGATATAGGGAGAAGGTGAAAGGAATAAAGGAGAATGTGAGAGAAATGGAGAATAAAAGGAGGTTGAACGAACTTCTGAATCCATTGGATTTGAATTCGACAAATCCAGGTGGGTTGCTGCCCATGTAAGAGTTGATCCAGTCCTGGTACTGAGAAACTCTGGTGAGCACACTGGGATATCTGGGGTCATCACATCGTTTTCCACCAAAACTCACAATGCCGGACTGAATCCACAGGGAGCTGTTCCTACTGACCATTGGACCTCCAGAGTCTCCCTGTATTGATAAACATTCAGCATTTATATTTCTGACAATATACAGTGAACTGTTACAGACTAAAGTATGCAGTAGTGTAGCCCAGTGGTAAAAGTATGCCGGCCATGTGTCCACCAAAGTGGGAGTTTGTTCCTGAGGCCAGCGCACTCTTTTTCAATTGTTTGCAGTGGAAGCGCTCAGTGTTTTTCTCTTATCACCAAGAGTTGAAAAATGTTTGACTTTGGGTAAAACCAAGTGTGCCGAAAACATCCTGAAAAGTAAAGCCAAAATATTTTGATCGCCCCCTGGTTGCTGGCTGCAGTATAGGTCCCCGTCCTCTCCATGGAAACGAATGAGACATGAGCCAAAAAAAAAAAAAAAATCAAAGTACACTTTAAATAATTTTTTTCCCAAAGATGGTTTCTGTCATTTTAGGTAGTTATCATGATGACGTATGTTCAAAAATATGTTTTTCGAATATGTTTGGTTTAATTTAGTTATTTAATGCTATAAAAATGAGATGTGGCGTCATGATTGACGTGTGCTTGCGATTGAGTCTGTGGAAGTTTGGGCGGGACCTTGATACCGCAGCTTCACCTCACGATCACTACTGCGCAGGCTCCAAAATGATGTCATCAGCACAAGATGACAGCGGCCATTTCTGGGACATTTTGGCTTTATTTTCTCTACAGTGAGATGCGTGGTCCAACTTTTTTTTACAGTCTGTTGTTAAAACACAGCACTAGTCACTCTCACTTTTTACCCAGTCGTCCAATCACAGTGGAGGGTGAGTGAGACAAATACCACACCGGTCAATGTATAATGGATGAGAAGTTAATATTGCAGGTCAGTAATTGTTCATAAAATGAATTATCTGTGAAATCAGATGCTAGTAGCACATTACTTCCTCGGATTGTGTCTCCAAAGTGCTCTAGCGTATCAAGCTGGGCGTTTTCAGAAGACTAGAAATGCTTTGGTGGACACATGGACTAAAGAATGTTTCAGTTGTCTATTTGGTGGTACGTCGATTTTAATTTATTTATGTAAGTCCACACCTACCATCATTTTGAGAGTCAAAAACAGCATATAGGCAACATAAAATTAATACCCTTGACTCCTGGCGATACATTGAGGTCGATCTGCGCAAGAAACTGAACATTATTTACAACATTATTACCTGTAATTCATAGCCTCAGGCAAATAGAGAAGTCAGATTCTTTTCCACGAACTGGTTCTTTCAGACAGTTCATTTCAATGAACTAGTTCAAATAACTGATTATTAAAGCACCCAATAAGGATGTAAAACTGATATTTTACATGTTTAACACATATAAAGTGAAACTAGTCTTAATCAACTCACCTTTTACATGAGAACTATTTATCAGTAACCATTATCAGTATACTACTGTTGACTCGAGAACTACTGCCAGCGGATCACTGTTATATTTCCCAAACGTTTTATTTGTTATACTTTATGCTTTTCAGCTTTTATGCTAAATCAGAAATGTGGATTTTGGCGCCTTTATGAAACCCTCGGTAGTCATTACTCAGCATGTCAGACATATCCGTACTGTTCTCAGTTCAGTGTACTGTTGGAGTAACTGAAGCGCTGAATGAGTTGGCAAAAACCAGCATCATAGGATCATGCGCCAGTATTTTGGATCGTTTCGCGTCAGAGTGACTATCGGGTATGTCCAAAAGTGAGTTTTGATCGAGTAAATTGTAGATCTGTGCTGACTCGAGCTGCAATCTGTTTCAGACGGTTAAGTCCAATTTGGTGAACTAGTTCTGGTGCTCTTTAGAGTAATTATTCTTTTTGTTAATTGTGATCCCTGATCTTGACTGTGTGTGTGTGAGCAATTATAAATTTCTTTTGTTAGGTGCTGAGGGCTTCAGCCAGGAATCCTCCCTTGTTTCCTCCGTGTGCTGGTGGTGGTTTGAGCACTGGGTGCTGTGTGCAGCGAAGAGCATGGATTTTGTGTGTGAGTGAAAAGAGTTTTTTTTCAGAAGTGTGTGTGTGATTGTATTCCTTGTTCTTTAGCCCTCAGCCAAATCCTTCGTATGTGGTGTTGTGTTTGTTTTATTGTACTTTTGTTAATTTTGTGGTGACTTGTTGATTGACCGCGATTCCTTTTCTTGCGATACAACAACATTTTTATGGTCAGACTGTGTGGCGTTGCGTGGCTTGCATGGTACGCTCACTGTTTTTTAATGTGATTTGTATTAATAAAGAACCTTTTTTTTTGTATGATATTCATGTCTCTGCTCCTTACTAGCGCAACAAACCTGTGTGCCTTAAATTAGAATTTATTTTCAATCATTCTCTGTGTGATATCAGAGTGGCGTAGTCGGTTTTCTTAAGGCTTAATTATACTATTCTAAGTAGTTGGGCCCTTAGCACCCTCTCTACGTTTGGCTCCTGCCACACCTGTATTTGTTCTTTGACTCTCAAAGAGACGGTACCCATTGATGTTCATTTATGGGTGAACTATCCCTTATAATAGTCTGGCACTGCAACTCCATGCTTTCCTTTGCAGATCAGGTGTAGTAAAAAGCAGTTGTAGTGAAGTTCATGAGTTTAACTGAGCAACTAGGTGTGCAGGTAGTGGAAAACTGGAGAGTAGTGTTTTGTAAATTGCTTTGGATTAAAATGAGTTAAAATTAATGACTGATTTCTTACCTGACATGAACTTTTCCCTCCCACATTTAAAAATCCAGCACAAATCATATTGTTTGTGATGAGCCCTCCATAAGCATTATAACAGTCACTGTTTCTCACAATTGGTAACATCACCTCCTGCAGTATGTTAGCAGGCTGGCCTATGACACAGATCAGAGGACAAATTTTATGGCTTTCAAAAAACATTTCTAGGTAAATTGTTGAGGTTTACAGTATTGTTTTTATTCAGTTAATTGGCAAACAAATGTTCACTCACCGTCAGCTTGTAGCGTTCCCCAGCCAGTCACCCAGCTCTCTGCACCTCCAACAAATACACTACTAGCAGCTGCCAGACAGACTGGTTTAATGTATTCAGAGAAATTCACAGAAGAGGAGAGCTGGACCAGTGCTATGTCGTTGGTATAATTAGGACCGTCATAGTTAGGGTGGTTGATAATTCGACTCGCTGTCCTATACGTCTCATTAGGGTTTGAGCCCAGTTGTCTCTGACGCCCGAAGTACATCACAATGTCAGACGTACCGAGGCTGTAAATAGAGAAAGTCTCCTTTAATTCCATTATTATCAATCTACAACTGTATCTTTATTTAAGATTGCAACATACTCTTGGAAGCAGTGAGCTGCAGATAAAACCCAGTCTTTATTGATTAGGCTCCCGCCACAGAAATGGCCATGGGCATAATGAATGCTGACTTGCCATGGCCAAGCCCCTGCCGCTGCACCCCCCCCCCTCCAACAATCTTTGTGTTGAGGGGGGATCGGCCACATACTAATGAGAGAAAAGATGATATGAGAATTTCTTTTTAAAATGCCTCAGACATTCTGTTTGGAACAAAGGTTTTATGGCGATTATGACAACTTACCATCTAACTGGCAGAGGGAACCTGTGTGGGTAGACAAATACAAGGTAGACTGTCATTTGGACAGCTGATAAACTGTTACTGTTAATCTCTTACATCAGTGCTGGTATGTACCATTGGCATGAAAACAAGATAAAACCAATAATAATAGTATTTATGGATTTTAGCCAAAACCCTGTTATGACATGAATAAAGTAACCTTAACTAAATTAGGCCCGTTTTACATTCAGTGCATATGTGAATTAGCAGCATCACTACAGCAGCAGACTTACATTATGCTTTCACACTGACAGTAGCCCCTTTCACACAGCAATCCCGGTAAATTGCCAGAAAATGACCAGAATGACTTTACCGGTAAATACAAAAATATGCTGTTCACACAAGCAACGGCGTTCTGGCGGTTTTTTTAACGGTAAGAGACCGTTCACACATCAGCAGCAAAACACCAGTAAATCCTGTGATGTCATATTTAAACGCTGCGCTGTTGTCTTCATTCGCCTTAATTCATGAGAAGAAGCGCTTTAGTTTCACTATCTGTGCAATTTAACAACATATTTTGGCGTCTGAGTGAAAGGCATAACGGATGATCAAACAGAACGCGCGTTTGCTCTTAAAATCACGAGATGCGCGTAATACTGTACAACTGCAGAACGACAGCTCTGATGAATAGAAAAGAAGGCTGGGCCTCGAGCGCGACGCAAAGAAAAAGCTGCGAGGCGTGAAGCAACGGTCAAAGTTGATCATTTAGCGCATATTTAAATAGAAAAACTATTAAAAAGCTTTCTGTAAACAGAAATATGCAGAGTATCACGTCATCTCCATAAGAACTTATGATTGGCCCAAAGCAGACTTCTTACGTCAGCGCGTTGTGACTTCATACGCGAGTATACCGGTAATTTTCATTCTGCGTTCACACAGAGCACATTACCGGTAATTTACTGGAAATGTTACAACTTCTCTTACTGGTAAATTGCCGGAACCAATTTACTGGTATTTTTGAAAAGGTCCTGTTCACACATGATCTGTTACCGGTATTTTACCAGTAAAGACCGTGTGTATGAAAGGGACTAGTGTTTCTGGTACGTAATAGAACTGCATCTCATATACAGAAAATACTTCTGGGTTAAGGTTCTGTCATGTATGGAAACATACTTTTACATATTTAGTTGGCAGTTTTTGACATACTAAAATTTACTAAATTATACTAAATGACTAAAATGTTTTAAATATTAAATCTTTTTTGTGTATCATGGCATTGCTTTTGAACCATGGACTATATTATTTTAATTAAAAAGAATTATTACTATCAATTTCATAGATTTTATCATTTTAAATAATGACACTATTGTCATCAATTCAGTCAAGTGTGTTGTGTATGTGTTTACAAATGTTCTTAGGAATTCAATCGCTTGTCAGTTATTAAACAATTGAAACGAATGCTATTAAACTTATATCTTATTTTTGTCATGTTATAGATTTTACCTGCTATGTTGAAAAGTATGGTTCCAGCAATACACAACGCAGTGTTAATCTTCATCGTTATCTTCTGGTCTGTGATCTGACTGCTGTTTCCTCAACTGTCAGGTTTCGAATGAGATGTAAAGCAAGTACTGCCACATTTATCAATGGTTATCTGGCCCCGCCCCCATTACATTTATCTTTTTCACGTTTTTCAAAAATCTTATTGTGAGGTTCTGAATGTGGGTGGGACATGTCCCCACCATTTTTTACTAAAGTTGATTTTGTCCCCACCAGTTTTTGAAAATCTTTTAAACATAGCTTGCATAAAGCATGTACAACACAGAAAAAAGATAATCTCCAATCTGTTATTCTTCATAATTTGTATAATGAAATACATACATGCACTCATTTACTGGTGTGATCAAAGTCCCTACCAAATCTAACATTCATAGACATATACATTTAATCCACACTCCATCTCTTTATGGATGGTGGATTAAATCAAGATGTCTGAAAATGTTAGATTTGGTAGGATTTTCTTGGTTTCTCTGTTCATGTGTTTCTGTATTCAATGTGTAATATCATTGCGCCTGCTGCACCCATGGTACGGCAGCAAAGTTCCTTGATTATTATGCAGGAATGAGAGTATAGTTCCTAGCCATATCGGCCTAGAAAATCGCAACTTTTCATTTTCATTTTCTTAGTACACAGTGTAACTACAGAAGAGTCAAGTTTTAAATAGGAAAACTCTTTGGTCATTATTTTGAGCGAGATGCTAACGGTCTAATCAGATTCAATGATCTATGCTAAGCTATGCTAAAAGTGCTCCCGGAGATCGGCTGAATGGAATCGAAAATGGTAAAACTCAGCTGTTTAACTCTAGGGGAGTTGGAAAATGAGCCTATTTTCAAATATAGTGGCGTGTTCCTTTAAGTCATGCATATTAGGAGTTTAAGGTTTGATGCCATAATATACATATTTTTACCTAGTTCTGACTGTAGATGGCGCAGGCTGATAGGTCTTTAACTCATTTGGTAGCGATCACATCATTATCTACATAGCACAGCTGATGTGTTGCTGGTAGCAGTCTGCAGCCCGTTTTCAGAATGCACCTGGAATAAACATCTAAGATAAGTGATGATATTTTATTCCACATCCATGCGCATATTTTGTGGTGCGGGTATTAATTCCTAAATGCAGCAATCTTTACAAGTTTTAACTAGCTTTATGTTAGAAATGTTTTAAACTAGCATCATGTCAACAGTTGCACGAGTGGATCACTGAAGCATATTAGCAGCAGTTTACTGCATTTAAACGGCGTTCACCATATTTAGCGGTATAACCTAATGACGCCTTCATTTACCATTAGCTGTGCTAAATGTGTGTGGTTGATTCCGATGCTCATTGTCTCTGACTCGCGTCATTATCTGATTGGACTGATTGGTTGCTTTTGCATCAGCGGCCAATGAGCTGTGGTTCAACATTCAAACAAATACCGGTGTGTTGCTGGTAGTAGTCTGTAGCATGCTTTCAGAAACCCTCCTCCTTCCCCAGCTCCACCTGTATAGGTCTGCTACCGGGGTTAATTCATGTATGTTACATGTGGAGCAGCATGTCTTACATGCTCACAGCAATGTCTTGTTTTCTGAGTTCATTAAACAACTGTGGTAAATTGGATTAGTAAATAGACTCCATCAAACAACTGTGGTAAATTGGATTAATCAACAAATACGGTAAGACATGTCTTCTTCTCCTGTCATTGTCACTTGCACTGCATGTTTCATGTTTAGTATATCTTTCTCCGTTGGCGAACAGGGCTTCACATGTGATAAATGTAAGGAGATAGTCAGGCTGACGGAAAAGATTTCAGAATTAGAGACACGCATCCAGACTTTATTTGAGAGTAGTGAGAATGTAACAGCTTTAGACACTGCTTTGGATGCGAATAGCTTAGTGAACTCTGTACATTGTTCGGTTCCGGCTGTAGAGCCCGTGCAGCAGGGCAACTGGGTGACGGTGAGACGGCATAGTCGTGGATCAAAAAACCACTCTTCCGTTCCGATTAGAACATCAAACAGGTTCTCCCCACTCAGTGATGCACCCACTGAGAATCCTGTTGAAAGTGCCCTAGTTATTGGCGATTCTATTACACGGAACGTGAAAATAGAGACACCAGCCACCATAGTCACACGTTTACCGGGAGCCAGAGCGCCTGACATCAAAGCAAATTTAAAAGTGCTGGCTAATGCTAATCGTAAATTCTCTAAGATTATTATTCACGTCGGCACAAATGATGTTCGACTTCGCCAGTCGGAGATAACCAAAATTAACATTAAAGAGGTGTGTAAACTCGCAAGTACGATGGCAGATGACGTTTTTTGCTCTGGTCCCCTCCCCGTTAAAAGGAGTGATGAGATACTTAGCAGACTATCATCACTCAATGGCTGGTTGTCTAAGTGGTGTCCACAAAATAACATAGGGTTCATAGACAATTGGAAAAGCTTTTGGGGCAGACCTGACCTGTTGAAAAAAGATGGTATTCATCCTTCCTGGGATGGTGCCGCTCTTCTCTCTAGTAATTTGGCACATAGTCTTAGAGCTAAACATTGACCAACTGGGGCCCAGGTCAGGAAGCAGACGGACTGGCTTACCCGACCGCCTGCTAGCTGTCTCACGTCACAGAAGTCAGATAAATCCCAGCACATAGAGACTCTTTCACCTAGATATTATCACATAGAGACTGTGTCTGTTCCACGAATTAGTAAATACAAAAAACCATCAAAACCATTCAACGGTAAAAATTTAATTGATGTCCAACAAATAAACAACAGATATAATACAGATGATCAAATGATAAAGCTCGGGCTGCTGAATATTCGATCCCTTTCCTCAAAGGCGCTTATTGTTAATGATATGATTATAGATCATAACCTAGATGTGCTGTGTTTGACAGAAACCTGGCTAAAACCTGACGATTACATTACTTTAAATGAGTCCACCCCCCAAGATTATTGTTATAAACACGAGCCGCGTCTGAAAGGTAAAGGGGGAGGTGTTGCTGTAATTTATAATAATATCTTCGGTATTACTCAGAAGTCTAGTTTCAAATATAATTCCTTTGAAGTTTTGGTGCTTTATGTAACATTATGTAGTGAAATTGATAAATCCCGTTTGACATTTGTGCTGGCTACTGTGTACAGGCCACCAGGGCACCATACAGACTTTACCAGAGAATTTGCTGATTTTCTATCAGAGTTAGTACTGGCTGCAGATAAAGTCCTAATTGTTGGTGATTTTAATATCCATGTAGACAATGAAAAAGACACATTGGGATTGGCATTTAGAGACATTCTAAACTCTATTGGAGTAAGGCAACACGTGTCAGGACCCACTCATCGCCGTAATCATACGTTAGACCTAATACTGTCACATGGAATAAATGTTGATACCATTGAAATTCTGCAGCAGAGCGATGACATCTCTGATCATTACCTAGTATCATGTACACTTAATTTAGCAAAGGCTGCAAAGCCGTCCCTTCGCTTCAAATATGGCAGGACTATCACTGCTGTGACTAAAGATTTCTTTGTAAATAATCTTCCTCATCAGTTTCATCTCCTCAGCATCCCAGATAGCCTAGAGGAACTCGATGTTGCAACAGAAACTACTGACTCTCTCTTTTCCAGCACTTTAGACACAGTTGCTCCCCGGCGCTTAAAGAAGATTAAAGAAAATAGTCCAACGCCATGGTACAACGAGCACACCCGGGCCCTTAAAACAGCAGCCAGAAAAATGGAGCGCAGCTGGAAGAAAACAAAACTAGAAGTTTTTCGCATTTCGTGGAAAGAGAGCATGATTGCATACAGAAAGGCCCTAAAAACTGCTAGATCTGCTTATTTCTCGACTCTCTTAGAAGAAAACAAACACAACCCTAGGTATTTATTCGATACAGTGGCTAAATTAACCAAAGATAAAGCTTCACCTTCTGATGTTTGTAAACAGCACAGCAGTAATGACTTTATGAACTTCTTTACTTGTAAGATTGATAATATTAGGAATAAAATTATAACCATGCAGCCGTCTACTACAGTATCACATCAGACAGTCATTGTAGTGTCACTGAGGAAAAATTACATTCATTCACTGCTATAGGAGAAGAAGAATTGGCTAAACTCGTTAAATCATCAAAATCAACAACATGTATGCTCGACCCCATACCGACTAAACTACTAAAAGAGGTCATAGATCCTCTTCTTAATATCATTAATTCATCCTTGACATTAGGATATGTACCGAAAACTTTTAAGTTGGCTATTATTAAACCACTTATTAAAAAACCGCAACTTGATCCTACAGAATTAGTCAATTACAGGCCAATCTCAAATCTACCGTATTTGTCCAAAATACTAGAAAAGGCAGTGTCCTCACAATTATGCTCCTTTTTAGAAAGAAATGGTATCTGTGAGGATTTCCAGTCAGGATTTAGACCGTATCATAGTACTGAGACTGCTCTCATTAGAGTTACAAATTATTTACTCTTATCATCCGATCGTGGTTGTATCTCTCTGTTAGTGATACTCGATCTTAGCGCTGCATTCGATACTATCGACCACAACATTCTTTTGAATAGACTCGAAAATTATGTTGGCATTAGTGGAATTTCATTGGCATGGTTTAAATCATACTTATCTGACCGTTATCAGTTTGTAGCAGTAAATGAAGAGATGTCACACCGAACACAAGTTCAGTATGGAGTACCACAGGGCTCAGTGCTAGGACCGTTGCTTTTCACCCTGTACATGCTACCACTGGGAGATATTATTAGGAAGCATGACGTTAATTTTCATTGTTATGCTGACGATACTCAGCTCTATATTTCTTCACGCCCTGACGAAACTTACCGATTCACAAGATTAACAGAATGCATAGCTGATATAAAAAATTGGATGACTAGTAATTTCCTGCAACTTAATTCAGAAAAAACTGAATTTTTAATCATTGGACAAAAAAACTCCACAAGTAGTAACCTAGAATACTGTCTAACATTCGATGGCTGCTCTGTCAAGTCCTCGTCGTCAGTTAGGAACCTGGGTGTGCTCTTTGATACCAATCTCTCATTTGAAAGCCACGTTTCTAGCATCTGTAAAACTGCATTCTACCATCTTAAAAATATATCTAAATTACGGCACATGCTTTCAATGCAAAATGCTGAACAGTTAGTTCATGCGTTCATGACCTCAAGGCTAGATTATTGTAATGCTCTACTGGGTGGTTGCCCTGCTCACTTAATAAATAAACTGCAGCTTGTCCAAAATGCACCAGCTAGAGTTCTTACTAGAACCAGGAAGTATGACCATATTAGCCCGGTTCTGGCAACACTGCATTGGCTCCCTATTAAACATCGTATACATTTTAAAATCTTGCTGATTACTTACAAAGCACTAAATGGTTTAGCTCCCCAGTACTTGAGTGAGCTCTTAACGCATTATACTCCATCACGTCTATTGCAGTCTCGAAATTCTGTCCAGTTGATAATACCTAGAATATCAAAATCAACTGCAGGTGGTCGATCCTTTTCCTATTTAGCACCTAAACTCTGGAACAGTCTTCCTAGCATTGTTCGGGAAGCAGACACACTCTGTCAGTTTAAATCTAGACTAAAAACACATCTCTTTACTATGGCATACACATAAAACATTTTTAATTTCTATTATTCAAATCAGTTAAATGATTGTTTTAGGCTGCATTAACTAGGTCAGCCGGAACCGGGAACACTTCCAATAACACCTGATGTACTCGTTACATCATAAGAAGAATGGCATCTACGCTAATGTTAGTCTCTCTGTTTATCCCGAGGTTTACTGCAGTCGGCCGGATCCGGGCCGTATCCAGACCAGATGGTGGCCCTTAGCCTGGACATGACGACCATATTCCTGTAGTGTCTGTAGAGACCGTGTCAATTAAACTCCCCCCTGTAAATGCCGCATCGACACGACATCCTCATTAAACCCGTCCCCGGCGTGACGACTCCAATCTTTCGAATAATCCTACGAATATCTATTGATCTACAAACCCGATTCCAAAAAAGTTGGGACACTGTACAAATTGTGAATAAAAACAGAATGCAATGATGTGGAAGTTTCAAATTTCAATATTTTATTCAGAACACAACATAGATGACATCAAATGTTTAAACTAAGAAAATGTATAATTTTAAGGGAAAAATAAGTTGATTTTAAATGTCATGGCATCAACACATCTCAAAAAAGTTGGGACAAGGCCATGTTTACCACTGTGTGGCATCCCCTCTTCTTTTTGTAACAGTCTGCAAACGTCTGGGGACTGAGGAGACAAGTTTCTCAAGTTTAGGAATAGGAATGTTGTCCCATTCTTGTCTAATACAGGCTTCTAGTTGCTCAACTGTCTTAGGTCTTCTTTGTCACATCTTCCTCTTTATGATGCGCCAAATGTTTTCTATGGGTGAAAGATCTGGACTGCAGGCTGGCCATTTCAGTACCCGGATCCTTCTTCTACACAGCCATGATGTTGTAATTGATGCAGTATGTGGTCTGGCATTGTCATGTTGGAAAATGCAAGGTCTTCCCTGAAAGAGACGACGTCTGGATGGGAGCATATGTTGTTCTAGAACTTGGATATACCTTTCAGCATTGATGGTGCCTTTCCAGATGTGTAAGCTGCCCATGCCACACACACTCATGCAACCCCATTCCATCAGAGATGCAGGCTTCTGAACTGAGCGCTGATAACAACTTGGGTTGTCCTTGTCCTCTTTAGTCTGGATGACATGGCGTCCCAGTTTTCCAAAAAGAACTTCAAATTTTGATTCGTCTGACCACAGAACAGTTTTCCACTTTGCCACAGTCCATTTTAAATGAGCCTTGGCCCAGAGAAAACGCCTGCGCTTCTGGATCAGGTTTAGATATGGCTTCTTTTTTGACCTATAAAGTTTTAGCCGGCAACGGTGAATGGCACGGTGGATTATGTTCACCGACAATGTTTTCTGGAAGTATTCCTGAGCCCATGTTGTGATTTCCATTACAGTAGCATTCCTGTATGTGATGCAGTGCCGTCTAAGGGCCCGAAGATCACGGGCATCCAGTATGGTTTTCCGGCCTTGACCCTTACGCACAGAGATTGTTCCAGATTCTCTGAATCTTTGGATGATATTATGCACTGTAGATGATGATAACTTCAAACTCTTTGCAATTTTTCTCTGAGAAACTCCTTTCTGATATTGCTCCAATATTTTTCGCCGCAGCATTGGGGGAATTGGTGATCCTCTGCCCATCTTGACTTCTGAGAGACACTGCCACTCTGAGAGGCTCTTTTTATACCCAATCATGTTGCCAATTGACCTAATAAGTTGCAAATTGTTCCTCCAGCTGTTCCTTATATGTACATTTAACTTTTCCGGCCTCTTATTGCTACCTGTCCCAACTTTTTTGGAATGTGTAGCTCTCATGAAATCCAAAATGAGCCAATATTTGGTATGACATTTCAAAATGTCTCACTTTCAACATTTGATATGTTATCTATATTCTATTGTGAATAAAATATAAGTTTATGAGATTTGTAAATTATTGCATTCCTTTTTTATTCACAATTTGTACAGTGTCCCAACTTTTTTGGAATCGGGTTTGTAATATGACTTCTGACCTGTAATGTGCCAGAATCATAATCATACACTATTTGTTCGTCGGCCAGAGGAGAACTGGCACCCCGACTGAGCCTGGTTTCTCCCAAGGTTTTTTTCTCCATTCTGGCCCTGAAGAAGTTTTGGTTCCTTGCCAGCGTCGCCTTTGTCTTTTGGCTTGCTCAGTTGGGGACACTTAAATTTCAACTATATTACTGATCTGCCCGCATTGACACTATATGATAATTGAAATGAGCTGGATGACATCACCGTTTTCACCAGAGCCGAATCAAATTCCGTTGCATTATTTGTACCATTTGTATTACCATTTGTATTACCATTGTAAAAAGCGCTATATAAATAAAGGTGATTTGATTTGATTTTGATTTGAATGAATTGGCAGTAGCAAGTCTCGGTACTTGCTCTGCAGCAGCATAGCAGACCTATTCCGCCAAGACCAAATACATTAACACTGCCATATCAATTACCATGGCAATATCTATTACCATACCAATCTCCTGAGAGTTGTCATGACAGAAATATAAATATAATATTTATGTACTAATGCTTAACAATAACATTTTTTAAAGATTTTTGTTAACAGGTTTTTGGACCAGCGGGTGTACAAGGCCATCTAAGAAGTGACTTTGAATATGAAAAAATGTGAAGTTATACTGTATGACCCTATGAGAAAATGAGAAGAATTTATTGTCACACAACAGGTACAACCAGAAAACTTTCTGTAATAACAGCGGTTTCCAGTAAGTCACATTATATCGGGAACTATACCTTCTAGGCTATATGTGCTCACACACTGAAAAAAATGAAGAAAAAAAAAGATTGTCTGATTTACTCAGTTTTGTTGTGTAGATCACAAATAATATGTTTCTCTTCTAAACTTGATTTCTTTGCTTTCAGTGTACTAGAATGTACTAGTTTACTGTGTTGGGGGGGGGGGTCCGGGCCGGGGGATCCCGGGGGGTCCAAAAAAAAAGTCAATATCTGGTGCGACCACCATTTGCCTCACGCAGTGCAACACATCTCCTTCGCATAGAGTTGCTCAGGTTGTTGATTGTGGCCAGTGGAATGTTGGTCCACTTCTCTTCAATGGCTGTGCGAAGTTGCTGGATATTGGCAGGAACTGGAACACGCTGTCGTATACGCTGATCCAGAGCATCCCAAACATGCTCAATGGGTGACATGTCCGGTGAGTATGCTGGCCATGCAAGAACTGGGATATTTTCAGCTTCCAGGAATTGTGTACAGATCCTTGCAACACAATTTGTAACAGTAAACACACTCAAAAAAATGTTTTTTCAATACTGTTCAGTTTATTTAAAAAATAATTTATTTAACACCATTGTATTAGGTTTCTCATTCAAACACAGTTGCATTGTGTTAAACTGACTTGAAACAGTCGCGTTTTAGCTCAACTCAATATTTTCATTTTGAAAGAACATGTATCAGTTAAGTAGGCCAAAAATAACATTTGTTCAATTTACTTAAGTAAATTAAGTTAATCCAACACAAATCTTTTTGACCACTTTACTTAATCGATTTGAGTTGAGAGTACATAAATGATTTTAGTTGTTTTAAAACTGCATTATATAAACCAAGGACAGGATTTCCCCTTCCCATCATGCTTTGCACAGGACTGAATACGGAGAGTAAATGTTGAAATAAAATGTTATTGTATGCGTTTTTTCCATCAAGATGAAAAAATTGGGAGACTTGTTAATGTTTTAATGTTCTTTTATTTTTATATTTAAAAGAGATTCTGGTATGTTAGTGTTGTTAGTGAGGTTACCATTGTGGTGAAGTGTAGAGCATGTGCTTGGGGTGAGGACCTGCTAATAACAATTAAAGTTGTTTTAATAATAAAAAACAACTACTTTGGGTATGTCATGGATGTAACAAAACCATCTTCTAGCTAGCCAATAAGATTTTGTAAAAGGTTTTCCTGTTAGATAACATTTGTAAATGTTGCAAAAATTGTATTTCAGTAAATAAAAATAATTAATTAAACTGGATTACTTGTTTTGGTTTTTGTTTGATATTAATTTTAGAATAATTGAACTTAATAGTTTTGGAAAAAATTAAGAATGTTAACCTGATTCAACTAAATGGCATTGAATTAACCTTATGTAAAAAACTTAAGTTTACTGAAATAAACAATGTTAATTAAATTCAACATAATCCAGTTACGTGGAACCTGTTGACATAAAAAAGTTAAGTAAATCCGTATCATTTTTTTGAGTGCAGATACACTGAAGTCCCCCCCTCAAAACAACGACAACAACTTACTAATGCAATACAGTACAATCCTACAAACAGTAACCAATTCTACAGTATACTACAGTAAAATGTATGTACAGTAAACACTGTTCATACTTAAAATAGCAGAACAATCAATAATTTTTAAAGATTCTTGTGCTAACAGGTTTCTTTGTGTGCTGAGCAATCTAAGCAGTGACTTTAAATATGACTAAATGTGAAGTTATACTGTATGACCCTATGAGAAAATGAGAAGAATTTACTGTCACACAACAGGTAAAACCAGAAAACTTTCTGTAATAACAGCAGTTTCCAGTAAGTCACATTATATCGGGAACTATACCTTCTAGGCTATATGTGCTCACACACTGAAAAAAATGAAGAAGAAAAAAAAACAGATTGTCTGATTTACTCAGTTTTGTTGTGTAGATCACAAATGATATGTTTCTCTTCTAAACTTGATTTCTTTGCTTTCAGTGTACTCGAGTCTAGAGTCTATTTCAGTCTACTTTTTTTGCAGTCTGCTAGATTAAATAATGTAGGATGAATATGAACCAGTCAAGCAGCCATGTTCAGCACTTAAAAAAATATTTTTTTAAGGGTAGTATGCCCGAATCCTCAGTATTCATAAAACAGTAGGCAAGAAATCTCTGGATGGCCTACTGCTTCCGCACAGATTCTGAAGCACTCATCAATGGATACTTTTCTATCCCAGTCTTCTCAGGAGGCAGCAGGAGAGGATACGTCATAATCAAACACAGCGACGCTGGTGTTTTCAAATGTGAGTATTAGAAACCAAAAACTCAGTTCCTTGTGTTAAACTGTGGTAAACTAATGAATTGTTGGATGTAAGTAATGTAAAAAAAAAAAAATAACTAAACATATGTTATTCATTTTATTTGTCCATTAGAACAATTGTGTTGGATAAAAAGTGAGTTAACACATCAGCAACTACCTCAACATTTAAATGTACTATTGAGCACATGAGTCAGAGAGGAAATGTGAATCTTGTCTGGATGTTACAGGGACAGATGACGTGTGTGTGTGTGTGTGTGTGTGTGTGTGTGTGCTTATCTGGTTGAGAGTGGCTGATGAAGGAATGCTGTCATCGAAGGGTTTGAGTTAGTATACTACAGAAATTATTTTTAAAAAATCTATTTAAATCTTAAGTTGTAGTTTATTTTAATTACTGTAATTTCAAAGAGTTATTACAGCGCTTTTCTGATTCTTGATTTCTGTGCATTTGCTACTTTTGTGGTGCTTTTGTGTTGGAGCAGGGCTGGCAAGGAAAGGTGATTTTCAACCCAAGGGCTGGGTATATATAGGCCATCAAGACCAGATCAAGCTGACATACGGATGGAGCTATGTCCAGTTAGAATTTTGAAGGCTTACATTGATAAGACAGCATCCTGGTGTAAGACTGATCAATTGCACACAGCATCACTAAAACGTCCTCATCTATTGTACACCCAGGCCCGGTTACAGAATCAAATCATTGAGGGTGCTTCTGAAATCACTGAGGGTGCTCTAGTAAAGTGCAGATGTAGGCTAAGCAACGGCTCCACCATAGCGGTGTACAGTGAGAAATGTAAGATTATTTACAAGTCATCACTTTTACCAATAAGTGGAATTTCAAAAATATTTTGAAATGTCTATTAATCTATTAGTCTGCCTTTTACATTGCTTTAATGCGTTACTAGTATTTTAACATGTCGTCCTTCTGAGAAGCAGAAAAAAAGGTTTTGTGAATTTAGATTTTTTTTTAGGTCATTACATTGTTTGGAGCATAAAAAAAAATTGACATTTTTCAAATAAATAGATAAAATAAAGAGCATAAAAATCGATTGGGGAATGAAAAAAAAAAACATTGTTTATATATATATATATATATATATATATATATATATATATATATATACCTATGTTATATGCTATATTCTCTGTAGAGGACACCAGAACCCATTTATTGAGAATTAAAAGACATGAATAGGCAAAAACAATGGGATTTTGTTATCCAAACTTTGTATAAAGATGATTCTTAACTATGTTATGGAAGATATAACAGAATAATTTGATATACCATTTTACTTTATGCAATATGCATGTAAACATGGCCATACATGTGTTTTCAATGCAATGTATCTATACACTGTTTAATTTGCATATTAATGTGTTTTTTGGGACAATATGTAATGTAAAAAGACGTGTAATAATGGGAGTAATAAATGAGAATATTCGTTAGAATATCCAGACTTAAAACTATGTTGTCAGAGAAATTCTCTAAAATATGTCTTCTACAGAGGCAAAACATCGATTCTGGGTGAAAAGCCATGAAAAACAATAGTTTTATTCAATGAATTTTTACTGTAGCCTTGAAAGCGAACCAAGATCGCTAACTAAAATTCTGTTTCATCGCGATCTCACAAAGTTCCGTTATAAAAATGAAGTTGTCAGCAATGCACAATAAATCTTTTACTTAGCTGCATAGTGTCTTCACTTTGTTAATGAGAGGTTTCGCGAGCCTGCATTAACGCAGCACTGAATAAAAACTCTGGCGTTTTGAGCGGTGAGATTCTGACTAACTTAAACACCTGATTAGACATCGCGTTCGAGAGATCACAACTAACATTATCTGTAATTGGCTACAATACTCATCGCTGCAAAAACACGTTGTAATAGATGCATTTGACGCTCTCCAGAGCGCGAACACAAATTGGCAAATCTGCCAAATCTGTTTCGCCAATATTATTACAGTATCAACTGAGGGTGCTTTAGCTTGCGTTTGAGGGTGCTTAGCACCCCCGTAGAACCGGGCCTGTGTACACCTCATTCTACACGTGCTTTGGCAACATCTTGGGCAGTGTTCAGAGGAGTATCGCTTTCTGAAATTTGTGCTGCAGCAACTTGGGGTTCAGCTTGCACGTTTTCACGTTTCTACAGATTGAATGTGACTCCCTTGCCAGCGATGTGCGCTGCAATGTGGCAAGGCAGTGTGATGCTTTGGGCAATGTTCTGCTGAGAAACCTTGGGTCCTGCCATCCATGCGGATGTTAATTTGACACGTACCACCTACCTAAGCATCGTTGCAGACCATGTACACCCTTTTTATGGAAACGGTATTCCCTGGTGGCTGTGGCCTCTTTCAGCAGGATAATGTGCCCTGCCACAAAGCAAAAATGGTTCAGGAATGGTTTGAGGAGCACAACGAGTTTGAGGTGTTGACTTGGCCTCCAGATTCCCCAGATCTCAATCCAATTGAGCATCTGTGGGATGTGCTGAACAAACAAGTCAAATCCATGGAAGCCCCACCTCGCAACTTAGAGGACTTAAAGGATCTTGTGCTAACATCTTGGTGCCAGATACCACAGCACAGCTTCAGGGGTCTAGTGGAGTCCATGCCTCGACAGGTCAGGGCTGTTTTGGCAGCAAAAGAGGGACCAACTCAATATTAGGTCATAATGTTATGCCTGATCGGTGTATAGATATTTTGTTACAAAGTAACTAGCTTCTTGAGTAGTTTTTTCATTGGATTCTTTTTTACTCTTACTAATTTGAGTAAATATTTCTATAAGTACTTGTACAGTTTTTGGATAATCTACCCACCTCTGCTCATTTGACAGTTTAATGTAGGTGGAATGGCACTTTTTTTCCACAAGTCATGGAAAGGGAGCTGTTAATGGAGTAGGTGGGACAGTGAAAAGGTGCATTAGTTCAGCTGTGCTAAGCCACAAGGTTATTGTGAACACAGCCCTTCACAGAAACAGCTGCGCATTACTGCCCGAACATTAATATTAAACTTCCCATGGAACGAAATAAATAAATAAATCATTTCCTTCACCCTCATTCACTCATTGTCAGTTATCTTACATATTGTATCACGATGTAGGATCCAATCTAAAAAAAGAACTGTGATTATAATTCTGTAATATACAATCTGCAAGGTGTGAGTTTGAATCCTGGGGCTGCCTTGGGCAAGCCACTTAACCCAGAGTTGGGGGGGGGACAGGGGGGCATTTCTTAATGTCTTAAAACTTTCTTAAAAATGTCCGCCTGTCCATCAATGCGTTTTTAGTCAGCTGAAAACGCTAGGCGCTCTGCTCAAAACACCTAGCTGTGAGCGCTTGAGGGCACTTTGCTTGCTATGATGAGCACTGCGTTTTACTCAAAGTTGAACATTCTTCAACTCTCGGCGACTGGTAAAAAACGTTGAACGCTTGAGCGTGAAATAGACACTCAGTGCCTCGTTACGCTCATGCCGTTCTAAAAATGCAGCGCTCCCATTGAAAATTGGATACGCCAGCCAGCCACGTGAAAAACCGCTTTGGTGGACACACAGCCTTAGAGTAATTTTATGTCAACAAAAGTGCCATGATGGTTTGGTTGTTGATTTTCCAAATAGATTCTATGTGTATTTCAGACGCGTCACATCCATAACAGGGTTTTGTCACATCCATAAAGTTTTTTCCTCATGATTTTTAAACATTGATATTTTTTATGTTCAGCTAAGACCCCTTCATCATGTGGATAGCAATATTTATGCATTGTACGATTTTATTTAAAGTCTAGTCTACTGAAAACTCTGTCATTTCCCGTCACATCCATAACTCATGCCTCATTTTTTATAGAATTTTTTTAGAAAAACATATTTTGCCTGTCAATTCCCCAGATTGGATGCTCTGAGAATATGCATTGGCAATTTAAATATTGTAAAAAACAATTTACTGAGACATTTCAGCTGTCATTTTGAGTTCAAATGTCACTTCCATAACGCTGGAATTTCCTTAGTATGGTGGTGCATTGCTGCCACATATTTTTTCCATACATATCAATTACACCGATCAGGCAGAACATTATGACTATTATTGTGTTGGTCCCCCTTTTGCTGCCAAAACAGCCTTGACTCGTCGAGGCATGGACTCCACTAGACCCCTGAAGGTGTGCTGTGGTATCTAGCACCAAGATGTTAGCAGCAGATCCTTTAATTCCTGTAAGTTGCGAGGTGGGTCCTCCGTGGATCGGACTTGTTTGTTCAGCACATCCCGCAGATGCTCGATTGGATTGAGATCTGGGGAATTTGGAGGCCAAGTCAACACCTCAAACTCGTTGTGCTCCTCAAACCATTCCTGAACCATTTTTGCTTTGTGGCAGGGCGCATTATCCTGCTGAAAGAGGCCACAGCCACCAGGGAATACCGTTTCCATGAAAGGGTGTATATGGTCTGCAACAATGCTTAGGTAGGTGGTACATGTCAAAGTAACATCCACATGGATGGTAGAACCCAAGATTTCCCAGCAGAACTCAAAGCATCACACTGCCTCTGCCGGCTTGCCTTCTTCCCATAGTGCATCCTGGTGCCATGTGTTCCCCAGGTAAGCGATGCACACGCCCTGGAAATCCACGTGATGTAAAAGAAAACGTGATTCCACCAGGCCACCTTCTTCCATTGCCGCCCATGACCCTGTCGTTGGTTCACCACTTTTCCTTCCTTGGACCACTTTTGATAGATACTGACCACTGCAGACCGGGAACACCCCACAAGAGCTGCAGTTTTGGAGATGCTCTGACCCAGTCGTCTAGCCATCACAATTTGGCCCTTGTCAAACTCGCTCAAATCCTTAAGCTTGCCCATTTTTCCTGCTTCTAACACATCAACTTTGAGGACAAAATGTTTACTTGCTGCCTAATATATCCAGTGTTATTCACTTCACCTGTCAGTGGTCATAATGTTATGCCTGATCGGTGTATGTCATAACAACAAGATATTTCGTTTAAGAAGTGTGGCTTCTGCAAAACAGCTTGGCATAACATTAGCATGTTCTTGTCAGTGTAGTGTTATGTTTTCTTTCCGAGAAGTGTATAATGACAAGTAAAGCAAGTGCTGGTGCTGACACATTCAGTAGGGCCCATCGTTTAGTTTACATCTGACACACTTTGTTTTTCCTTCTAGTCTGCTGCCAGTGTTTTTTTTTTTTAAAGATTTATTTAGACATTTTAAAATACATTACAAAAACATTAAAACAGGAACAGAGGAAGACAAAAAGACAATAAAATTTGTAACAGTAAACAGATACACTGAAGTCCCCCCCTCAAAACAATGACAACAACTTACTAATGCAATACAGTACAATCCTACAAACAGTAACCAATTCTACAGTATACTACAGTAAAATGTATGTACAGTAAACACTGTTCATACTTAAAATAGCAGAACAATCAATAATTTTTAAAGATTCTTGTGTTAACAGGTTTCTTTGTGTGCTGAGCAATCTAAGCAGTGACTTTAAATATGACTAAATGTGAAGTTATACTGTATGACCCTATGAGAAAATGAGAAGAATTTACTGTCACACAACAGGTAAAACCAGAAAACTTTCTGTAATAACAGCAGTTTCCAGTAAGTCACATTATATCGGGAACTATACCTTCTAGGCTATATGTGCTCACACACTGGAAAAAATGAAGAAGAAAAAAAACACAGATTATCTGATTTACTCAGTTTTGTTGTGTAGATCACAAATTATATGTTTCAGATGACGTGTGTGTGTGTGCTTATCTGGTTGAGAGTGGCTGATGAAGGAATGCTGCCATCGAAGGCTTTGAGTGAGTACAGTACAGAAATTAATTAAAAATAAAATCTATTTAAATCTTAAGTTGTAGTTTATTTTAATTACTGTAATTTCAAAGAGTTATTACAGCACTTTTCTGATTCTTGATTTCTGTGCATTTGCTACTTTTGTGGTGTTTATGTGTTGGAGTAGGGCCATGTTGGTTTCGAGTATAAAATCAACAGTCTTCTCTAAAGGCGAGATCTTCGAGCAGCTGCCCGACGTCTCCTTTGTGCAGACATTCCAATCATTGCAAATGCTGAGGAAAACTAGTTGGGGTTGTCGAGTTACTGATGCAATCAGGTTTTAGTGCACCTGTCGCTCATACCTTTTAACATGGCGGATGATGTCCGGATCGCATTCATAATACACGCATTCAGGCTATATAATACATACTCTTTTAGCTCTCACTAAATAAGTACTTATTGAAATTAAGTACCTACTCAATGATATATGCTGTTTCAAATGCAGCCAGTGTGTACACTCTAAAAAACACTGGGTTAAAAACCACCCAATTTGGGTTGTTTTCAACCCAAGGGCTGGGTATATATACAGTGGGGAGAACAAGTATTTGATACACTGCAGATTTTGCAGGTTTGCCCACTTACAAAGCATGTAGAAGTCTGTAATTTTTTATCATAGGTACACTTCAACTGTGAGAGATGGAATCTAAAACAAAAATCCAGAAAATCACATTGTATGATTTTTAAATAATTAATTTGTATTTTATTGCATGACATAAGTATTTGATCACCTACCAACCAGTAAGAATTCCGGCTCTCACAGACCTGTTAGTTTTTCTTTAAGAAGCCCTCCTGTTCTCCACTCATTACCTGTATTAACTGCACCTGTTTGAACTCGTTACCTGTATAAAAGACACCTGTCCACACACTCAATCAAACAGACTCCAACCTCTCCACAATGGACAAGACCAGAGAGCTGTGTAAGGACATCAGGGATAAAATTGTAGACCTGCACAAGGCTGGGATGGGCTACAGGACAATAGGCAAGCAGCTTGGTGAGAAGGCAACAACTGTTAGCGCAATTATTAGAAAATGGAAGAAGTTCAAGATGACGGTCAGTCTCCCTCAGTCTGGGGCACCATGCAAGATCTCACCTCGTGGGGCATCAATGATCATGAGGAAGGTGAGGGATCAGCCCAGAACTACACGGCAGGACCTGGTCAATGACCTGAAGAGAGCTGGGACCACAGTCTCAAAGAAAACCATTAGTAACACACTACGCCGTCATGGATTAAAATCCTGAAGCGCACGCAAGGTCCCCCTGCTCAAGCCAGCGCATGTCCAGGCCCGTCTGAAGTTTGCCAATGACCATCTGGATGATCCAGAGGAGGAATGGGAGAAGGTCATGTGGTCTGATGAGACAAAAATAGAGCTTTTTGGTCTAAACTCCACTCGCCGTGTTTGGAGGAAGAAGAAGGATGAGTACAACCCCAAGAACACCATCCCAACCGTGAAGCATGGAGGTGGAAACATCATTCTTTGGGGATGCTTTTCTGCAAAGGGGACAGGACGACTGCACCGTATTGAGGGGAGGATGGATGGGGCCATGTATCGCGAGATCTTGGCCAACAACCTCCTTCCTTCAGTAAGAGCATTGAAGATGGGTCGTGGCTGGGTCTTCCAGCATGACAACGACCCGAAACACACAGCCAGGGCAACTAAGGAGTGGCTCCGTAAGAAGCATCTCAAGGTCCTGGAGTGGCCTAGCCAGTCTCCAGACCTGAACCCAATAGAAAATCTTTGGAGGGAGCTGAAAGTCTGTATTGCCCAGCGACAGCCCCGAAACCTGAAGGATCTGGAGAAGGTCTGTATGGAGGAGTGGGCCAAAATCCCTGCTGCAGTGTGTGCAAACCTGGTCAAGAACTACAGGAAACGTATGATCTCTGTAATTGCAAACAAAGGTTTCTGTACCAAATATTAAGTTATGCTTTTCTGATGTATCAAATACTTATGTCATGCAATAAAATGCAAATTAATTACTTAAAAATCATACAATGTGATTTTCTGGATTTTTGTTTTAGATTCCGTCACTCACAGTTGAAGAGTACCTATGATAAAAATTACAGACTTCTACATGCTTTGTAAGTGGGCAAACCTGCAAAATCGGCAGTGTATCAAATACTTGTTCTCCCCACTGTAGGACAGAACACGTTGGGTCAATTTTAACTAGCAAATTGGGTTGTTTATTTAACCCAGCATAATCATTGATTTGTTTTTACTATAATACTAGTATGGCACTGGTTACTCAAAAACGTAAGACAACACCAATTGTGACAACTAAATATAGACTACGTCACATCGGAAATTTAGCCCAGGGGCCCACAGGTACATCAAAAGGATCAGATGTACAGTACAGTACAGATCACAAAGGAAAACAATCCAATCCATCCGGAAATGTTCCAATACAGCCAGTAAATGACTCATGCATGTAGTAGCAATTCATACAATCTAAGAGCATTGCATAAAGTCTAGCAGCGCTCCACAAAGCCTGCTGCAACACATGACATAAGTTTCACGCACAACACCCAGGCCCCCAACGACATCCCCCTACCTCTACAGAAAAGCGTTCACGGGACCGTTGATGCAGAAATGTCAACAGTGAGCTGTTTCACGGAAAGTCACCTGTATCATTGAAGATCATTAACAACAAATCAGATCTACGCCAAAGTTTAGATGTTGTTGCGCAAGGGTGCCATAGAACTAGTCGACCAAGTCGTTCATCAGATCAAACCGTTATGACACAAGATTGGTTCGTAACAATAGATTTGAAGGATGTTGCTTTCTTGAAAGGAGCTAATCCTCCACTGGGACTGCAGAGTCCGACGTGGGATTTATGGTTCTCAATTCCTTTTGTCACCCCCAATTTGAACCAATGTTAGAGTCTGACATTAAATGGCTGTCATTTAAGACTGCATTTCTCTTGTGTGTGTGCCCCTGTTTGCGCTGGAGTAATGAATTCGGCATTTCTTCCCAATATCTTGTCTCCACAGTTTATGAACCAGCCTAATATGTTGGCTGCACTGCCAGCAGATCAAGCTGACACACGGTTGGAGCTATGTCCAGTTAGGATTTTGAAGGCTTACATTGCTAAGACAGCAGCCTGGCGTAAGACTGATCATTTGTTTGTCTGTTTTAGTGATGCACGCAGAGGTGCTGCACTTTCTAAACAGAGACTGGAGCACTGGGTGACGAGTCTGTGGGGCATCTATTGTACACCTCATTCTACACGTGCTTTGGCAACATCTTGGGCAGCGTTCAGAAGAGTAGCGCTTTCTGAAATTTGTGCTGCAGCAACTTGGGGTTCAGCTTGCACGTTTTCACGTTTCTACAGATTGAATGTGAATCATGGGCTAATTTTAATTTTTGGGTGAACTAACCCTTTAAGCACATTTTTGTCAACATTTTTCACTGTACATTTTTTGTTGAGAAAAATAAATATAATCAATTGATTTTAAGTGAAAACATGATTTAATTTCACAGAATCAACTTTACACCAACAAACGTAATTTTCATGGGTTAGATCAAGATCCCTGGTGAGAACAGTCGAAAGTTTGGACATTTTCATTCAAGTTTGCACATAAAAAAGAATGGTTAGCTATTTACTTGTAAGTAATGACCTGGACAGCTGTGCTGAATTAATGTCAAACGTACACTGTAGCATACTACTCAGAAACATTATTTGTTTCATGTTCTGTACTATTTCACACACTACTCCTAAAAAATAGTAGGCAGTATGCACTGTAGTGGCAAGTAGCAAGTTAGTGGGCCATTTCGAAGTGTTTAAAACGCCACATGCTGGTGACCCCTGCTGGTCAAAACAGTGTACATACAACATAAACTCAGGCCAAACATGCATAAAAACACCTTTTACAAACACATTGCAAATGTTTTATTGAAAGTAAAATCTATCGAATGCAATTAACTAATCATCTAATAAGATTAAATATCAAGTCTCTGTATAGTATGTGATCTTTTATCAATTTTCAAGGCCTGTTTTGTTTGTTCCATGGATGGCTCAGGCCAATAAGTATGGAAGCCCTAAGAGGCCACAGATTATTGTTATTTTTCTTTCTTGCATTCTCGTGACTTAATTTTCTTGTAATCTTAAAATAACAAAAGTTGTTTTCTCGTGATCACAACTTTATATTTTCTCGTGATCTCAACATAACAAAAGTTGTTTTCTCGTTATCACGACGTAATCTTCTCTAAGTTACACAACTGTGCCAACATGTGGCAGTATAGAACCAAATATAACTAATGGGGTGTGGTATATAGCCTATCCACCTTACTGTGTTAGTTAATATTGGCCCAGATTGAATGCGTTTGAGACAGAGAGAGTGAAGACCTTTCATGATCGCTGTAATATGTGCAGTACTGTGTGCATTAAGTAATTAACTTAACTAATGATAAATTCTTGAAAATGATTATTTGGTAACGTTTTAGATTACAGCGCGGAAAGTACTGTGTAAGTAAAACGAATTTACAGCATAACGTTTGGTAATTATAGTACCAATAAAGTACGTATGTGTAGGTATAAGGGAACAATATATAAAATTTGGGGAATTAGGTGTAACTACCAGGAAAATTAACAAATTACTTGTACTGCAAGTATTTTAGAACTAAGGGGTACTTATTTTATTATGATAGGCAACAATCTTACGTTTGGGAGCAATTTAGCTAGAACATACACTGCATAGCTTTTTGTAATAATAGTGTACCAAGACATAAAGGCTTTTTTAAAATTACGGGGTACATATCAGTAATTTGTTTTGATAGCAAAAGTGCAGCTGTTTTAGTTTGGGCTTTCGTGTTTCATTTTTTTAAATACTGGGGAAATATACACTTGTTCCATGTAGTTACAGGGTAAGTGACGCTTGTTATTTGTCATTATATTTAGTTACTGTCACTGTTATGTTAGACGTGTTTGCAACAACCTGTCTGCCTGTCTTTTTGAACTTGAATTAAACTTGTGAGATTTTGGAACCTGATTCATCTGTTTTCATCGGCCTGCCTTCATACAGCATTACAGATGACCGGACCTCCAAAATGGATTTAAGAGCTTGATTTATTTCGGTGGCTCAGGAGAGCACCGATTTTCTGACATTTTCAACAAACTTCTGTCTTGCATTCACCAGCCCTTACGACGACGAAACCCTGAAGTCACTGTTCTGGATCGGGGCAAACTTTCACCATCCCGTTGACCTCCCAGACACCACTGGAGAGCGTCTGTCCCCGATCCAGGACACAGCCAGACCCAGAGCCCGAATCACCACCTTCGACCGTGGAGCACTCGTGTGATCCCCCCGCAGATGGACAGTTACCACCCGTCGTGACGCGTCAGCCAGAGCCTGAGAGAAAGAGGACAGAGCCGACCCTCACCCTGAAAGTGGAGCTCCATCATGAGTCTGACCAGAGGTGTGAGCCCACGACATCAGCGGACGAGGGAAGAGTGAAGCTGGACAACGAGGACTGGCTGATAGACTTCAGCGTGGAACTAGCGACTCCCACCCTATCCCACCCGGGACCTTCATCATCACTGTTTCTAGACAGCACCATGAACTATGATTTTCTTTCGTCAACCTGCATGGACTGTGTTATATTTACTGTGAGTCTGTCAAGTCTTCTGTTGCCACCATCGCCGCGAAGCTCAGCCAGTCCTCCAGCCCCGCCTCTGCCGGATGTTTACAGCCCTGCGCTGTCTCCGTGGAAGCCCTGCTATGACGTCGAGCTTACCACCAACAACGTCAGTGCCTGAGGATCCTGCGGCTCCGCCTCCAGCCTCGGATCTCTTCGCTCTTCGCTCCCCTCAGCATCACATCTGTCCTCAGTCCCACCGGCTCCACCTCAGCCCTCTGGTATTCTGGCTTCGCCTTCGACACTCGTCGCCACGACATCGCCTTGGTCTCCAGAACCAGCGATGCCGCTCAGCTCCTTCGATCCTCCGTCTGCGCCATCAGATCCACCAGCTCTGTATCCGTCAGTCATCCCCCAGTTGTCGTCAGCCTCGTCACCATCAGGACTCCTCCCTCCCTCGACTCTGCTGTGGGCTGTTGGCACTGGTGAGCTCTGGGTCTGCGTCATCGGTCAACTACCATCGTCGCCGCCAGGGGATCGTTGTCGTCCACTTGCCACCATTCCTCTGTCACCGCCTCCTGCCACCATCCCTTCACCACATCCTCGCCCACCTCCAGAGCCCCCACCTTTCCTCCCTTGTCTGCTGTTGTGGCGCGAGGCCGCGCCTTTTCGGAGGGGGTGTAATGTCTCTGTTATGTTAGACATGTTTGCAACAACCTGTCGGCCTGTCTTTTTTAACTTGAATTAAACTTGTGATATTTTGGAACCTGATTCATCTGTCTTCATCGGCCTGCCTGCATACACCGTGACTGTAAGTTACAGGGTTAGTGTGACATCTGTGGGCTGTAAATTAAAGTGGTGCTTGTTACCCTCTTATTTCATGAAGTTACAGGGTAAGTACAATAAAAAATACGTACACAAAAAAAAATTATTTCAAAACAGCCAACACTTCTTATTAATTTCTCGTTTGGCTTCTTCCTCCTTTTGTTCCTCGTCTTTTTATTTCTTGCTACAGATGAATCTTAAGAAGGAGTCACGTCTCTTGCTATTCTGTAATATGTATTAAAAGAAAATACAGTAAATCCAGAAATGTCCTCACCAATTACGCATCATTTACCCTCATGCCATCCGAGATGTACATGACTTTCTTTCTTCAGAGGAACACAGAAAAATAAATAATCTCTGTTAATGAAAGCTCATTTGGGTTCCTAAAAGTTGAAGCATCAAACAGCACATACAGCAATAACTACAGTAATCCATGCCAGGGGTTTTCAAACTTTATGATGCCAAGGACCCCCAAATATGATGAACCTTTTATAAGGGACCCCCTTCCTAAAATCCATCTATATATTTTCATGTGTGAAAAAAACATTTAAACTGTTAGATAAATAGTAAGTGTGACATTATAAATACAACATATTGTTTCCATATTGTTGGCTATACTTAATGTTGAATGTATAAACATGAAGAAAATTATTTGTATGAGCAACTTTCACAATAAATGTATGTAAGCAGCTTATGCACCGCATTAAGAATACTGCCTTACAACCCCAGTGAGCAAGATAAAGGGGACTATAGTGAATAAAAACTCATTAGAAAGATACAAAGCAAACATATACAATTCTGGAAAGTATGTATACGGCAAGAAAGGAGAGAAACATTTAGAAATTAAACAGAATGTTCAGTAGACTTTAACCATTTTTGCTTTGTCTTTTTATTGTCTGAGATTTTCTGGGGACCCCTTAGAACCTTCTGGAGGACCCCAGTTTGAAAACCCCTGATCCATGCGACCCCAATGGATGAATCAATGTCTTCTGAAGTGAAACAATAAGTGTTTGTAAGAAAAATACCAATATTTTAAATTTTTTAAACTGTAGACTATCCTTTCCGACCAACAGTCACCTGTGCGTGCATGAGAGGGTTAAGTTCACGCTTGACGTAACTTGAAGCGTGACTTGAGTGCACGGAGAAACTCTGGTCACGCGGATTTTTAAAATTTTTTTTTTATTAATGCTCACGACAGTATACAAACAATAACATAATATATGATAATAGCAATGAGAAACAAACAAGACAGAAAGACAGAGGCAAACTCGCGCGAGAACGTCATGAAAGCTTGAAGCTTCACGTTGCTCTTAACTCATATTGCATGCGCTGGTAACTACATGGAACAAGAGTATATTTCCCCAGTATTAAAAAAAGTTATATAACATAACTAATATAATAAGTTTATATAATAAAATAGTTTATACAATAATATAGCAATAATTTTAACTTTACTTAGCTTTACCTTGAAATACGGAAGCCCAATTTAATCAATGCACTTTTGCTATCAAAGATTACTGTATAAATGCACTGATATACCCTGTAATTTAAAAAAAAAAGCCTTTTTAAAAAAGGTACACTATTATTACAAAAAGCTACACAGCGTATGTTCTTGCTAAATCGCTCCCAAATGTAAGATTGTTGTATCATAATAGTAGAATAAGTACCTCTTAATTCTAAAATACTTACAGTATAAATAATCCTTTAATTTTCCTAGTAGTTACTCCTTTATTCCCCAAACTTTACATATTATTCCCTTATACCAGCACGTATGTACTTTAAAAGAACACTATAATAACTGAAAGATATGCTGTAAATTTGTTTTACTTATGCAGTACTTTCCGGGCTGTAATCTAAAGCGTTACAGATTATTTTGCTTGAAAGTGTATCTGTTATCAACTGCTAAATGCATGACTTATCAGTTTCACTAACGCAATTCATAGTTTTCACGTGTCGTCACACCATTATAGGAACGCCCACCTGGAGGGCAAAACAAGGCTTTCCTCCATTGCCCGCCAGTCATTTTTACCAGGATTGAAGTAAATTCTTATGTAGTAACACCGTGTCCTAACTAGATGTGATGCGATAAGATTCCAGCGTCAAGGAATTTGTCTGTCCACACCAGACGCAACACGACTACAAGATGCGACAAAATCAATCAAAAACCACAGCCAATCAGAAAAGCATGTGGGCGGGCTCTCGCGGCAAGTGTAGGCTATGGCACCAGAGAATAATCTTAACGGCATACACCATTTAAACATTACTAAAAATACATACTAAGTTACTAAAACAATCTTTGTCATAGAATATACTTGTTTGTTTACAGTTTGAACGTTCTTATTTCCATTTGTTTAATTTCAAGATCTAAGGTGAATAATCCATTGTTGCTTTTAGTACAACTAAGTTACTGAAATGATATTCAAAGTCACATTACATGCTTTTAACATTAAATAAACCACATAAACATTACCTGAGATTATCATTGCCATGTTTTGTGTTGTTCCAGCCGCGACGTTGCAGAAATAGAAACCGTTTCTAAAATTGAATCATCGCGTGTCGCCATAGCGGCTGGTTAGGACAAAGACTTCACAGTACAGAGACTAGCGACATATAGCGAAAAGGTCGCTGGTGGTGTGAATGGGGCTTAATTAACATGGAAAAGATACCTTTTGTGCAGGACACGGTGAAAGACATAATATTAAAAGACCAAATTCAATATACACCTTATTGATGTTGCATACTATGTACAGGCAAGCAAATGAACACAGAATATTAATGCAACACAAGGTTTCTAGTTAAGTGTTTTTCCATTGAAAACTATTATAAAGAAATATTCTTGGCTCATCTACTCGCCTGTATATAGTATGCATCATCAAAAAGGTGTAAACTGAATTTGATCTTCTAATATCACTGTTTTAGTGCATTACGGCACTTTAAGGTTGGGTTGCACGAATAAGGATTCTTTAGCCTGGCGTCGGTTCACCCTCTACTTATGCTGCTCGATCAGTCTTTCTGAGTAGTTAATCTGTGTTTAAAATGAACAGGTGCAACACAACTCAATTTAAAATAAAACCTAGATCAACAAATCGTTGATTAGTGCTTAATTTAATCAAAGTGTTTTTCATGTTAAGCGTTTTAATAAATTGCATATAACTGAACCTAAGGCAGGTGTGTGGGCCAGATACACGCTTTCAGCGGTTGTTTTTCTGAAGCGGAGAACGTCTTCGTTACGTATGTAACCCTCGTTCCCTGAAGGAAGGGAACGGAGACGTTACATCAGTTACTGACGAAATGGGGGTTTCGCTTAGAAGCCAATCGCCTTTGAGCTCTACAAAACGAGCCAATGGCATGAAGATGCCATGGGTCTGTGGAATTTGCATAACGCAACCCCGCCCCACCACGTGGGTATGAAGGGCGTTGCGTGGCAATCTCGCATTATGTTACCTGCTGAAGAGCCGAGGCAAGAGTGTCCGGCCGTTCCAGCGGTACAGCGGAAGTGGCATGGGGACGTAACGTCTCCGTTCCCTTCCTTCAGGGAACGAGGGTTACATACGTAACTGAGACGTTCCCTTTCAGTCAGTACACTACGAGTTACGACAGTTACTGACGAAATGGGGGTCCCAATACAATCTCGCCACGACGGCTGTCTCAGGGCTCGGAAGCGGTGCAGGGCAAGACGTACGGCCAGCAACTCGAGGCAACTGACATGCCATAGGCGCTGGGGTCCTCTCCAGGAGCCCGCGGCAGCATGTCCATTGCACATGGCACCCCAGCCCGTGGCAGAGGCATCTGTTGATACAACAACATGCCTGGAAACTCGTTCTAGGGGAACACCTGCCCGTAGAAAACAGGTTCACCCACGGGGTGAAGGTCTGACGGCATGCCCAAATCACTGGGACCCGGAGCGTGCCATGTTGCCATGCCCATCTCGGGACTCGATCGCGAAGCCAGTGCTGAAGCGGTCTCATATGAAGCAAACCGAGCGGCGTTACAGCGGCTGCCATATGCCCCAGGAGCCTCTGAAAATATTTCAGTGGAACCGCACTCTTTCCCTCAAACTGGCGAAGACAAGTCAGCAGTGACTGCGCACGTGCGCTCGTAAGCTGCGCGTACGTGGCGATTTCCGAGTCGATTTCCATACCGAGAAAAGAGATCCTCCGCACTGGGGAGAGTTTGCTCTTTTCCCAGTTGACCCGAAGGCCCAGACGGGCGAGGTGCTGAAGCACCAGGTCCCTGTGTTCGCAAACCTGATCCCGAGAGTGGCCTAGAATCAGCCAGTCGTCGAGATAGTTCAGGATGCGAACCCCGTGTTGCCTGAGCGGCACAAGGGCTACCTCGACGACCTTCGTAAAGACGCGAGGGGACAGGGCTAGCCCGAATGGGAGAACCGTGTACTGATATGCCTGCCCCTTGAAGGCAAACCGTAGAAACGGTCTGTGTCGAGGAAGAATGAAGACATGAAAGTACGCGTCCTTCAGGTCGATCGCTGCAAACCAATCCAAGGGCTGTCAACATCTTGAATGGAAGCCTGTGAAGGGTTTGGTTCAAGATGCGCAGGTCCAGGATTGGCCGTAACCCACCGTTTTCTTGGGTACAATGAAGTAAGGGCTGTAGAAGCCGGACTCCATCTCGGCTGGAGGGACGATCTCGACCGCACCCTTCCCCAGTAGAGTGGCGACCTCCGCACGCATGACAGGGGCATTGCCACCCACTATGGTATAGCGGACTCCCCGAAAGCAGGGAGGAGACCGTGCGAACTGAATCGCATAGCCGAACCATAGCGAACCATAGGCGTACCCCCGATGGGGCAGCGAAGCGGAATGGCCGGGCCAGACATGGGAGGCGTGGGAGCGTCCCGAGGTGTGTGCAGGGTCGAATTCCACGCCCTGACAGATGAGACCAGGGAAAGACCAGCGTTCCACGGGGGTCTCGTCTGCCAGGGGGCTGGCGACAGAGGGGGCCGAGAGTGGCGAGGCTGCTTGGCGTCCTCTTGTGGCCCGAGGAGGATTTGTCGGGTTGGCCCACACCATCACCCTCAAGTCACCCCGACCACCAGCCAAAGGAGGGAATAGATTGGGATGTGGTAGAGGGGACCCTCCCTCCAGTACGGAGATCACGGAGTCTCGACCGCAACACTGCGATGGCCATGTTCCCGCAGTGGGAACATGACTCATCCATGAACGCGCGCTTAGCGTGCACGAGGCCCAAGCGCGCCAAACAGCGATCATGCCCGTCAAACGGAGGAACCAGCCGACCGCACCCAGAAACGGAGCACGGGCGAGACATCTTGAAAAAGACGTGCTGCGTGCAGCTCTTTTAGAGAGGATTTTTTGCTCTGCAGAAATGCTGAAGCACCTAGGGAGAACACACACGCTGTGCTAGATCACTGCACAGATCAGACAGGAATGCGGAACTCGCTAGAACGCGCCGTAACACCA
Source organism: Coreius guichenoti (assembly GCA_039654105.1). Lineage (NCBI taxonomy): Eukaryota > Metazoa > Chordata > Actinopteri > Cypriniformes > Gobionidae > Coreius > Coreius guichenoti. The sequence continues at coordinate 27,823,836 of CM077182.1, forward strand.
ACACTCTGGAGAGACACTCGTCTTGAAGAGAGAAAACGCTTAGGCAGTAACACTCGGCTCTGAAGCAGAAACATAATGCGAGATTGCCACGCAATGCCCTTTATACCCACGCGGTGGAGCGGGTTTGCGTTATGCAAATTCCGCAGACCCATGGCATCTTCATGCCATTGGCTCGTTTTGTAGAGCTCAAAGGCGATTGGCTTCTAAGCGAAACCCCCATTTCATCAGTAACCAACGTAACTCGTAGTGTACTGACTGAAAGGGAATGTGTGTGTCTGAGACACCCTGACAGCGCTACGACATCCAGTGAGAAGCGGTTCAATATGACACAGACCTCTCTGTTACAAACCACAAATCACTCGATGATTAAACTCGTTTTAAATCGGATGAAACAGCCTCAATATTCCCAATTAGACTGATGAAGAAAACAGGAGCCATGAACAAAGTAACTTTTAAATCACCACCCTTACAAACATTTACCATGTACTGTAGTAACACTGACTGTATTTACCATGGTTTGGGCAGGAATGTGGAATTTTTATTTTGAATACTATATTATAGTAATTTATATTGCATTAGATTTATTATGTGGGTAGGTGAATATAATTAATTTTTATTATGAAATTATGGAGCTTCTTTCTGAAGGTGTGTGTATAGTTTAGGCTTTCATAAGTTTCACTTTGCTTATAGATTCATATTATCATAATATAATTTTACAGTGGTAAGTAGCCATGCATGGTTTTACCTGTGGTTACCAAGTCAGCCTATAATAATATAATAATTATAAATAAAATAATTCTTACCAATAGCTTGTATAATTAAATTATGTGAATTATACACATTATTCACATACACTGTATTGAAAAAGTATTGGGACACCCCTCCAAATCATTGAATTCAGGTGTTGCAATCACTTCCATGGCCACAGGTGTATAAAATCAAGCACCTAGGCGTGCAGACTGCTTCTACAAACATCTGTGAAAGAATGGGTTGCTGTCAGGAGCTCAGTGAATTCAAGCGTGGTACTGTGATAGGTTGCCACCTGTGCAATAAGTCCAGTCCAATTTCCTCACTACTAAATATTATACGGTCAACTGTTAGTGGTATTATAACAAAGTGGAAGAAATTGGAAACAACAGCCACAAAGTGGTAGGCCACGTAAAATCACAGAGCGGGGTCAGTGCATGCTGAGGCGCATAAGTCGCCAACGTTCTTCAGAGTCAATAGCTACAGACCTCCAAACGCCGCCACTGGACTCTAGAGCAGTGGAGACGTGTTCTCTGGAGTGACCAATCACGCTTCTCTGTCTGGCAATCCGATGGACGAGTCTGGGTTTGGCGGTTGCCGGGAGAACGGTACTTGCCTGCATTGTGCCAAGTGTAAAGTTTTGTGGAGGGGGGATTATGGTGTGGGGTTGTTTTTCAGGGGTTGGGCATGGCCCCTTAGTTCCAGTGAAAGGAACTCTTAATGCTTCAGCATACCAAGACATTTTGGACAATTTCATGCTCCCGACTTTGTGGGAACAGTTTGGGGATGGCCCCTTCCTGTTCCAACATGACTGCGCACCAGTGCACAAAGCAAGGTCCATAAAGACATGGATGAGCGAGTTTGATGTGGAGGAACTTGACTGGCCTGCACAGAGTCCTGACCTCAACCCAATAGAACACCTTTGGGAGGAATTAGAGCAGAGACTGCGAGCCAGGCCTTCTCGTCCAACATCAGTGCCTGATCTCACAAATACATTTCTAGAAGAATGGTCAAAAATTCCCATAAACACACTCCTAAATCTTATGGAAAGCCTTTCGCAGAAGAGTTAAAGCTGTTATAGCTGCAAAGGGTGGGCCAACTCCATATTAAACCCTACAGATTAAGAATGGGATGTCATTAAAGTTTATGTGTATGTAAAGGCAGGCGTCCCAAAACTTTTGGCAATATAGTGCATATGTGAATTATACACCCCCAACCCCTACCAACCTCAACCAACCCCAACCAACCCCGGCCCACCTCACCTTTTGATTTGATAATCCAGCCCTCAAGTGAAACTAATTAAATAGCCCTGATAAAGATGTTTAGTGTTTTTGCAAATGGAATTTTTTGTCATGAAAGTAGGAGTTAGTTAAGCTTGTATGTCCAAATAATGTCTATGCTGAGAGGGTTTTAACCCTGTGCTTCTGTATGAACTATAAAATGTGATGTACTGTATATCCGTGTTCGAGGCCGAACCTCGTGGTGAAGACTACTCGTTTTTATGTTGAAATTTTTATGCTGAAACTTTGCAAGTAAATCGAAGCCTTTGAATGGGGCGATTCGTCTACCTCTTTAAATAAGTGTCTGATTATTTTCTTCATACCTATTATCTGAACCTGGATATTGAAACCCATCGAGATCCATAGAGGACTGGACCTTGACTGAGTTTGGCACGGACGTCCCCTAATATTTCTAACCAGTGGGCAGATCTTTTGATTTGTGCTGGTTTTGGAGATGTGTACTGGATTATTTAGTCATATAGGGGGACTAACAAACATAACAATACACATAAACACTCTTCTCAAACAGCATCCCAAGATTGTATTTAGCCTATATCAACTGGATTAAACTTTTGTTTTTTGAAAATCTGGAGTATTGCACCTCTTTTTAATGGAAGAGCATGGCTAGAAGGAGGACGCCAGTGTAACGCACATGATATCAGTCACAGCCTATCCTACATGACGACTAAAAATTTTATTTCAAGCGAATGAGGAAAGTAAAGTGGGTTGAATCCAAGCAGCTCTAAAAGATTTTTAGAATAGTTACAGAATAATCTGGCATCATTCTGAAGGCGCTCTGCCTGCGCACGGTTTATCCATCGATCAGATGCATGTGAAAGTAATATACACCGATCAGGCATAACATTATGACCACTGACAGGTGAAGTGAATAACACTGATCATCTCTTCATCACGGCACCTGTTAGTGGGTGGGATATGTTAGGCAGCAAGTGAACAATTTGTCCTCAAAGTTGATGTGTTAGAAGCAGGAAAAATGGGCAAGCATAAGGATTTGAGCGAGTTTGACAAGGGCCAAATTGTGATGGCTAAACGACTGGGTCAGAGCATCTCCAAAACTGCAGCTCTTGTGGGGTGTTCCCGGTCTGCAGTGGTCAGTATCTATCAAAAGTGGTCCAAGGAAGGAACAGTGGTGAACCAGCGACAGAGTCATGGGCGGCCAAGGCTCATTGATGCACGTGGTGAGCGAAGGCTGGCTCGTGTGGTCAGATCAAACAGACGAGCTACTGTAGCTCAAATTGCTCAAAAGGTTAATGCTGGTTCTGATAGAAAGGTGTCAGAATACACAGTGCATCGCAGTTTGTTGCGTATGGGGCTGCATAGCCGCAGAACAGTCAGGGTGCCCATGCTGACCCCTGTCCACCGCCGAAAGTGAGCATCTGCCCCAAAGCAAAAATGATTCAGGAATGGTTTGAGGAGCACAATGAGTTTGAGGTGTTGACTTGGCCTCCAAATTCCCCAGATCTCAATCCAATCGAGCATCTGTGGGATGTGCTGAACAAACAAATTCGATCCATGGAGGCCCCACTTCGTAACTTACAGGACTTAAAGGATCTGCTGCTAACATCTCGGTACCAGATACCACAGTACACCTTCAGGGGTCTAGTGGAGTCCATGCCTCGACGGGTCAGGGCTGTTTTAGCAGCAAAAGGGGGACCGACACAATATTAGGAAGGTGGTCATAATGTTATGCCTGATCGGTGTATAGCAACATTAGACTCTGGGTGCAGTGTGTTTTAATAATCAAATAATCATTGTAAAAAGAACTTTTGTTATGTCGAGATTACAAGAAAACTTTTGTTATCCCGAGATCATGAGAAAAATAAGTCGTGATCACAAGAAAACAAGACTGAAAAAAATAATCCATGGCCTTTTAGAGCTTTTGTAAATAAGAGATTATTATTGATTGATTGATTAACTTTATTGTCCCCAGGGGGAAATTCTTTTCCACAGCACTGCACTTGTTTAACACACACAACATAACCGACATAATACAAAAGACATAATACAGGAAGAGAGAGAAAAAAAAACAGTTAAGATAACACTCAGCGATGTCTGTCTGTTGTTAATAATTATGTGATGGCTGAGGGAATCAGGCTTCTTCCAAAGCGAGCCCTCCTGCACCTCAGAGCCCTGTACCTGCACCCTGAGGGCAGTGGGGCTAGATACTCAATAAGTAGATGTGTGGAGTCCTGTTCTATTGAAATTGCAATGCGTGCAATAGCTCTGTTGTTTAGTTCTGTGAGGTTAAGTGTTGGAAGACCTATAACTTTCGCAGCAATATTGGACACCTTTCTGAGTTTGGTCTGTTTTTTAACAGAAAGCATATTGAAAAAACAGATAGAACAATACAATAAAATTGGCTGAATGATGCTTTGATAAAGTAACAATAATAATCAAGGAGCAACGTTAAGTCCTTTGAGTTTACGAATGACTGACATTCTTTGGTGACTTCTTATTAACTACTGCTATTTATATTAATTATACTAATATCTCAATAAAATGTCTACAAATGTATAAAACTGATCAGAGATCAGGTAAAAACCATAGACACTTGTTCAATGGTTCGCCGGTAAGGGGCGATCTCAGTGAATCCGCATGATTCATGGGTTCACAGAGATCATCGCCCCTCAGCGGTGAACCACTGAAATTTACAAATAGTTATGAAGGCCAGAAGGTTTAGAACCATAACAATGGAGACAAGAAAGAACAGAACGCCGGCTTAACATTGGCCGACGCTGTTCACGTGAGCACCACGACGCATGCACACGCGCCGTTCTGCCGCACAACTAGAAAGCGCTGCACTGTTTACAGTACGTAAACAGCATAAGCGTCTGGCACAGACTAGAAGAAATTGTTGAATAAAGTCATTATTTTTGTTTGTTTTTTATGCACAAAAACTATTCTCGTCGCTTCTTAAAATTAAGGTTAAACTACTGGAGTCACATGGACTATTTTAACGATGTCTTTACTACCTTTCTGGGCCTTAAAAAAGTGTTCATTAAATTGCTGTCTATGGAGGGGTCAGAGCTCTCTCCGATTTCATCAAAAATATCTTAATCAGGTTTGGAACGACATGAGGGTGAGTAATTAATGACAGAATTTTCATTTTTGGGTGAACTATCCGTTTAAATACTTTTTTTCAACCTCATTTTGCCAAGATAACAGCTCTGAGTCTTCTTCTTTAATGCCTGATGAGTTTGGAGAACACCTGACGAGATCAGAGACCATTCCTCCATAAAGAATCTCTCCAGATCCTTTAGATTCCCAGATCCATGTTGGTGCTTCTTCTCTTCAGTTCACCCCACTCATTATCTATTGGGTTCAGGTTAGGGGACTGGGATGGTCATGGCAGAAGCTTCATTTTGTGCTCAGTGATACATTTTTGTGTTGGTTTTGATGTTTGCTGATGGAATATCTAACCATGGCCCATTATAAGATTTTTAGCAGAGGCTGTTGGTATTTGCTAAAATCCATGATACCGTGTATCTGAACAAGATATCCAGGACCTCCAGCAAAAAATAGGCCCACAACATTAAAGATCCAGCTGTATATTTAACCGTGGGCATGGGGTACTTGTATGCCTGTTAGCACCAAACCCATCTGGTGGGTACTGCCATAAAGCTTTTTTAGTTTCTTCTGACCATAGAATCCAGTCCCTTTTGACGTTCCAGTCGTGTCAGTTTGTTTTTGGATGAGCAAGAAGGATTTTTCTTGAAACCCTCCCAAATGACTTGTGGTGATGTAGGTGGTGTTTGATCATTTTTTTAGGCTTTTTGACCCCAAGACTCAACTAATCTCTGCAATTCTCCAGCTGGGATCTTTGGCCACTCAGGCAGTGTTTACACTGCAAATCTTAATGCACAGATCCAATCTCTTGACCATATCCGAATTTTTGGCCTGCCTGTTTACATTCACTTTAGACACGACTGGTATCCGATATCTGTTTACATTAATTTCCGCCCAAAATGATTGTCGGTTATCTCTTTACTATGCACATGGTAGACCCTCTGGTTTTAAATGGCCGTATTATTCAAATGATTTATATAATTCATGTCGAGTGGCCATGATTATTTGCCAGCACGGACAAGAGCTGTCATGGATGTTTGACTGAACGGACAGGAAATTAATGGTAGTTGTTGTTTGTTATTTTATCTAGCCTACAGCTCGTTAGATCTAGAATTCTGAAGTGAAATAAAGTAGCGCTTCTAAGATTACATTTTTTGAATGGGGTTCTAACCCTAACCCAATGGGAGAGAGAGAGATTGATTGAAATATGTCCTTTAATTTTTAATTAACATTCCAAAACCATCAACATTATTGATGCCTGTAGAGCTGAATCATAAAAATAAGATAAATCAACAAGTCCCTGCCAAGATTTACAGTTAACCACAACCTAATGACAGTCTTCAGAGAATCAAAATCACCTTTTTAAAAAGGGGGCAAAAATATTGGTAAGCACTATTACTTTTGTTAATTCGTTAATCAGAGTTTCTTGTGTTTTAGTAGTTACTAGAGTCTTAACAATGCATTACTCATTTGTTCCTGTATAGTTATTCATTAATGCCAGAACAGTATTCTTAAGTTTGACCTTTTACCTGGCATGCCGGGACAACATAATAGCCGAGATCCATTCACAAATCTGGATACAAGCATTTGAAGTTACTCTAACATAATTAAAGAACCGTAACTAGGCTAATATAGATGGATCATATACTTTTTGGGACAGTTTGATAATGGGTTAAATGTAGCCAGTGTATTTTCCTATGTGTATTGTGCGTTTGAAGTGTCTTCTGCGCCACATGGTCTTTTTGGTGCCTGGTGATGGGGAGTCACCCCCTCTCCTTCCTGGAATGCTATTAAAGCTTGAGGAGAAGGTTGGGAACTGCTCTGGTTAATGTTATCAGTGCTAGAAAAAGGTGATAACAGCCTTCAATGGATTTAAATTCTACACTTTCTGGAGAAAGTTTCTATGAAAAAGGGGAAAGGGGAAGATCTTATAATGCCTACAGCATGATCAAGCATCTTCATTGCATCCAAATGCTACAGAGAGTTGTAATTTAAAGTGGTGCTTGTTACCCCCTTTTCCCACATAGTTGCAGGGGAAGTACAATAAATATACATACACAGTTTGATATCCTTGACTCGGAAACCTTTGATTTAGAAAAAAAAAAAAAAAATCTTGTTTCAAAACTCATTATACAACACTTCCTATTCATTTAATTATTTCACTTATTCAATTTACATTCGTAATTCTTGTTAATACGAGATGTAAAAAAAAAAAAAATGTGTCTCGGCAGACCACTTGTAATCGCACCACCTGAAACGCAACTCAACTCTTTCCCCACCATTGATGGAAATTTCCGTCATTTGTGAGACGTTTCCCTGCCATTGACGGAAACTTCCGGCTTTCTGTCTTTTCACTGTTATACGGTAGGGGGCGCTACTACACATCTTCTGAAAGATTTCTGAATCTGTTGGTTAAAATAGTTTTAAAACAAGTCGTTTTTAAAATAAAGGTTTCTACGGTGGCCGAGAGAGCTCAACGCGCTGCAACTGAAGAAAACACATGCAAATAGAAAAAACACCAGCAAATAAAGAAAACATCTTCATCAGTTTGACAACACATGCACTGCAAAAGTTCACAACACATATACAGAAACACGCTGCAAATACTCACAACACATGCAAATACAAAAACGCGCTGCAAATAGGCCTGCTCATTATGCACATACGATCAGAATGTTAAGATAAACAAAAAAAAAACTTTCAGGTGCACACCACTGAAGAGTAAACATTGAATGATCCCAGCCAGGTACGTCACTTGTTGGTGTTCCCTTATAACACTTTCGTTGTGGTCTGTGTCAGTCCTGGCGCCAGGACAAACGATTTGGGAGGTATTATTTTGCGTTAAAAAAATATTATTAATAAATTATTCATAATAAATAATATATTAATTTATATAATATAATAATTTACTTGATTTTATGTCTCAAATCCCAGTCAATTATTCACTGCAGAAAGTGAAACTAAAAACTCAGCGATGAGAGCTCTACTTCAACATGTTCTGATAACACTATTTAACCTTAATTTATTTCTTAATATTTCCCTTGTGGCCCATAGTTAAAAAAAAATGAGAAGAGATGTAGGTGTTAAACAAGTAGTTTTTTTTTTGTGTTTGTTTTTTAAAATGAGGAGTTAGCTAATCTTATTACAGCGTGTCGGTTATGCGTGATGCGCTATAAATTATTGCAGATTAAAATATTAATTTAATTTTAAAAGTAGCCTCATTATCATCATCATCATCATCATTCAGATCATCACAGAAGGGGCTTGAGATCGCCGGGCCTGGTATGTGCTATTTGCAGTGCGTATTTGCATGTGTTGTGGACTTTTGCATGTGTTGTGAGTATTTGCAGCGCGTTTTTGTATTTGCATGTGTTGTGAGTATTTGCAGCGCGTTTTTGTATTTGCATGTGTTGTGAGTATTTGCAGCGCGTTTTTGTATTTGCATGTGTTGTGAGTATTTGCAGCGCGTTTCTGTATTTGCATGTGTTGTGAGTATTTGCAGCGCGTTTTTGTATTTGCATGTGTTGTGAGTATTTGCAGCGGGTTTTTGTATTTGCATGTGTTGTGAGTATTTGCAGCGCGTTTCTGTATTTGCATGTGTTGTGAGTATTTGCAGTGCGTTTCTGTATTTGCATGTGTTGTGAGTATTTGCAGTGCGTTTCTGTATTTGCATGTGTTGTGAGTATTTGCAGCGCGTTTTTGTATTTGCATGTGTTGTGAGTATTTGCAGCGCGTTTTTGTATTTGCATGTGTTGTGAGTATTTGCAGTGCGTTTCTGTATTTGCATGTGTTGTGAGTATTTGCAGCGCGTTTTTGTATTTGCAGCGCGTTTCTGTATTTGCTTGTGTTGTGAACTTTTGCAGCGTGTTTCTGTATTTGCATGTGTTGAGTATTTGCAGCGCGTTTCTGTATTTGCATGTGTTGTGAGTATTTGCAGCGCGTTTCTGTATTTGCATGTGTTGTGAGTATTTGCAGCGCGTTTCTGTATTTGCATGTGTTGTGAGTATTTGCAGCGCGTTTTTGTATTTGCATGTGTTGTGAGTATTTGCAGCGCGTTTCTGTATTTGCATGTGTTGAGTATTTGCAGCGCGTTTCTGTATTTGCATGTGTTGTGAGTATTTGCAGCGCGTTTTTGTATTTGCATGTGTTGTGAGTATTTGCAGCGCGTTTTTGTATTTGCATGTGTTGTGAGTATTTGCAGCGCGTTTCTGTATTTGCATGTGTTGTGAGTATTTGCAGCGCGTTTTTGTATTTGCATGTGTTGTGAGTATTTGAAGCGCGTTTCTGTATTTGCATGTGTTGTGAGTATTTGCAGCGCGTTTCTGTATTTGCATGTGTTGTGAGTATTTGCAGCGCGTTTCTGTATTTGCATGTGTTGTGAGTATTTACAGCGCGTTTTTGTATTTGCATGTGTTGTGAGTATTTGCAGCGCGTTTCTGTATTTGCATGTGTTGTGAGTATTTGCAGCGCGTTTCTGTATTTGCATGTGTTGTGAGTATTTGCAGCGCGTTTTTTGTATTTGCATGTGTTGAGTATTTGCAGCGCGTTTCCCTATTTGCATGTGTTGTGAGTATTTGCAGCGCGTTTTTGTATTTGCATGTGTTGTGAGTATTTGCAGCGCGTTTTTGTATTTGCATGTGTTGTGAGTATTTGCAGTGCGTTTCTGTATTTGCATGTGTTGTGAGTATTTGCAGCGCGTTTTTGTATTTGCATGTGTTGTGAGTATTTGCAGCGCGTTTTTGTATTTGCATGTGTTGTGAGTATTTGCAGTGCGTTTCTGTATTTGCATGTGTTGTGAGTATTTGCAGCGCGTTTTTGTATTTGCAGCGCGTTTCTGTATTTGCTTGTGTTGTGAACTTTTGCAGCGTGTTTCTGTATTTGCATGTGTTGAGTATTTGCAGCGCGTTTCTGTATTTGCATGTGTTGTGAGTATTTGCAGCGCGTTTCTGTATTTGCATGTGTTGTGAGTATTTGCAGCGCGTTTCTGTATTTGCATGTGTTGTGAGTATTTGCAGCGCGTTTTTGTATTTGCATGTGTTGTGAGTATTTGCAGCGCGTTTCTGTATTTGCATGTGTTGAGTATTTGCAGCGCGTTTCTGTATTTGCATGTGTTGTGAGTATTTGCAGCGCGTTTTTGTATTTGCATGTGTTGTGAGTATTTGCAGCGCGTTTTTGTATTTGCATGTGTTGTGAGTATTTGCAGTGCGTTTCTGTATTTGCATGTGTTGTGAGTATTTGCAGCGCGTTTTTGTATTTGCAGCGCGTTTCTGTATTTGCTTGTGTTGTGAACTTTTGCAGCGTGTTTCTGTATTTGCATGTGTTGAGTATTTGCAGCGCGTTTCTGTATTTGCATGTGTTGTGAGTATTTGCAGCGCGTTTCTGTATTTGCATGTGTTGTGAGTATTTGCAGCGCGTTTCTGTATTTGCATGTGTTGTGAGTATTTGCAGCGCGTTTTTGTATTTGCATGTGTTGTGAGTATTTGCAGTGCGTTTCTGTATTTGCATGTGTTGTGAGTATTTGCAGTGCGTTTTTGTATTTGCATGTGTTGAGTATTTGCAGTGCGTTTTTGTATTTGCATGTGTTGTGAGTATTTGCAGTGCGTTTTTGTATTTGCATGTGTTGTGAGTATTTGCAGCGCGTTTCTGTATTTGCATGTGTTGAGTATTTACAGTGCGTTTTTGTATTTGCATGTGTTGTGAGTATTTGCAGTGCGTTTTTGTATTTGCATGTGTTGTGAGTATTTGCAGTGCGTTTTTGTATTTGCATGTGTTGTGAACTTTTGCAGCGCATGTGTTGTCAAACTGATGAAGATGTTTTCTTTATTTGCTGGTGTTTTTTTCTATTTGCATGTGTTTTCTTCATTTGCAGCATGTTGAGCTCTCTTGGCCACCATAGGTTTCAGAATCAAGGACATCAGACAGTGTATTTATATTTATTGTACTTACCCTGTAACTACATGGAACAAGGAAGTATATTTTCCCAGTAATTACAAAGAAAATGTTGTAATAGTTTTAGCTTTACTTGGCTTGAAACACAGAAAACCAAACTAAATCAGCTGAACTTTAGCTAACATCAGTTACTCTATATATGCACAGAGATCCAAGTGTTGCGTTGTATCGTGTTATTTTTGTAATTTATTTGCCTGGGAATAGCTGAAAAGTGGTAAGCTTGTTTTCCACTTCATTGCATGTTGATGGGCTGGTGACGCTACGCAGAGCTAAAACCTTCTGTATGCATTATGCTTTTTTTTCAGGTAAGAAGCAGCATATTGAAATTTCTGATTCTGAATGTAAACTCATTACATAATTTCCCCAGATTCTGTTGCTTAATAATCTCTGTCCAGTAATAATAGAATATGTACCCTGTAGTTAAAAAATACAGAGAGTAGCAGCTTTTATGTAGCCTATAGGTACACTATTATAACCAAACGGTACATAGTGCATGTTCTAGCAAAATTGCTCCAAAAAGTAAGATTGTAATAATATTGTAAAATTGTAGTAAGATTATAATAATAGAATATTTTAGAACTGTTAGTTAAAGTATAAATCTAAAGTAAAATTAATTTTCCAGGTTGTTACCCCTTTATTCCCCAAACTTTGTGTATTATTCACTTATATATACACGTACATACTGCATAGGTACACTATCATTACAAAAAAGTACACTGTAAATTTGGTTTACTTGTGTTGTAAATTGTGGGCTGTAATCTAAAGCGTTACCAAAATGTCACAATAGTGGCTGTAATGAGAGCATGACAAAGGAATATCACTAATGAAGCCTTTAAAGAAGTGCCCCTATTATGCTATTTTAAAGTTTCATAATTTTGTTTTGGAGGTTTCATTTTCTCATAATATACATTGCACATCACCACAATGTTCAATGATTCTCAAACAACTCGATGGATGAATCAGTTGAATCTAAATCCCTCCTTTCTGAGAGCCTACTCTGCTCTGATTGGTCAGATGGCCCAGTCTGTTGTGATTGGTCTACCGTGTACAGCACGTATTTCAGAAGCTAAATGGCCATTACCATAACTGAACACCAGCTCCATCCGGAGGCTTCCTAAAGCTCAGCGATTGTACACACTGTAAAGACAGTAACGATGACGTTGATTTTACATCAATCCCAGCGCGAGTCTGAATCGACGATGAAACATTGGAAGAACTAATTTTTCAACCCGAACCTTGTGCAGGACATTTCGAGGTACGTTATGAGATGTTTCAACTGTAATTCCTCACCATCAGCATTAACAAGTGTGTGTCCATCAACAAACCTGTGTGTGTGTGTTTCCAATTTATTGCGGTGCACATGCGGGAACTGTACCAATAACAGCGCATATGTTAGCCCAGCACTAACGTGAATGACTGATGTAAACATTACCGTTTGCAAAACAAATCTTACTCCATCCTTTATCTTTACTCAAAGTTGTAAGAATGATAGACAATCTGCATTAAGAGACACAGTTTTAGGTAATATTGCAGCCCACAGCTGATTTACAGTAGTATTTCAGTAAGACAGTAATAACGTGAGTTAGCCAGATACTTACACAATATGAAACACAATAAACACATTGTAGAGCACAGCGTCTTCTCGCCATGATGCTATCCAGTATCCGCTGCAGTGTTTGAGGGGGTTCAAGGTTTCCCTGGTGTCTGCAAACGCAATAAGTGGATGGCAATATGCTAATGTTTCGTCGTGACGTCACAACAAAACAACTTAAGATTCGTTTGAAAAACGATTCATTTATTTTACTCAGAGTCGACTCTTACTTTTAAGAGACAATAACTTTATATACGGTACACTTTCAGATTTAAAACTTTACAGGATGTTTTCATTTACAAACATTCCAAAAAAGTTGGGACACTGTACAAATTGTGAATAAAAACAGAATGCAATGATGTGGAAGTTTCAAATTTCAATATTTTATTCAGAATACAACATAGATGACATATCAAATGTTTAAACTGAGAAAATGTATCATTTTAAGGGAAAAATAAGTTGATTTTAAATTTCATGGCATCAACACATCTCAAAAAAGTTGGGACAAGGCCATGTTTACCACTGTGTGGCATCCCCTCTTCTTTTTATAACAGTCTGCAAACGTCTGGGGACTGAGGAGACAAGTTGCTCAAGTTTAGGAATAGGAATGTTGTCCCATTCTTGTCTAATACAGGCTTCTAGTTGCTCAACTGTCTTAGGTCTTCTTTGTCGCATCTTCCTCTTTATGATGCGCCAAATGTTTTCTATGGGTGAAAGATCTGGACTGCAGGCTGGCCATTTCAGTACCCGGATCCTTCTTCTACGCAGCCATGATGTTGTAATTGATGCAGTATGTGGTCTGGCATTGTCATGTTGGAAAATGCAAGGTCTTCCCTGAAAGAGACGACGTCTGGATGGGAGCATATGTTGTTCTAGAACTTGGATATACCTTTCAGCATTGATGGTGCCTTTCCAGATGTGTAAGCTGCCCATGCCACACGCACTCATGCAACCCCATACCATCAGAGATGCAGGCTTCTGAACTGAGCGCTGATAACAACTTGGGTTGTCCTTGTCCTCTTTAGTCCGGATGACATGGCGTCCCAGTTTTCCAAAAAGAACTTCAAATTTTGATTCGTCTGACCACAGAACAGTTTTCTGCTTTGCCACAGTCCATTTTAAATGAGCCTTGGCCCAGAGAAAACGCCTGCGCTTCTGGATCATGTTCAGATATGGCTTCTTTTTTGACCTATAGAGTTTTAGCCGGCAACGGCGAATGGCACGGTGGATTGTGTTCACAGACAATGTTTTCTGGAAGTATTCCTGAGCCCATGTTGTGATTTCCATTACAGTAGCATTCCTGTATGTGATGCAGTGCCGTCTAAGGGCCCGAAGATCACGGGCATCCAGTATGGTTTTCTGGCCTTGACCCTTACGCACAGAGATTGTTCCAGATTCTCTGAATCTTTGGATGATATTATGCACTGTAGATGATGATAACTTCAAACTCTTTGCAATTTTTCTCTGAGAAACTCCTTTCTGATATTGCTCCACTATTTTTCGCTACAGCATTGGGGGAATTGGTGATCCTCTGCCCATCTTGACTTCTGAGAGACACTGCCACTCTGAGAGGCTCTTTTTATACCCAATCATGTTGCCAATTGACCTAATAAGTTGCAAATTGGTCCTCCAGCTGTTCCTTATATGTACATTTAACTTTTCCGGCCTCTTATTGCTACCTGTCCCAACTTTTTTGGAATGTGTAGCTCTCATGAAATCCAAAATGAGCCAATATTTGGCATGACATTTCAAAATGTCTCACTTTCAACATTTGATATGTTATCTATATTCTATTGTGAATAAAATATAAGTTTATGAGATTTGTAAATTATTGCATTCCTTTTTTATTCACAATTTGTACAGTGTCCCAACTTTTTTGGAATCAGGTTTTTACTTAGAACTATGTTACACACAACATGAAAGGTAATTTTCAAAAATCCATAATAGGGGCTCTTTAATATAAATCAAACCAGGAACACACAGAAGGTAACAGGAACAATAATCAGTGAAACACAACCTAGTTAACATTGACGACACAGAACAAAGAACAGACAAAACTCAGGGTTTAAATTCACAGGGGTAAACAAGGAAACTAAATGAACAACTAAATGAACTTTGTGACTAACAGACACACTAGGAAACTAGATCAACATACAAATGGCAGGAAACAGGAAGAGAACAGAACCAAATCAAAACACAATGAACTAACAGAACTAAACATAACCCTTAAGTGGCTGCAGTGCATTTGCAAAGAAATACAAGTCAATAAAAATTCAGTAGTCTCTCAAAATATCAGTTCTAACCCAAAGTGAGGACAATAATCAGCTATGCATTATAGTTGCAAGCATCATTTATAGCTCACATTTAGGCCAAATATAAACTCCACCCTCATTATGCAAACATTCTGAGAGCAAAAGCTTGCTGAACTTCATTAGTGTGCAATATTTTAATGTAAAAACTCAATAAGAGTAGCTTTCCAAGAATAGTACATTTAAAAAAAAAAAGAATAAATTACAATAACAATTTACCTACTTTCTTCACATATTTATGAAAACCTGTACAGCACTATTGTCCTCATAATCAAAGAACCCTGAGAACTGTCATTCAAACAATCTCAACGAAGAAAGGTGGAGCATATAAAAGGAATAAAGAAGAACGTAAGCGAAATGGAGAATAAAAGGAGGTTGAGTGAACTTCTGAATCCATTGGATTTGAATTCGACAAATCCAGGTGGGTTGCTGCCCATGTAAGAGTTGATCCAGTCCTGGTACTGAGAAACTCTGGCATACACACCGGGATAGTTGGGCTCAGCACATCCTTGACCAAAACTCACAATGCCGGACTGAATCCACAGGGAGCCGTTCCTACTGACCATTGGACCTCCAGAGTCTCCCTGCATTGATAAACAAATATACAGTGAAAAACTATTAAAAATACTATTATTAGGCTTATTTGAGATGAGCAAAATCTACTAATTCCCTCGTTTTATTTAAATCATGGCCACATTGTATTTGTTACAGTTGTGGTGCGGCAGGGAAGAGACTGAATAGGACTTCCAAAATTAGACAGGTTTATTTAACTGAGGAGATTTAAACAGGAACAGAACACGCAACACAAACCAACTGGAATATAACAACATCAAGAAAGGACCAGGAGTGCAAGGAAGTGAGTCCAACATAAAGGGAGTGCAAACGATGAACGCCAGGTGCAGGGAATCCAGTGAAAGCGGGAAAGATGATGCGGGAGTGTGTTCAGGTGTGAGGCAGGGAGGATTCTGGGAAATGGAGTCCGGGACAGGTGTGGAATGTAACATTACCTCCCCCTCTCGGTAGGCACGTCCTCGCGCCTTAGATGTAACAACCGGGGAGGGGGGGTGGGCGCCCTGGTCTCCAGGCCGGGACTAGGACATCGGGCGGCCATGGTGGGTCAGGAGCCTCGGGATGCCATGGCGGATCAGGAGCCCCATCTACGGGTGTATAGCCCCCCCCCCCCCCCCCCCCCCCCAAAAAAAATTTCTTGGGGGAATTCAGGGGTGGTATGGAGGGCTCGAGGAGAGCGGGAAAGATGATGTGAGAGTGTGTTCAGGTGTGAGGCAGGGAGGATTCTGGGAAATGGAGTCCGGGACAGGCGTAGAATGTAACAGTATTATATATATATATATATATACACTCACCTAAAGGATTATTAGGAACACCTGTTCAATTTCTCATTAATGCAATTATCTAATCAACCAATCACATGGCAGTTGCTTCAATGCATTTAGGGGTGTGGTCCTGGTCAAGACAATCTCCTGAACTCCAAACTGAATGTCAGAATGGGAAAGAAAGGTGATTTAAGCAATTTTGAGCGTGGCATGGTTGTTGGTGCCAGACGGGCCGGTCTGAGTATTTCACAATCTGCTCAGTTACTGGGATTTTCACGCACAACCATTTCTAGAGTTTACAAAGAATGGTGTGAAAAGGGAAAAACATCCAGTATGCTGCAGTCCTGTGGGCGAAAATGCCTTGTTGATGCTAGAGGTCAGAGGAGAATGGGCCGACTGATTCAAGCTGATAGAAGAGCAACTTTGACTGAAATAACCACTCGTTACAACCGAGGTATGCAGCAAAGCATTTGTGAAGCCACAACACGCACAACCTTGAGGCGGATGGGCTACAACAGCAGAAGACCCCACCGGGTACCACTCATCTCCACTACAAATAGGAAAAAGAGGCTACAATTTGCACGAGCTCACCAAAATTGGACAGTTGAAGACTGGAAAAATGTTGCCTGGTCTGATGAGTCTCGATTTCTGTTGAGACATTCAGATGGTAGAGTCAGAATTTGGCGTGAACAGAATGAGAACATGGATCCATCATGCCTTGTTACCACTGTGCAGGCTGGTGGTGGTGGTGTAATGGTGTGGGGGATGTTTTCTTGGCACACTTTAGGCCCCTTAGTGCCAATTGGGCATCGTTTAAATGCCACGGCCTACCTGAGCATTGTTTCTGACCATGTCCATCCCTTTATGACCACCATGTACCCATCCTCTGATGGCTACTTCCAGCAGGATAATGCACCATGTCACAAAGCTCGAATCATTTCAAATTGGTTTCTTGAACATGACAATGAGTTCACTGTACTAAAATGGCCCCCACAGTCACCAGATCTCAACCCAATAGAGCATCTTTGGGATGTGGTGGAACGGGAGCTTCGTGCCCTGGATGTGCTTCCCACAAATCTCCATCAACTGCAAGATGCTATCCTATCAATATGGGCCAACATTTCTAAAGAATGCTTTCAGCACCTTGTTGAATTAATGCCACGTAGAATTAAGGCAGTTCTGAAGGCGAAAGGGGGTCAAACACAGTATTAGTATGGTGTTCCTAATAATCCTTTAGGTGAGTGTATATCAGTGGCATGCGGCCCATATAAGCTGTGAATGCTCTGCATACCCAAGCCATTCGTGGACTCACTGATTAGTATTAACACTATAAATTACTATAAATTCCCTTGTTTTGAGGTGTACCATAAAGCTTACATGATATTATAAATGTTAGTAATACATATGTAACTCTCTGTCATTTATTTATTTGCCAAACGACGGTAATATTGTTCAAATCTGTAGTTCCGGGTATGTGGATCCACAGCAGCTTTAGCACCTACGCTCTGTTGTTATGAATCGTCTTCACTGTCCCGCGTTCTCATTGGTTTGCGGGCATATGAGGGATTTAATGTGCAGGGTAAGCTGTGAACGGATCGCTCGCCCAAGAGGAAAAATGTGCTGCTGCTGCCAGACGAACGAAAATCACATTGTGTTTGATACAAAACTAAATAGATTAAATCAAGTAAAAAAGTCATAACTGAAACTATTTTCATAGTATTTTATTTTCTCCACAGGGAAATGTATTTTTAACGAAAGCTGTTAACTGTTAAAGATAGACCTACTGTAAGCAGACCTGTAACTATCTGAGGCTGTTAATCTCGGTCTGTGTCTTTGTTAAAGTCATCATTTTACATTATTTCAACTTACTTTTTAAAATAATAATTATATTTTTTATTATACTTACATTATTTCAATGATATTTTACTTATATTTTATTTATAATAGGCTACTAATATTTATTATATTATACTCATTTTTAATTCTTAATTAAAAAAAATACTTCTGGCATACATTTAAATTGACCCCTGCCATGGTGTTTCTTATTTGTCGTCTCTGATTTAGATGTGTGTCCCATAGACTGTAGGGTGTGTCCCCAGCTGATGCGCTGTACCGTTTAAAGGTAAAGCGTTTCGTTTATGCAACATTAGTGCCACCTAGTGGAATTACAAAAATAGAGTATATTTTGCAAACACACCTTCCGCGGGTTGCGCCTGACTGAACTCAAACACAACTCAACAGCTTTTACGGGTGCTTATGAAGGCATCAACAGGTACATGTAGACTAGCTAATTTCAATAAATGGTCAAATATATTAGGAAACTTTTAGCTGTGTTGCTATGTGTCATGAGTGTAAGCACCTGAGCAGCTAACACTGTCTAGAGCGAACGCACTTATTATAAACCCATCCAACATGCATTTTTGACATAACGCGTCACCCAGCATACCCGGGTAAAAAAGGCACCGCTCACCACTGATATATATATATATATATATATAGCAAGGTTGTCTCGCAGAATTGGACTGTTTGAAAAATGTTCCTGTGAATGGATCAATTTTGGGTATGGGAGTGGCATATTTTGAGTTTCAATGTTGGGCTAGGGTCATTGGGCTAGATTTAATTGCCCATTAGGCTAGTGTTTTACTCCGATCTGGCGATTGATAGTGGTAATATAAAGTGTGCAGGTGACCCAAAAACTGTAAATTATTGTTTTGTAAATTGTAAATTAAAAAAGGTTTAAATGAATGACTGATGTCTTACCTGACATGAATCTTTTCCTCCCTCATTTAACAATCCAGCACAGATCATATTGCTCGTGATGCCCCCTCCATAAGCATAATCACAGTCACTGTTGTTCACAATTGGTATCATCACCTCCTGCAGTACGTCAGGAGTCTGGCCTGTGACACAGATCAGAGGATAATTTTTTGTGGCTTTTAATGGCCATTTACAGTAAATTCTTGAGCTTTACAGTATTGTTGTTTTGCAAGCAAATATTCACTCACCTCCAGCTTGTAGCGTTCCCCAGCCAGTCACCCAGCTCTCTGTACCTGCACTGAATACACTACCAGCAGCCGCCAGACAGACCGGCTTAATATAGTCAGAGAAAGTCACAGAAGAAGAGAGCTGGAGAAGTGCTATGTCATTGTCATGACTAGGACCGTCATAGCTAGGGTGCTTGAAGACTTCACTGGCTGTCCTGAATGCCTCATAAGGGTTTGAGCCCGATTGGCTTTGACGTCCCAGGTAGATCTCAATGGTACCCATGGAGCTGTACATAAGGAAAGTCAGTTTTAATTCACCTATCATCAGTTTATAATAGTGTCTTGAGTTGTATTTAAGCTTTAAACTTCATACTCCTGGAAGCAGTGAGCTGCAGACAAGACCCAGTCTTTATTGATTAGACTCCCGCCACAGAAATGGCCTCTAAAGTTGACGCTTTGAATGCTGACTTGCCATGGCCAAGACCCTGCTGTTGCACCCTCCCCTCCAACAATCTTGTTGTTGAGGGGGGCTTGACCACATACTAATGAGAGGAAAGAAAACGTGGGAATTCCCCATTAAAATGATATACTACACACAAGATATGTAGAACAATAGTTGTATGGTCATTAAGAGTATGACAACGTACCATCTAACTGGCTGAGAGAACCTGGAAAACAGACCAAACAATTAGATGAATACGTACAGAGCTGATAAACTGGTTTGTGTAGCCTGTAATCTTACTCTGTAACCTATTTCATAATTGTTGGCCCATACCGTTGGCATAAATCAAGATAATACTTTCACGTGAATTATAGTGTTTAGGGATTATAGCCAGGTTGTCGTCAGGTTACGGTGTGGCTTTACAATACACATGGCACAAGAGACTCAAGGAAACAATCTTTAATAATAAAATTCGGTGCTTGACCCCTAATAATAATAAGAAAACTAACGGATACAGTAGGTGCCATCGCACCATTCAGTGCTTGGCCCTTAACTACACTTTACAGTTGTTAAATGATTTCATTGTCTTGTCATGAAAATAGTAATTTAACCTGTCAGTCTTGTGAGCTAAATTAGGCCCGTTTCACACCGTGTGAAGTAGCAGTGTAACTGTGCTTTTACACTGACATCATCTCTATAAAGAAAATACAATGATTTCTGGGTTGCTGCATTGAGTATTTGTTTTAATGATGGCCATAAATTATAAAATGGCTGGCCATTAAGAGCTACAACTTGATTCAATCTAATTATGGAATGAAATTGATATCCAAAGGGTAATTCATTTACTAATGAGGTTTTCAGGTTTTAACTTTTTTCAAACAGTGGGTGAGTAGTTTAAAAAGGTATTTTATGCTGCTCCATAAAAGCCTATATTGTAAAGACTGTGTTGAATTATGGTGTATTTTCACTGTGTACGGCAAAATAGCCTCACTGAAGCTACACTTCAACAATGTAAAAAATTATTTTTCGAAGTTGTAAATAAAACAAATATTATTGGAGTAGGTTTTACAAATGTTTTTTCAGTCATTCTTTGTAATTAATTAACTCCGTTCCTGCTATGTACAGTATCACTATGCTTGTGTGAATGGTGTCCATACTGTATTCCTTTTAATGTAAGTACACCCTGCACTATTGTCACAGAATGGCTGGCTGTACAAAACGCACAACGCAGAAGTATATCACACAAACGGTCTCAAAACTCAGGAACTCGGGAGACGAGAAAAAAAAAAAAACACTTTACATTGACGAGAGCGGACACAGAACTGAACACAACAGGGAGTATACTGGATATACACAACCAAATAAGGGAACTAATGAACAACAGGTAAAACTGAATCACTGTTTTCAACTAAAAACTGAAAACTTGTGAGTCTATTATACAAGGTTCTCAATGCTACATCTGAGGGAAATGTAGTTCTGAATACTAGACTTGCTTGGGAGAGAGAACTTTGTATTTCTATTAGTGAGGAAGAATGGGGAAGTATTTGGAAATATGCAAAATCTATTTCGGTATGTAATCGTGCCAAGGTTATACAGTTCAAAATTGTACATAGGATGCATATCTCACCAAACCGTAGACATGCATTCAATAATACCTTCTCACCTCTATGCCTTAAGTGCAAAACACAAAATGGTACACTCATTCATTGTCTTTGGTCATGTAATCAGTTACAAATATATTGGGCCAAGATAGTTTCTGAAATGAGTAATATCTTTAATAAGGAGTTGGTACTGGATCCTTTATTTTTGATCCTTGGTCTGCCTGATAAAGCTTTGATTTTATTAAAAGAAAAAAGACTGTATAATATTCTCACTTTTGCAGCTAGGAAAAACATTTTACTTAAGTGGATAACCGACTCTGACTATATCGGGTTGGCACAAGAATTTGATGGAACTAGTTCCGCTGGAATATTTAACTTGTCTAGTTAATGGTCAGCCGGACCAGTTTTATAGTGTCTGGAAGCTCTATATCAATAATCTAGGGACCGAATTGTCAACTATTCTGCGGAAAGGTTTCCCCAATCATGAGTGAGTACATAATGGTTTTGGAAAATGTAATATACCTTTTTGTTGGGTTTTTTTACTCTTTAAGTGGCCTAGGTTTAATGTGCTCATTATTACTTGTGCCATGTTTGTTTTTGGGGTGTGGGGGGGTTTGGGGTTTCCGTTCACTGTTCACTGAAAGGTTTTTGGGGAACCAAAAATGGTTCTTCTAAGGTATCACAGCAAAACCCCCTTTTAAACCTTTATTTCTGAAATATTTATTATTAAAATAGTATTAAAATATCAAATAATTACTATTATTATACTTACAATAGTATAATAGAAGTATAATAGTTGAATGTTTGGACACTAATCATTCATTATTATCATGGTTTTCCATATTTCCATATTTTAGAACAATCCTTTGTCTAGATTTCAGTTCTTACTCTGAACATTTACTCAACTAACTTCATGAGGTGCACCCTGAGATGCTGTTTAAACAGTACTGAATGAGTTCATATGCATTAAACATCCATTCAAATTAAGTATATAAATAAATACATCATACGTTTACAAAGAAATTCATATGAAAGCACAATGTATATTTATCTCCAAATCTAATTTCAAGCATTTACACATAAGCCTTTAAATCAAAGATATTTACGATCACTTGTTTGCAGTAATAGCCATTTCAGGTATCAGTGTGTGTGTGAGTTACAAAGGTCCTGAGCAACAGGAATTCATTTGAATTGCCATTATTAAACAATTTAAACATTACTAAATCTACACTTAAGACTTTAAGATTTACCTTCTATGTTGAGAAGTATGGTTCCAAAAAAACTCAAAGCTGTGTTAAACTTCATACTTATGCTTTGGTCTGTGTCCTGACTGCTGTGTCCGCTCATGAGTCTCTGACACTTTTTTTATTCTGTCAGTATTTACAGTACACACCCCAGTCACCTTCACGGGTAATTTTAGGATTGCTTATTCAGCACCTTTCAGTTCAAGGTCGCTTCACTACACATTACAACATTTCATGTGCAAAAACAGCATACCGAATGAGCATGATGGAGCAGACCTACTGTCACGGGTGGTTGCAGGTAAACTGACGAAGACGATGAATAAAATTCAAACACCAAGTTTAATAATGACATTCCACAAAACAGGCAGGAGCAACACACACTAAACATAGACGTGACCGGATAACAAACAGAGGAAAAGGAGGAACTTAAGTATTGACACAATTAAGGGTCAGATTTACTAACAGCTTGTGCCAGCGCAAATCCTCTTTTGGTGTTAAAAAAATAGTTATTGCATATGCATTTGTAGGAGTTTTCCTTTCAGACGCAAAATTTATGGGAGGGTGATTTACTAAGGTTTGCGCTGGTCAGTTTACTGGTATTTGCGTCATTATTTACTGCCAAAAAAAGCTGGTAGATTGTGCTGGTCATTATGGAAATGATTCGGTCGCGTCTGTGTTCTTTAATTTGCGTGTCGTCAGTAGATCACTTGCTGAACCTTCCACTCCCATCAGCACTTTTTTGGAATTGCGCTCTCACGCTAATTTTCCGTGTTTAGTAAATCTGGTCCTATATGTAATTAAAGATACACAGCTGAAACAAACAAACTCATAATGACGGTGACCATGGTAACAAAGGAGTGGCAGGAACATCAAACAAAGGAAGATGTGACTGATGAAAACAAACTGAATGTCCATGAAAACTAAAACAAACTGAACATAACTAACACCTACAGTATGCTATAAATTGTAATATCTAGTGTTTTGGTTTTGTTTCATGTTCATATCTTGTTTTCCCATTGTCATGTTCCTGGTTTTGGCATGTGCTCCATTGTCATGTGATTCCCTTGTCCTCATGTGTTAGGTGTGTTCGACATCGGCTGCGGCTGGATGTAACCGATCGGTGAGAGTTGGCGCGTGTAGGCGGGGAGGAGCTGCAAACGGAGACGTGAAGTCGGACACTTTCTGCTTCCCGCAGTGACGCTCGCGCTGTGTTTGCATACTTCATCACAGCTGGAGTGAAATAAATGCAATATTTGTCAATACACAGATGTTTCAGAGATTTTCATTCAAATCTTTATGTATTGCTTAATACAGTGTCTGTTTGTACAAGAATACATTTCAACATAAGCCTACACTATCAATGAAGTAGGGTCAACGTTTTATTTTGGATAAATATGACATGATATAATGTCGCGACTACATTGAAAAGAGGTTTTACTATTATAAAATATAGATTTGTGAGCATTATTGGAGCTGAAGATTTTAGAATAAACACCAAACGCACGTGATCGCTGTCATGCGGTGAATCCGGCCAATCATGGAACAGCTGTGTCGTCATCAGAGCTCGTGAAGTCGCTCTGGAGAAGCTGCGCAGAATGCACCAGCCGGCTGCTCTCGAATCGCTCTCGCGGTGCTTTGATGGCATACTTCACAGTCACGTGGCCTTACATATAAGAAAACCTGACACCGACACACACACACACACAAATAAAAAGCATGCAAATTCATTCTCTACCAGAAGGTGGCACTTATGGAACTATTGATTACTTTAATAGGCATCATACAGAGGTAAGATTTACCCAAATTTAATCTGTAGAACTTTCTTCCAATATTCCAAGCATCGCAACAGTGAGCTTGCTCTGCCTGGTACAGTATTTTCTCTGCTCTCCTCTTTGCGTCCGTCTTCAGCGTGTCCTGTCTCTGGCCTCTGTTAACGTCCTGTTTACAGACTTATATTTCCACACAAATTACATTTTGGGAAATGATTGCAATGCATTTTGTGTGCAAGTCCGGAACAGAGATCGGCCGAAATAAAACAAAAAACAGAACTGGCCGGTTCCGATTGATGATCGGTAGACTGGTGCATCTCTACTACTGGCAACCCTTCAACTGGAGCTCTAATGAGGAGAACGCTCTCTTGTGTGAGGGAAAGAGTTCAGAAGAGAGTGGAAGAAGAGCAGCACATGTATGCAGTTATACAGGAGCTACAGTTAATGGCGATTGGTTGGGATTTTTTTTTAAAAATAAAGTAGTTTGAATTATACACACCTTTTCAATGTGTTGTTGTACTCTAGCACGGTGGAGACTGAGACGCAGCCACTGCTAATCTTTTCATGTTTGCCGCACCTCTCACGGCTGGTGTGAGCAAGCTCGCGTCTTCTGCGTTGTTAAATGTGAACGGTTTATGTGATCGGCAAGCCGAGAGACCACGTATAGAGGGAAGTTTTTATCTACTGGTTCCGATTAGTGGCTGATCATTGGAAGCATTCCTAGAAACTATATCTATGAAAAGGTATTTTGTATCCATATTTGACCTCAAAGCATATAAGCTCCCAGTGTCACGACTTTCCCTTGAGGGGCCTTACTCACTTACTTCCTCACTACTTCCTCATTATTAACTAACCATACACTAACATCAACTCATGGCTTGTTAATGCATTATTTTATCATGACTTTGATTGAGGGGGCCCAATCATAATTAATTCACTGTTAACTACTTACTAAATTCATCTCACGATTTATTTTAAACTTACTATCAAATACACATGTACTAACACAACGATTGTTCAGCCCAGTAAAGTGATGTTGTGTGGCTTTTCAAGAAGTCAGAGAATGAGGTACAGTATCATCACGGCGGGCGTCTGGATGGAGAGTGAACTGTACTGATACCCAGCAAATGTTCTGACCATGTTCCCAGTTTGGACATTCCTTTGGGAACTGTTCCACAAATGTTCTTAGTAGGTTTTGAATTGTTTTTTATGTTTGGGAGGAGTCAGGGGGATGCCAGGAGCACGAGGAGCCAGAGGCCAGCCAGGACAAGGTCCCAGGGTGAAGTCGAAGGCTGGAGGAGCCATGGTGGAGACGACTTGATGGAACGCACCCTGGGGACGGAGAAGCAGCCACCAATGATGGAGACCCAGGTGGAGACAATGAGCCGTTGAGGCCATGTGAAACCGGACTTACTGGAGACCACCGTGGAACCAGAGGACAGAGGCGAAGCCGGTGGGATTGAAGATGAAGGCGGACCCGAAGGCTCTAATTGGCAGATCCTCACTCCTTGTGGGAGATGCAGAAGGGCTGAAGGACACAAGCGAAGGCGGGGCTGAGGAACTGGCTGTTTGAGAAGGTGGGAGAGGGAGGTTGGGTGAGCAAACTGGAGAAACAGGAAACGCTGGGGTTTAAATAATCAGGAGAACTACCAAGATGATTGACACTATATGAGAACTGAACTGAGCTGGACGATGACATTACTGTTTTCTCCAGAGCGGCTGTACAGCCGAATCAAATTCTGTTGCATTATTTTCCTGTTACCACTGTGAAGCTGCTTTGAAACAATCTGCATTGTAAAAAGCGCTATATAACTAAAAGTGACTTGACTTGACATAATAGGTGAACATAATGGCTAATTAGACATACTAGGAAAACTAGGTCACAAGGGAGAACCAAAAACAAAGAAACACAGCATACACGTTACACTAATCCTGTGCCATCCAGTAATGTTTATGACAAAGCTGCAGTAAAAATTCAAACTATGACAATATTAAATTATTTAAATTTGTTTCATAGCCAGAGTGCTTTTTATTCCTTCTTAAAGAGGCTGTTTTATTTGGTTTAGCCATAAATGTTAATTAATGCATTATCAAACATTTATTAACATGTAGTTAAGGCTGCTGTTATTCATGCATGAATCCATATGACTCCAGTTGTAGTTAAGGATACAGTTGTAATCAAAATTATTCAACCCCCATTGCAAATCAGGTTTATTGGCAAAATTACAGACTTTCAGCTGTTTGCAACGAACAAATCAAACAAAAGTAATTGAAATAGCTCAACACAACAAATGTTTGAAGTGTTATTCCCAAATTCAACTGAAAATGCAACTTTTAATGACTTTCAGCTTGCACAGTAAGGCGCGCACTAAACACATGCGGTTTCCATGCCAGAACTCCAGAAGAAAAGTCGGCTCCAATTTGCTCAAAATCATATAAATAAGCCACAGAACTTTTCGGCCCTATGGATCAGCGTTATGTCTGGAGGAAGAAGAATGAAGTACTGAAAATACGCTGAAAAGAACACTCTGTCTACAGCTAAGCTGGTGGTGGCTTGGTGATGCTCTGCATCCTCTGGCACTGGAAACCTGAAGCGTGTGGAAGGCAAGATGGATTGGGCGTCATTGGACCTTCCAACAGGACAATGATCCCAATCACACCTCAAATTCCACCAAGTCTTGGTTGCAAAAGAAGTCCTGGAAGATTCTACAGTGGCCATCACAGTCGCCTTATTTGAACCCCATAGAAAATCTTTGGTGGGATTTGAAGGCGGCGGCTGCAGCACGCAAACCCAAGAATATTACTGAACTGGAGGCCATTGCTCATGAGGAATGGGCTAAGATTCCCCAGAAACGCTGCCAGAAGCTGGTGTCTGGTTATACATCTCGTTTGCAGCAGGTCATAACAGCAAAAGGGTGTTCTACTAAGTACTAAAAATGCTTGTAATGAAGGGGTTGAATAATTTTGAGACTGTAGAAATCTCACTTGAAAGACTACTTGAAACATTTGTTGTGTTGATCTATTTCAATTACTTTTGTTTGATTTTGTTCAACAGCTGGAAGTCTGTAAATTTTGTCAATAAACCTGATTTGCAATGGGGGTTGAATAATTTTGATTACAACTGTAGCTCTTCATTGGTTCATAATTAGTTCATGCCTTCAATAATCATTAGTTCATGTTGAATTATGTATTGATTCAGGTATTAGTACATGATTATTCATGTAACCTTGTTGTAAAGTGTTACCCATTTATTTGAATGCATTAGTGAGAGAGCGATTGCGTGTATGAATTGTCTGTGCAGCGTCTCTCTGCTATCAGTTTAGAACGGCGATTAACTTACCTGTACAATAAACTGTTTAAAACTTTCTTTCACCTGATCGATATTAAGTATCCAGATGGTATAAACAAACATAATTTGTGGAGTGCTCTCTGAGTATGCATTTATTTGTCATTTTGGTGGAAACGGAACGTTAAATGTGGACTTTAAATATTTCTTATCCTGTGGCCCCTATAGGACAGCATTAGTATTACAACCAATGTAAATCTGGGACTTTTTGGAGTTTTGATTGTAATGTATACGAAAACCACAAGTCCAAATAGATATAGCACACTTAGTCAGAACGGTCTTGAAGGTCTTCTGCCTGTTGTCTTCTGCAAGGCGGAAATGTTGTTAGTGTCAAAATTACATGATCAGAACGTTTTTTGTAGTTTACATGGAGACGATAACGGTAACGTTAAAAAAAACCTGCTCTTTGAAACACGTTTTCAAAAGTTTACATTTTTAGTTGAAAACAATGTTGTGTAAATGGCCCCTAATATAGTTCTTTTCACAGGTTTTGCTTTTGGATTCATATTTAGACATTATAAAATCACTATTATGACATTTACAATCACATTTTGTCAAAGCTTACCACTTCATTTGTACTAGGGTGATCAGTTTTAACAAATGTGCCACAATAAATGTGAAACCTGAAAATAGTTTTATAAAATGGGAGAGTTGCAGCAAGCATATTGATACTTATCATTTACAGCATAAAAGCAATAAATGCCTTAAAGTGCTTGAACCCCAAAAATTGCTGATTGCAGCTATATATTTTTTTTAACCTTTTAAACTGTAATAGCTCTACCTATGGCCCGATCTCCGTAAAAGTTCTATGAAGTGAAGTTCTATGTGAAAGACCATTTTCAGCAATCAAATGTAGTTTTACATAGCATTTTTCACCTTTATAACAGTTCACCCATGGCCCGATCTCCATAAAAGTTTGCATGCTTCTTTAGAATCGTGTCGCATGTGCTCACCTAATTTCTCGAAGTTCTGCATAAATCTGACTGGAAAGAGGCCATTTTAGCCATTTCATGGGATTTGCCATAGAAATATAGCATTTTTAACTTTTTAACAGTTATAGCCCCACCTATGGGCCTGACCTTCATTTTTGTTTAGGAATAATGGACACAAAGACTGACTTCAGACTCTCGAAGTCTCGAGAGGCCATATATATATGTTGCTTCGGCTCCTTAGCATTAAAAAGAGGCAAGACTGGAATCCTGTAGTTGAAGTGCTTGTGTTTCTCTTGGGCTTGGGGCTTCTTATAGTGTTGTGTCTCGTGTGTTCTCCATTCCAAAGACCAGTGACTTTTGTATTATCCATTCTATTGCCTCCAAAGTGCATTCCCTTTCCTAAGCCTCAGGACTTGGACAATGTTGGAGAAGGATTTACCAGACAGGGCTAGAGCCAATTCTCCATTGATGGGTGCCATATTAGAATAAAAAACCTGCAGGACCAAATTCTCAGGAATACTTCAATCAAAAGCTATTCTGTTCAATTACAGGCCATTTGTGACAGCCATGGATTTTTTTTTCTTCTGAAAAACAGCCCAGTATACATGCAAGCCTCTCTATCCACTAGCAGGATATTTTATTATAGGAGATGGTGGTTACCCATGCATTGAACATCCCATATGCATTCTTACACCATTTAAAGAACCTGTGCAAAGAAAAGCCAGGTGTGTAATTGAGAAAGCATTTGGAATGATGAAGACACAGTGGTGTAGTTTCTTCTTCAAGGCTTCAATTTTGTACCTGACATCATCACACGTTGTGCTGTACTGCATAATATATGCATTGGGGTTGGGGATTTGGAGAATCCTGAAACAGAGGCAGCAGAGAATGATGTGGGGCCACCTCCTCAAATGGGTTCTGGAGACCTGAGTGGAGAAGATTGGAGGAACAAACTCGCTCGTCAGATTTCAGGACCCAAGGACCCAAAATCTGAAAACCCAGCAGGAAGTCAGATATTTTGAATTTCCTCTGCAAAATTTCTGCAGTTTTTGCCATTTCCAGACGTTGTACTTTAACGAACTACTCCTAGAGATTTAGTCAGATCAGCATCATATTTGGTCAGTCTAATCTAAAGGCTTTTGTGATGTTAAATTGCTAAGATCTTGAGTCTATTGCTTATAATTTGTTTATTGGTTTTATTAGTTAGGCTAGTAGTTTTTGTTGTGGTTTTAAAAAATGGAATCGAGAATTGTGAAATTTCACTGGTATGTAAAATGTTGGTGACATGACAACCTTATTTATTAAAATACATGGGTCAAAAACAACAAAAACCATAACTTTTACTAATTTCATCCACAGAAATTAAGAGAGAGAAAAAAAAAAATTAATAACGACATCAGTAGCAGTATTGATATTGGTGATACTGACCTTCATTCATAGTACCTAGCATGTAAAAGCATGTCATTAAACAAATATTTAAAATATGAAGGTGAACTTTGACTTCACTCAGTTCACAGTGCATAGAGATTGGAGGCTGCATACTTGTTTTATATATGTACAACGTTGACTGAATGTGAATCAGTGTGCCTCTAGCTGATGTTCAGTGTACAGATCACAAATCATCACACAAATTGATGTATATTTATATGGGTTTATTAGGTTAATAGCTGTTTTGTGTCATTGTCCTGGGTAACTCCATTATTAAAATTATAAGTGGATGGTGCGGTACTCAACTAACCAAACCAACTAAATATTTACAATACATTTCCCAGGCGAGTAGTTCCGCAAGACGCTAAAACTACCGCCTCAAGCCAAGGCGCCAGACGCAACCAAGGCCAGCCAGTCCCGCAAGACGCTAAGGCTGGAGGGATGGAGTGGCCACCCGTGTCAGCCCGCCAGACGCAAGGCTGCCCCTCTTCTCCATGACCTACAAGGGGACCTGAAACACAATTTGAAATTGTACAAATTAGACAAACATATTTCATGAGGTATAAAAATACATCTTGTCATATATGCAGTGGATGAGAATTGACAGAATATGAGAGTTGCAGCAGCTATTGAATGGTATTGAATGGTCTTCTGTCTTCATTACTTGGGTACTTACCTATGCCCGTCACCCTTGCCAGGGTATAGGCTGGCAACCACAGATCTCCAGATTCCTCTGTCTTTGGCCATTCTTTCCAGCTGGTTCTAGGTGTAGCACATCGCCAGGTGTTTCTGGGACGGCATCTTCTCCGCTTTCCTTGGGGGTTCCACTTCAACGCCTGCCTGTTGATGTTGGTGGATGGTTTACGAAGAGAGTGCCCTATCCAGCCCCATCTTCTCTTCCCGATTTCTTCCTCAGCAGGGAGTTGGTGAGACCTTTCCCAAAGGTTGGTGTTGCTGATGGTGTCGGGCCGTCGGATCTGGAGAATTCTTCCGAGACAGCTGTTGATGAAGGTTTGGACCTTCCCGACGGTCATCTCGGTCGTCTAGACCCATTGAGGCTCTGGTTTCAGCTGAAATAAAATAAACCTGGTTGTCCATCCACGGTGGTCACAAACCCCCTAGCATGCACTCCTCACTGCAGGAACCTGTCTCCGCTGTTCCTGGTCACCCTACATAAATAAATAAAAAATCATGAATCTAGATTTATCCCTACAATAAAAGCCAAAGCATGACGTTTAACTGTCTAAAGAACTACAAGTGAATCCGATAAGTGTCATGTCATTGGCCACCTGTTGACTGTAACCAGGGATGCTGTTCAATGTCTTGAAGGCTAGGGCGGTCTTCCGCCTCTGCACTAAGACACCATCTAATCAAGTGACGGCACTCTGTTACATAGAACATACTTGTCTCAGTTACACAGAATAACACCTGATTTGGCATGATTTTTGTCTCCACTTTGTGGTCTCTTGCCTAGAGACAGGTCTCTAGTAAAGCGCAGTCTGGTCTTAAAGGTGACTTTTCCAGTTCTGAATGGGTAACAACCGCACAGGATGTTGTACAGAGTCACCCCCACTGACCAAACAGTAGCTGGTCCTGCATGATACCGCCTGTAATGATACCACTCAGGAGGGGCGTAAGTGCCTGAGAGACCCAAGAAGAGGAACAGAAAATAACTCGTGTGAAATGTCTTTCTTTCACACCTTCAAGTCTCTGTTTTGGTAATCCACGTATATGTCCAAGATCATCCGCGGAGCATCGCGTCAGTGAGATTCTTCCTTCGTACTGTGGCATTACCAACCTGCAAACTCGGTGTAGGCAGAGTCCTTCAGGAGGTCCCCGCAGCCAAAGTCCAGCAGTTTGATGTCACGCGTCGCCGTGCAGATGAGCAGGTTGTCCGGCTTAACGTCCCGGTGCAGGACTCCACGGCTCTCGCAGTGTTTGAGAGCGCTGAGCAGCTGCACCAGCACCTTCTTCGCCAGGCTCTCGTCCAAACGGCCGTTCTCTGCACAGAAAGCGGAAAGATCTTGGCAAGGATCTTGCCGTTCTAATATCAAGATGTATTGAGTGGGACGGTCAAACCACTTCACAAGCTGGATGATGTTGGGACAGGCCGGAGCTGCATTGACCCGCTGCATCAGTGCGACCTCCAGAGGCACCGGACCCTGGCCATCCTGCAGTAGTAGAAGAATTCAGAAAAAAATACATGCTCCAATATCTCTATTGGTATACGACTGAATGCTGATGTGTGCGTGCATGCAGACCAATAAGATGTTAACTCACAACTTCAAGCTCCACGGTATCCTCATCTTTAGTGGCGTATTTGATTGCGACCTGCAAAGAGATATACGTGTCACTACATGGACAATAATACTAGGATCATTTATTTCAAATGCTCAGCTGAAAGCTTACTGGCAATCGATCGAATCTGCGGGTCCCAGCATACACAGATCCGAAACTGCCTTGTCCCAGCAAACGGCCCTTTTTGTATGCCTTTTTCGGGCGTCCTGCAACATGTAAGATATCACAACAAAATGTCAATGTCAATGAGTAATAAAACATGTTAGAATAACAAAGAATAGTAAATGAGCAATGTTTCTTTAACCCCATAGAGCCTACTGTGTCGTATTTGATACACAAATTTCTAAGGCCTCTAAATGATCAACATGATTCAAACTTTGCTGAAAAATCTGTTGTACACAATATATATGCATTCTGTCGTCTGATTGACAGTTTCTTCTTTTTTTAGCAAGTAAAAGAGCTGTTAGAGTCATTCTAAAAATACTAGCCTTCAGGTCCTGCTACACGTCTTTTGCTGTGAAACCTGTACTGATTTTTATCAAGCAATTTCAGCATTAACTATTCTGGACGCATATTAAGCACAAGCCTGACCTTTGCGGCTGCGTTTTGCAGGCCTGTCATAAGAGGTGGAGGGATGTGCTTCCTCTTGCTTTCTCTTCCTCTGAGCCAGGCCTGTGACAAAATTACATCTGTTTGTACAAACAATAATAGCATAACATGCTAACACTAGAGCAAATAATAAAGAAATAAAACATTTAAACACTCACCCTGTCCTGTCTCTATGCTGTGGGCCATCAAAACAAATATCCAAACTTTCAACTTGAAAATAAAACTCTCCTTGAATAAAATCAATAGCTTATAAACTCAAATTCAAAAAAAAAATTAAAATACTCAAAGAAATAGAGAAATTGGTCAACACAAATTAAAATGAATAAAAATAAGCAACAAATAATACAACGAAACTCTCCAAACTCCTTGAAAAAGCAAATCTCAATGGAAAAATCGCACTCAGTCTCTGCACAGAAAAGTCTCTAGATGTCGCCAAAGTATCGCCGTCAACCCAACAATCAGAAATCGACGAGTTTAAGTTTATATACCTGGAATTCATAACACGCGTTACTATAGCAACTGATATTCGCATTAGCCATATGAGCCGCAAAACGTAGATGGCTCTTCTTTTTGTGCGTCCTTTGGATGCTGAAGTGGCTTGAGAAGCCTGTTGTTTCAGGACAGGAACTTTGCAAAGCTTTGCATTGTTGCTCATCAGCTCTTTACTCATCTGGTGGCTGTATATTAGTTCATAACTGTCATATTAACTGATATAATGGACCGTTTTCTCAGACTGTGGTGACGCGTTTCCACATTTATCAACATCGCAAATCTATTAAAGTTTTTCAAATTTTCATTTAAAAAAAAAAAAATTAAAACGCTATTATATTACCTTGCCTTAAAAAATTAATTGGCTTAAAAACGTTTTAAAAATCAAACAAGTATATTTAATATCGTCCCATATTTTTTTATTTGAAAAACTCTTTTATTTTTTATTAAAATAAAACTGGGCCTGCAAGCTGTCAAAAATAGTCCATATATAGGCTATGTGAAAGACTCGAGAATACAAAAAAAAGTGTGCAACGGTTTTTCAATAACGGAAGAATGTGTAAAAGCATGGTATTTGGGGTAAAAGGCACCACAGGCACCATATTTAACATGATAGTAAATAGTTAGCTGACCTTTCCATTTGTTGACATGACATGGTTAGATTCAGATTGTAAATGTCATATATTAAGTTGGGTGTCCACCTTAGAGACAATCACCATATTTATAATGAAACCATCATAAAAAAAAATATGATATTAATCACATATAATAAAATGATCATCTATTGTTACTGCTGTAAATCTATATTAAATTACTATGGGATCTCCTTCAATGCTTTCAGAATCTTTTTAAAATTATTTTGTTTCTATATTTTTTAAATATATTTCTGTATTAACATATTTTAATGACAGTATATTTACTGAACAAAATAAACAGGAAATAGTTCAAACGTTTTTAAATTAAAATTAAATTTGACATTATTAAAAACATTATTTTAGCGAAAGTATTTGTATCAATACTGTGTGCCTTTTGCCCCATGCTGGTGAGCGTTTTATCCCGTGTGTGGGGTAAAAGGCCCCCTTCGCCGCCTCGTACATTTATACGATTTTTAAACAAAATAAGCCACTTTTATGATTTATTTTCACACAAAATCTGCTGCTCCATAAATGTTCGATACAAACATATATATATTTTTTCTGCAATCATACACTATGGGAGTAATGAAAAGCTCATTTTTCTTAAGGTGTACCTTTAGCCCCGTTGTACCCTACACCTGATGTGTATCATAAATGCGTGAGATCCAGTTACAAAAGTGTAATCCTTCAATAAGCATTAATCTATATTTAATTTATACAGTAAGACTATGCAATGTTGTTTTACATTTGATGGCATTGTTTCTTACCTGAATATTACTGTTAAACAATAAATCTTAAAGCACTGTTTATTTCACTTGTATCTTTGTTCTATTGTATTTATTAGTGCTGTCGCTTATAATTTGTTTATTGGTTCTTATTTGATTACTGACTGTTTAGTTGTCTATTACAATGTTTGAACTTTTTTATTAGTCAGGCTAGTAGTTTTTGTTGTGGTTTTAAAAAATGGAATCGAGAATTGTGAAATTTCACTGGTATGTAAAATGTTGGTGACATGACAACCTTATTTATTAAAATACATGGGTCAAAAACAACAAAAACCATAACTTTTACTAATTTCATCCACAGAAATTAAGAGAGAAAAAAAAAAAACATTTAATAAAGACATCAGTAGCAGTATTGATATTGGTGATACTGACCTTCATTCATAGTACCTAGCATGTAAAAGCATGTCATTAAACAAATATTTAAAATATGAAGATGAACTTTGACTTGACTCAGGTCACAGTGCATAGAGATTGGAGGCTGCATACTTGTTTTATATATGTACAACGTTGACTGAATGTGAATCAGTGTGCCTCTAGCTGATGTTCAGTGTACAGATCACAAATCATCACACAAATTGATGTATATTTATATGGGTTTTTTTAGGTTAATAGCTGTTTTGTGTCATTGTCCTGGGTAACTCCATTATTAAAATTATAAGTGGATGGTGCGGTACTCAACTAACCAAACCAACTAAATATTTACAATACATTTCCCAGGCGAGTAGTTCCGCAAGACGCTAAAACTACCGCCTCAAGCCAAGGCGCCAGATGCAACCAAGGCCAGCCAGTCCCGCAAGACGCTAAGGCTGGAGGGATGGAGTGGCCACCCGTGTCAGCCCGCCAGACGCAAGGCTGCCCCTCTTCTCCATGACCTACAAGGGGACCTGAAACACAATTTGAAATTGTACAGATTAGACAAACATATTTCATGAGGTATAAAAATACATCTTGTCATATATGCAGTGGATGAGAATTGACAGAATATGAGAGTTGCAGCAGCTATTGAATGGTATTGAATGGTCTTCTGTCTTCATTACTTGGGTACTTACCTATGCCCGTCACCCTTGCCAGGGTATAGGCTGGCAACCACAGATCTCCAGATTCCTCTGTCTTTGGCCATTCTTTCCAGCTGGTTCTAGGTGCAGCACATCGCCAGGTGTTTCTTGGAAGGCATCTTCTCCGCTTTCCTTGGGGGTTCCACTTCAACGCCTGCCTGCTGATGTTGGTGGATGGTTTATGAAGAGAGTGCCCTATCCAGCCCCATCTTCTCTTCCCGATTTCTTCCTCAGCAGGGAGTTGGTGAGACCTTTCCCAAAGGTTGGTGTTGCTGATGGTGTCGGGCCGTCGGATCTGGAGAATTCTTCCGAGACAGCTGTTGATGAAGGTTTGGACCTTCCCGACGGTCATCTCGGTCGTCTAGGCCCATTGAGGCTCTGGTTTCAGCTGAAATAAAATAAACCTGGTTGTCCATCCACGGTGGTCACAAACCCCCTAGCATGCACTCCTCACTGCAGGAACCTGTCTCCGCTGTTCCTGGTCACCCTACATAAATAAATAAAAAATCATGAATCTAGATTTATCCCTACAATAAAAGCCAAAGCATGACGTTTAACTGTCTAAAGAACTACAAGTGAATCCGATAAGTGTCATGTCATTGGCCACCTGCTGACTGTAACCAGGGATGCTGTTCAATGTCTTGAAGGCTAGGGCGGTCTTCCGCCTCTGCACTAAGACACCATCTAATCAAGTGACGGCACTCTGTTACATAGAACATACTTGTCTCAGTTACACAGAATAACACCTGATTTGGCATGATTTTTGTCTCCACTTTGTGGTCTCTTGCCTAGAGACAGGTCTCTAGTAAAGCGCAGTCTGGTCTTAAAGGTGACTTTTCCAGTTCTGAATGGGTAACAACCGCACAGGATGTTGTACAGAGTCACCCCCACTGACCAAACAGTAGCTGGTCCTGCATGATACCGCCTGTAATGATACCACTCAGGAGGGGCGTAAGTGCCTGAGAGACCCAAGAAGAGGAACAGAAAATAACTCGTGTGAAATGTCTTTCTTTCACACCTTCAAGTCTCTGTTTTGGTAATCCACGTATATGTCCAAGATCATCCGCGGAGCATCGCGTCAGTGAGATTCTTCCTTCGTACTGTGGCATTACCAACCTGCAAACTCGGTGTAGGCAGAGTCCTTCAGGAGGTCCCCGCAGCCAAAGTCCAGCAGTTTGATGTCACGCGTCGCCGTGCAGATGAGCAGGTTGTCCGGCTTAACGTCCCGGTGCAGGACTCCACGGCTCTCGCAGTGTTTGAGAGCGCTGAGCAGCTGCACCAGCACCTTCTTCGCCAGGCTCTCGTCCAAACGGCCGTTCTCTGCACAGAAAGCGGAAAGATCTTGGCAAGGATCTTGCCGTTCTAATATCAAGATGTATTGAGTGGGACGGTCAAACCACTTCACAAGCTGGATGATGTTGGGACAGGCCGGAGCTGCATTGACCCGCTGCATCAGTGCGACCTCCAGAGGCACCGGACCCTGGCCATCCTGCAGTAGTAGAAGAATTCAGAAAAAAATACATGCTCCAATATCTCTATTGGTATACGACTGAATGCTGATGTGTGCGTGCATGCAGACCAATAAGATGTTAACTCACAACTTCAAGCTCCACGGTATCCTCATCTTTAGTGGCGTATTTGATTGCGACCTGCAAAGAGATATACGTGTCACTACATGGACAATAATACTAGGATCATTTATTTCAAATGCTCAGCTGAAAGCTTACTGGCAATCGATCGAATCTGCGGGTCCCAGCATACACAGATCCGAAACTGCCTTGTCCCAGCAAACGGCCCTTTTTGTATGCCTTTTTCGGGCGTCCTGCAACATGTAAGATATCACAACAAAATGTCAATGTCAATGAGTAATAAAACATGTTAGAATAACAAAGAATAGTAAATGAGCAATGTTTCTTTAACCCCATAGAGCCTACTGTGTCGTATTTGATACACAAATTTCTAAGGCCTCTAAATGATCAACATGATTCAAACTTTGCTGAAAAATCTGTTGTACACAATATATATGCATTCTGTCGTCTGATTGACAGTTTCTTCTTTTTTTAGCAAGTAAAAGAGCTGTTAGAGTCATTCTAAAAATACTAGCCTTCAGGTCCTGCTACACGTCTTTTGCTGTGAAACCTGTACTGATTTTTATCAAGCAATTTCAGCATTAACTATTCTGGACGCATATTAAGCACAAGCCTGACCTTTGCGGCTGCGTTTTGCAGGCCTGTCATAAGAGGTGGAGGGATGTGCTTCCTCTTGCTTTCTCTTCCTCTGAGCCAGGCCTGTGACAAAATTACATCTGTTTGTACAAACAATAATAGCATAACATGCTAACACTAGAGCAAATAATAAAGAAATAAAACATTTAAACACTCACCCTGTCCTGTCTCTATGCTGTGGGCCATCAAAACAAATATCCAAACTTTCAACTTGAAAATAAAACTCTCCTTGAATAAAATCAATAGCTTATAAACTCAAATTCAAAAAAAAAATTAAAATACTCAAAGAAATAGAGAAATTGGTCAACACAAATTAAAATGAATAAAAATAAGCAACAAATAATACAACGAAACTCTCCAAACTCCTTGAAAAAGCAAATCTCAATGGAAAAATCGCACTCAGTCTCTGCACAGAAAAGTCTCTAGATGTCGCCAAAGTATCGCCGTCAACCCAACAATCAGAAATCGACGAGTTTAAGTTTATATACCTGGAATTCATAACACGCGTTACTATAGCAACTGATATTCGCATTAGCCATATGAGCCGCAAAACGTAGATGGCTCTTCTTTTTGTGCGTCCTTTGGATGCTGAAGTGGCTTGAGAAGCCTGTTGTTTCAGGACAGGAACTTTGCAAAGCTTTGCATTGTTGCT
Organism: Coreius guichenoti; assembly: GCA_039654105.1. Classification (NCBI taxonomy): domain Eukaryota; kingdom Metazoa; phylum Chordata; class Actinopteri; order Cypriniformes; family Gobionidae; genus Coreius; species Coreius guichenoti. The sequence goes on from CM077182.1 coordinate 27,862,627, forward strand.
CATCAGCTCTTTACTCATCTGGTGGCTGTATATTAGTTCATAACTGTCATATTAACTGATATAATGGACCGTTTTCTCAGACTGTGGTGACGCGTTTCCACATTTATCAACATCGCAAATCTATTAAAGTTTTTCAAATTTTCATTTAAAAAAAAAAATTAAAACGCTATTATATTACCTTGCCTTAAAAAATTAATTGGCTTAAAAACGTTTTAAAAATCAAACAAGTATATTTAATATCGTCCCATATTTTTTTATTTGAAAAACTCTTTTATTTTTTATTAAAATAAAACTGGGCCTGCAAGCTGTCAAAAATAGTCCATATATAGGCTATGTGAAAGAGTCGAGAATACAAAAAAAAGTGTGCAACGGTTTTTCAATAACGGAAGAATGTGTAAAAGCATGGTATTTGGGGTAAAAGGCACCACAGGCACCATATTTAACATGATAGTAAATAGTTAGCTGACCTTTCCATTTGTTGACATGACATGGTTAGATTCAGATTGTAAATGTCATATATTAAGTTGGGTGTCCACCTTAGAGACAATCACCATATTTATAATGAAACCATCATAAAAAAAAAAAATGATATTAATCACATATAATAAAATGATCATCTATTGTTACTGCTGTAAATCTATATTAAATTATTATGGGATCTCCTTCAATGCTTTCAGAATCTTTTTAAAATTATTTTGTTTCTATATTTTTTAAATATATTTCTGTATTAACATTTTAATGACAGTATATTTACTGAACAAAATAAACAGGAAATAGGTCAAACGTTTTTAAATTAAAATTAAATTTGACATTATTAAAAACATTATTTTAGCGAAAGTATTTGTATCAATACTGTGTGCCTTTTGCCCCATGCTGGTGAGCGTTTTATCCCGTGTGTGGGGTAAAAGGCCCCCTTCGCCGCCTCGTACATTTATACGATTTTTAAACAAAATAAGCCACTTTTATGATTTATTTTCACACAAAATCTGCTGCTCCATAAATGTTCGATACAAACATATATATATTTTTTCTGCAATCATACACTATGGGAGTAATGAAAAGCTCATTTTTCTTAAGGTGTACCTTTAGCCCCGTTGTACCCTACACCTGATGTGTATCATAAATGCGTGAGATCCAGTTACAAAAGTGTAATCCTTCAATAAGCATTAATCTATATTTAATTTATACAGTAAGACTATGCAATGTTGTTTTACATTTGATGGCATTGTTTCTTACCTGAATATTACTGTTAAACAATAAATCTTAAAGCACTGTTTATTAGGGCCCGAGCACCGATGGTGTGAGGACCCTGTTGTAATTGCTCAGCCTATCATTCTTCTTCTCCGAAATGAATCGCATTTTTGAGGGCCTAAACATGCTCGAAAACTCATGAAACTTTGCACACGTCAGAAGTGGTGAAAAATTACATCTGATATGGGTTTCAGAATTAGGTGTGGCAAAATGGCTCGATAGCGCCACCTACAAAATTTCAATTAAATGCTGTTCATGCTACGTTTCACGTAAAAGTATGAAATTCGGTAGACACGTGATAGCCCAATACCTAAAAAAAGTCCCTGGGAGCAAAATCTGAAAACCCAGCAGGAAGTGAGATAATTTGAATTTTCTATGCAAAATTTTTGCAGTTTTTGCCATTTCCAGACGTTGTACTTTAACAAACTCCTCCTAGAGATTTAATCACATCAACATCATATTTGCACAGTCTAATCTAAAGGCCTTAGCAAAGTGAAATTGTGAAGATCTTGAGTTTTTGCTGAAGGGCGTGTCCGTGGCGGCCTGACAAATTTCGATGTTTCGCCATGAAAGAGGAAGTTGTTGTAACTTGGGCATACAATGTCCGATCTGCCCTAAACTTCACGTTTGATAAGAGTCCGGGCCTGAAGACATCTACATGGCAATATTCAGTTACAGGCATAACGTCACCTGCGGGCAACAGGAAATGTTATGTTTTACACTGTGATTAACTCTTCATAGAGATTTAACCAGAACAACAACATATTTTGTCAGTCTAATCTTAAGCCCTTAGCGATGTTAAATTGTGAAGATCTTGAGTTTTCGCTGAAGGGCATGTCCGTGGCGGCCTGACAAAGTCTGATGTTTCGCCATGAAACAGGAAGCTGTTGTAAGTTAGGCATACAATGTCCGACCTGCCCCAAACTTCACATGTTGGATAAGAAACCTGGCCTGAAGACAAAATTCAGTTAGTCATAGCGCCACCTGCGGGCAACAGGAAATGGCATGCTTTACACTGTAATTCACTCCCAGAAACACATTTAAATATGCAATGAAATACCAAACATGCTACAAACATGTTAAATCATGCAACACTCGGCTAAGTGCTAATGTATGCGATTTACGCCACGAAACAGGAAGTTGTTGTAACTCAGGCATACAATGTTAATTTGCCTTAAACTTCACTTGTTTAATAATAGTCCTGACCTGAAGACATCTACAAGGCAATATTCAGTTATAGTCAAAGCGCCTCCTGCTGGCAGCAGAAAGTGTGGCACATGAAAATGACTTTGCTATTTTTCTCCAAATTTTACGCGTTTAAATGCATGTTGCCCACTATTCACTGTTTTTCTGAGGCCACCCGGTGGCCCCAGGTGCGAGGGCCCTTTCATCGTTGCTTGCAGCTTTAATTCTTTTTGGTGTTGGTGGTCTGAGAGTGTTATCAGAGGAAGCAGACAGAGAGGCAGGTGAGGGAGCAGTGGCTGTCACTGACTAGGTGACAAAGGCTGAAGATGATGGCTGTGAGTGGGGGCACAGGTGAAGGTGGATCTTTTATGGAAGATGATTGCACCAGCTGGGTATGCTGGCCCTTGCTTCAATTGTGGAATGCATCAAAATAAACCACTTCCAGGTGCAGGCACTGGGTTCCCCTTGGTCCATTCGAGTGCCAGATGGGTTCCGGAGCTCCTGAATACAGTTTCAAAGAACAGAACAGTGTTAGAATATGGAAAACTTTACCAATATCATTTAAAACTGCACAGCAGCAACACTTAAATGTCAGCAGCATTCTTTTTTTGTAAATTACACAACACATGAAAAACAAAACATTCTACTTTAAATTTTTCCTTTAAATTTTCCCATTTCTTGGAAGCCTGGGCACCTGTCACCTTTCAATCTAACATCATTTCTTTAACTATAGCCCTGGTGAAAGACATGCACTATATTTCCAAAAGTATTGGGACACCCCTCCAAATCATTGAAAGGTGTTCCAATCACTTCCATGGCCAAATGTGTATCAAATCAAGAACCTAGGCATGCAGACTGCTTCTACAAACATTTGTGAAAGAATGGGTCGCTCTTAGGAGCGTGGTACCGTGATATGTTGCCACCTGTGCAATAAGTCCATTCATGAAATTTCCTCACTACTAAATATTCTACGGTCAACTGTTAGTGGTATTATAACAAAGTGGAAGCAATTGGGAACAACAGCAACTCAGCCACAAAGTGGTAGGCCATGTAAAATCACAGAGCGGGGCGCACAGTGTGCAGAAGTCACCAACTTTCATAGCTACAGACCTCCAAACTTCGTGTGGCCTTCAGATTAGCTCAAGAACAGTGCGTAGAGAGCTTCATGGAATGGGTTTCCATGGCCGAGCAGCTGCATCCAAGCCTTACATCATTAAAGTGGGGGTCTAATGCTATTTCATGCATTCTGACTTATTTACACTGTTAAAGAGTTGATGCTCATGCTAAACATGTCCAAAATTTCAAAAAATGAGTTGGACGTATGACGAGCATTTCTGTGCCAAATACACTCCTTCCAGATTCGAACTAGTTTCGGAAAGTTTTCTTCGAGTATGGCCATGTATTACGTTAAAATTGGTGGAATTCCTTGTATGGGCACTTCTCCAGGAAGAGCGCGTGCGAGAGCGTGCCCATCAACGTGCTTCGTTCGGGTTACGGGAGCTGTCGGCAGTGCTTTGTTTTTAGACCACAACATCAACAATGTCACTAAAGAAGTGAGTTTCTGGTTGTGAGGGAAAGATCACCTTGTTCAGCTTCCCAAATAACCCAGCGTTGAGGAAACATTGGATTCAGTTTGTTTTTCTGGAGCCGCAACGAGTTGAGTTCTGCTAGTGTGTTTGTTTGTTCCCAGTCATGAGTTGAAACTGCATCAAATGTCTGTTTTTTTGGCAATCAGCGCGTAAGTGCATATAATGTAAACAACATGAACATATAGTAAATAGAAAGTTATCCAGGGAGGGATAATGCCACGAATGTATTGTGTGTGCGTGTGTTTGTCATAGGTGTGTGTGTGTGTGTGTGTCTCTCTTTAGCTCCGCCCACTGCACTCCTCCATGAGTTGTTCTCCACGGCTGTTTTCGGAAAGAGTCGGTACAGCTTATCTGTCTTTTATAAATCTAATAAAACTAAAGACTTTTTTGAGATATGAAGGATGCAATGCTATTCTGTAGGTACTCAAGATTAACATTAGATTGACTGAAACTGTGTGTGTTACCCCCCCTTTAAGTGCAATGCAAAGTGTCGGATGCAGTGGTGTAAAGCACGCCGGCACTGGACTCTAGAGCAGTGGAGACTGTGTTCTCTGGAGTGACGAATCACGCTTCTCTGTCTGGCAATGCGATGGACGAGTCTGGGTTTGGCGGTTGCCAGGAGAACGGTACTTGCCTGACTGCATTGTGCCAGGTGTAAAGTTTGGTGGAGGGGGGGTTATGGTGTGGGGTTGTTTTTCAGGGGTTGGGCTTGGCCCCGGCCCCTTAGTTCCAGTGAAAGGAACTCATAATGCTTCAGCATACCAAGACATTTTGGACCATTTCATGTTCCCAACTTTGTGGGAACAGTTTGGGGATGGCCCCTTCCTGTTCCAACATGACTGCACACCAGTGCACAAAGCAAGGTCCATAAAGACATGGATGAGTGAGTTTGGTGTGGAGGAACTTGACTGGCCTGCACAGAGTCCTGACCTCAACCTGATAGAACACCTTTGGGATGAAACAGCACGGAGACTGCGAGCCAGGCCTTCTCATCCAACATCAGTGCCTGACCTCACAAATGCACTTCTAGAAGAATGGTCAAAAATTCCCATAAACACACTCCTAAAAGTCTTCCCAGAAGAGTTGAAGCTGTTATAACTGCAAAGGCTGGGCCAACTCCATATTAAACCCTATGGATTAAGAATGGGATGTCATTAAAGTTCATGTGCATGTTAAGGCAGGCACCCCATTTGGCAATATAGTGTAAATGACAGCTATTAATAACATGTCCTGTATTATGTTCTTTCCAAAACAATTACTTGTTTTATATGTGACACAGATGTAATAATCTACTTCAAAATAACAAAAAAGCCTACAAATGTGGGATCATGAAAATGTATATTTCTTAAAGGAATACTCACTTCCATGCCAGTTTGGAAGCCTTTTTCCGGCCAGTAAACAGGCTGTCATTTGCCGCTCTGACCTTATTTAGTTTCTCAGTGTCTTCATCTGACCCTTTACAATAAAAAATAAATACACAATTGGCTGTAATACATTTGCAGTGGATATTTAGTTTAAATAAATTGTGTGGTTAATGTTAAATTAGCTTATATACAGAACTTTTTACGCAAGCTGATTTATTATTACATTGTAGTGTTTTATACAGATTAAGCTTGTGGATATTAAACTACAGTAAAATTGTAACATTACAATGAACAAATAACAATGCGCAGTCAAATTAAAGTAGTTACAAGTATTATGCTGTTTTATCTCAGTATTACTCTTCTGAACTGCTTAATTGACTTACAACTGTAAACTACATTTCCCTCCATCGCTTGAATCACAAGGTGTGATTGGGTGAACTAACCCTTTAAGCATATGGCCTATTAAATGTCTTTAGCTTGTTAGAAGGGAGACCAGAAGATTCCACAGCATTCTTGGACAAGAAATTTGCAAAGTTGTTCGTGGACGATTAAAATGTCTCCACGATCTGCTTTTGAAGAAATATTATAGTATCGTGCTAGAGTGCACATTCTATCAGTTGCAGTTCTGGCGCCTCTGCCTCAACATTATGTACAACTCCATGTAAATATAAAAAAGTGGTAGAATTACAGTCACGGGGCACTGCACTTATTTGTAATTGTAGCTGGTTCAAAAATTATAAAATGTAATGAACTTCATCAAAACTTACACTCACCTAAAGGATTATTAGGAACACCTGTTCAATTTCTCATTAATGCAATTATCTACCAATCACATGGCAGTTGCTTCAATGCATTTAGGGGTGTGGTCCTGGTCAAGACAATCTCCTGAACTCCAAACTGAATGTCAGAATGGGAAAGAAAGGTGATTTAAGCAATTTTGAGCATGGCATGGTTGTTGGTGCCAGACGGGCCGGTCTGAGTATTTCACAATCTGCTCAGTTACTGGGATTTTCACGCACAACCATTTCTAGAGTTTACAAAGAATGGTGTGAAAAGGGAAAAACATCCAGTATGCGGCAGTCCTGTGGGCGAAAATGCCTTGTTGATGCTAGAGGTCAGAGGAGAATGGGCCGACTGATTCAAGCTGATAGAAGAGCAACTTTGACTGAAATAACCTCTCGTTACAACCGAGGTATGCAGCAAAGCATTTGTGAAGCCACAACACGCACAACCTTGAGGCGGATGGGCTACAACAGCAGAAGACCCCACCGGGTACCACTCATCTCCACTACAAATAGGAAAAAGAGGCTACAATTTGCACGAGCTCACCAAAATTGGACAGTTGAAGACTGGAAAAATGTTGCCTGGTCTGATGAGTCTCGATTTCTGTTGAGACATTCAGATGGTAGAGTCAGAATTTGGCGTAAACAGAATGAGAACATGGATCCATCATGCCTTGTTACCACTGTGCAGGCTGGTGGTGGTGGTGTAATGGTGTGGGGGATGTTTTCTTGGCACACTTTAGGCCCCTTAGTGCCAATTGGGCATCGTTTAAATGCCACGGCCTACCTGAGCATTGTTTCTGACCATGTCCATCCCTTTATGACCACCATGTACCCATCCTCTGATGGCTACTTCCAGCAGGATAATGCACCATGTCACAAAGCTCGAATCATTTCAAATTGGTTTCTTGAACATGACAATGAGTTCACTGTACTAAAATGGCCCCCACAGTCACCAGATCTCAACCCAATAGAGCATCTTTGGGATGTGGTGGAACGGGAGCTTCGTGCCCTGGATGTGCATCCCACAAATCTCCATCAACTGCAAGATGCTATCCTATCAATATGGGCCAACATTTCTAAAGAATGCTTTCAGCACCTTGTTGAATCAATGCCACGTAGAATTAAGGCAGTTCTGAAGGCGAAAGGGGGTCAAACACAGTATTAGTATGGTGTTCCTAATAATCCTTTAGGTGAGTGTATATGTTCTGGGTCATAATGATTCAATGTACATAATTAACTCTAGTGGGAACCATTCATGCAGAAATTGTCTTGGGGCACATATTGGTGACGCACGATACCTCTTGCGATGTGCGAACAGCGCCATCTTTAGACGCACATTTGCTGCTGACTGGGTCAGATGTGCTCTCTCTCGCTCTTCTAATGAGCGTGCTGGTAAGGACATTTTTGAAGCGTGTTAAATGATATCATCGATTTATTTTGTGAGATAAAGAATGTTTAAATGTAATGTAAGGCTGTGATGTCATGAAATTGAATGCAGCGAGTTGCATTTTGAACGTTTTACAGAGAAATGTTTTTGCTTACTAGCTTCTTCCTTGCTGTACGGGCAGAGTGAAGGAGAGAGACGTGTATTCCAAAAAATTAATTGTGCTCATCCAGAGACCTCTTCCATCCGCATTGTCTTCATTAAGAACAACAAAACACAACCAGAGTAAAACTGCTACATAATCACAAAAGTTAATTATTTGCATGTGCTTTAAAGCCTTGCCAGTTAAACACTTCATTCGCGTGCTTTACTGACATGTACTTTTTCTCAGCGCGTACACCTGAAGCGTGCCCACACTAAAAGCCTCACAAACAGTGCCCAATTACTGGACTTTATCTTTCGCGTCTGAATGCACTAATACTGTCAAATACACACAAGGTTTACATAAACACAGTTGGTTATGTCTAAAGTGTTAGGGGGTAACAGTTTAGGACCCAAGACCAGTTGTGAAGAATGAAGACCAAGAGTCAGGAGTGCAATATATTAAAGAAAAATTTGCTGAAGAATAGTTTGCAGTTTCATCAGCAGAAGCCAGCTTCATGTCTCGCAAGGAGTTCGTAGGCCGCGCTCCCTCTCTACCTTTTCTTTCATACATACAATTTCTCAACAGTTATACTCTTTTCAAGGTCTATCTACGTCATTACTTCAGGTTGAATGATTCTGATTGGCTAAGAGAAAATAGATAGTCATAGTAAATTAGGAATTAGGCACGGAGTGACCTTCCAGGTCTGGAGCAGGCGCCAGCTTGCCCAGAACAACATTCTGTCACTCTCCCTAGGATGCCCGTTGTACACCTTCAATACTGATCTGTAACACAGAATACTACGCACATACACAGATACACAGTTTCTCCAAGGTTGGAGTTGGTTGAGCTCCAGTTCTGACTAGAAAGTTTCCCAAAACATACTGATAACATGTGCTTTCTCTCAGTAAGAGGTACAGACAATATTCACCATAATTCTTTAGTGTTTCAGTAACAGGAAATAATATAAAATGAATAAAATATAATATAAAATGAAAGACAAAGCCATATTTCATCTCTGGAAGCCGGGCTAAGTGAGTAAGCACTGTTACTGCACTCCTGGCATGGGCCAGACCCTCAGTCACTCCTCAGAGACCAAATACAAACTTTAGAAAATATACATGAAGAAACAATAAAAATCATTTTAATAATATAGGAGGATAAATATTGATTAATGCTTTGATTATAAATTTAATTAGGATATATATAGGTATATTGAAGCGGCAGTGGATTTCAGAATCCGCCCCTTTCAAAAGTAAAAGTACACACTTGATGAGTGCAGGTCTTAAAGTGACAGCACCTAATAGTAAACATGCTGCCCCTTGTCCTTGAAGGGATAGTTCACCCTAAAATGAAAATTCTGTCATTATTTACTCACTCTCGTGTTCTTCCAAACCTGTATTAATTTAGTTTCTTCTGCTCAACATAAAAGAAGATATTTTGAAGAATGTGGGTAACCATACAGTTGACAGTACCCATTGACTTCCATAGTAGGGAAAAAATATACTATGGAAGTTTCTGGGGACCAGAAACTGTTTGGTTATCCACATTCTTCAAAATAACTTTTATGTTCAACAGAAAAAAGAAACTCATTCAGGTTTAAAACAACTTGAGATTGAGTAAATGATGAGCGAATTTTGGGTGAACTATCCCTTTAATGTTAATACTATTGTTAATTATTATTATCTTGTTGCAGGTCCATCTGATCTGTTCATTTTGTCATTATTTAATTATTTCATTTAATATTGTCCATTTTGCTAATTTATTTTTTATATAAGAAGATACTGTTTATCTTAAGTTATTTTATTTGTAGTTGATTGTTCTGCAATTTTTCACGTTGCTATTTTTTTTAACCAAAAGCAATTAAAGTGGTTAACTTATTATATCAGTAAATTACAGTGGGGAGAACAAGTATTTGATACACTGCCGATTTTGCAGGTTTTCCTACTTACAGAGCATGTAGAAGTCTGTAATTTTTATCATAGGTACACTTCAACTGTGAGTGACGGAATCTAAAACAAAAATCAGTTAGACGCAACACAAATAAAAGAAACAAAAGTTGTGAAAGATAAAAGTCCAAATGCGACCCAGGCAAAGCAGCAGTGCAGTCACATCAGTAGGTGTATATTCCTCCCCAAAATAAATTACAGGAACCCCTAGACGGACAGTCGCACCTGCTGAACATGAGACGCAGAATTACTCAAAATAACCATTAAAAAAAAACAACAATAAAACAATTATGATCATACATACCAAAGGAGGTTCATCGCGCTGTAGCCTACTACATATCGTCACTCATCATGAGACTGTAGCCGCTAACAGCTGCTTACGACACACTAAAAACGTGCAAGCATGTCAATCTCTCATTAACAGACGGACCACTTTTTTATAAACTGAAAACCCACCTGAGAACTAATTGCAAATAGCCAGTACACAGCAGGGAACCCAGAGGGTGCATCAACTATCCTGGCGGCCACAAAATATACCGATGTCAACATCTCAAACAAGTTCAAGTTCAAACACAATGCTACTACAACTACCATCATTCACAACATAGAGCCTACGATGGGCAGGACCAATAGTGACACATACCCAGCCAACAACACTCAAGTTTTTATACGTCCCAAAACGAGCACTGAACGGCTCACAGAGTTGGCATGACACCAGCCAATGAGCAGCGAGGGTTATACAGCACCCTGCTACATAAGCAACACAGCTTCAACTAATAAAATTGATAATGGGTGTGTTAGGTTTATAGTGTGCGAATAATCAAGCATTGACAATAGTCAGTCGTATTGGCGGCACCAAGGGGCCCTCAAATAAAATTCTGCCGATCTAGATTAATTAGTTACGGTAAAAAGTAACACGTTAAAATAATTAACACATGTAATGCCGGTGCTCTCCGCGAATACACGTGCAGGCTCACTCTCGTTCGTATCCAAGGTAAATCATAAACACTATCATCCCACATGTGTTATATTGAACTAAATACATCGTCATCTGATAAAACGGATGCGCAGGTTACTTTTCTTGCGCACTTGAGTCTGTGTTGCTGTCCCATTCACGTGAATCGTGGCACAGTTCAAGCACAAGTTGCGCAACTGAACTCAGACCACCTCCTTCAGGCAGTCTCGGGTTCGGTACCCCTGAGCTCAGCTCACCGCATGACACCTTTCACATTACCAATTTTTCATGTGAACCGTGCCCCGTTTCGAACTAAACTGGCAGTGTGAAAACGCCCTCACATTTACATCATGATATACAGTATAAGCAATATCACACGAGTTCTGTTTTTCTGTCCAGAATAGCACGAGTGCAAATGCGATACTGATCTTATACAACAGTTTAATAAAATAATATTGTGTTGTTTTTAGTCTGTTTTACTCAGTTTAGCCAACGAAAATATAAAGACAAAGCAGAATTGTTCGTCTCCGACTCCGAGTAATACACAGTGGCGTTTCATTTCTGAATCCTCGTTTTGGACGAATTGGGTGAACCAATGATTCAATGGACCATAAAGAGAACAATTTACATTTACCATTTTCATAAAGAGAACCATTTACTTAACTCATGAATGAACGAATCGAATGAATGACTCAATTAGACATTTACAGCCACCTACTAGCAGTTTCTTATTTAGAGTATAATTTCCATATTAATAAAAACAAACATTAAAGGTATAGTTCACCCAAAAATATTTCTTTCTGAAGCTACTTTTTGTAATGTCTATTTGATTTTTTACACAATAATGACTTTAAATTATCTCTTGGGAGTAATTTCTCAGCCAAATTTGATGTGTGATTAATTAGATTAAAAATTTTAATCGGGGAGCGCTATTGAGTACCGCATGGAGTAGACGTGTTCTGCTGAGCTCCTCTCCATATTTTAAGTTATTCGGTCATTGTTTTAATTTCTCTGGTATTACTTTATAATTCTCTTCATTGAAGAGCTGTATAATAACTAAAACAAAAGCTGAAAGGGGTAAGAAGTTGGATAAAGCATTGAATGATTCCCCTGCTCAGTCGCCGTCGGAGATGGCAGAACAGGCCGCGGCATCCTCAGGGTCGAGTGGTGAGGCTGACATGGAGTCTGCCAGTATCCCTTCTGGCAATACAGAATATGAGCAAAACGATGACTGATTTGATTTTCTGGAAGCATCTTTGGCGTCCACTCAAGCATCTTTAGTGTGCCTCAGCGATAGAATTACGGAGGTAGAGAATGCTACTGCCGATTACGACCGCCGCCTTTCTCTCGTCGAGCAGAAGTGCGCAAAAGTACAGTCAGAGAACAAAGCCCTCCGTGAGAAGGTGATCGATCTGGAGGCTCACTCCAGGCGGCAAAACATTAAAATCATCAGCTTACCTGAGAAGATAGAGAATGGACCCCCCACGGAGTTTCTGACGAAGTTTATTCCAGACCTGCTGGGTGCTAGCAACTTTCTTAAGCCGTTGGAAGTGGATTGAGCTCATCGTCTGGGGAGGCAACTGTCTGGAGAAGACGCGCAAGGTGTGATGATAGCCCGGGTTCATCACTTTCAAATGAAGGAAAAAAATACTTCAACTGGCTCGTCAACAGTTTCCTCTGCGCTACAAGGGCAGGCCGATACACATCATTCCCGACCTTCCGGCTGAAATAATGAAGCAGCGGCAGGCATTCAATGATGTCAGGAAGCATCTCCGGGAAGCCGGTGCAAGAAGCGGCTTCATTTACCCGGCAAGACTGCGCGTCACCCATGGTACCACTGACAAGGTGTTTACATCGCCCAAGGAGACGGAGGCTTTCATCGCAGCGCTGTCTTGAAAATCATTTATATATATATATGCTGGCATAACATGCTCTGGTATGTGACTTTCATTCAGCAGCTACTCAGATTGGGCCATTTATATGACCGTTTTCTTTGTTCATAAGTAGTTGTTCATGTGATTGGAGGGCTTTTTTTTCTAAAGGGCTTTTTAGCTGTAGTTTCGCTGTTACGATGGTCCGATGGTTGAGTTTCTGGGATGCGTGTTCTCACTTTGTTTGGGAAAGTGGGATGGGGGTAGGGGGGTAATGTTTTTTCTGTGTTTTTTATTTTTATTTCTATACCTTTAAGTGTTACCAACCAGGTCTTGAATGTTCCTCAGTTCAAGACCTGGTTGACCTATATTACTGGAATATTGCACATGGAGAGAGTCCGGTATGGAATTATGGGTAACCTTTATAAATTTTACAGTATATGGCAACCATTTCTGGATCATCTTAACCAGTTTAACACTGACTCTGATCAGTAATGGAGGGCATAGTATGTTGTCTGCTCTGCCCTCTACGGAGTGCTTGTTTGTTTGTGGTTTACCACTGAAACTGCATGTACGCCCTGGTTGTTCTTAGTTCCCTTTTTGTTGTTTTGTTTTTACTTTTTATTTTCCCCCTTTTTATTTTATTATTTTTAATGGTTGATGAAGATGATGATGATAATTATTAATAATTTATATTACTATTACTATTATATTATCATTTATTGATTTGTATATATTTTTTAAATGTCTTTTCTTTAGTTTTTTTTGTAAAATGTAATATATATATATTTGTGTGTGTGTATATACACTCACCTAAAGGATTATTAGGAACACCATACTAATACTGTGTTTGACCCCCTTTCGCCTTCAGAACTGCCTTAATTCTACGTGGCATTGATTCAACAAGGTGCTGAAAGCATTCTTTAGAAATGTTGGCCCATATTGATAGGATAGCATCTTGCAGTTGATGGAGATTTGTGGGATGCACATCCAGGGCACGAAGCTCCCGTTCCACCACATCCCAAAGATGCTCTATTGGGTTGAGATCTGGTGACTGTGGGGGCCATTTTAGTACAGTGAACTCATTGTCATGTTCAAGAAACCAATTTGAAATGATTCGAGCTTTGTGACATGGTGCATTATCCTGCTGGAAGTAGCCATCAGAGGATGGGTACATGGTGGTCATAAAGGGATGGACATGGTCAGAAACAATGCTCAGGTAGGCCGTGGCATTTAAACGATGCCCAATTGGCACTAAGGGGCCTAAAGTGTGCCAAGAAAACATCCCCCACACCATTACACCACCACCACCAGCCTGCACAGTGGTAACAAGGCATGATGGATCCATGTTCTCATTCTGTTTACGCCAAATTCTGACTCTACCATCTGAATGTCTCAACAGAAATCGAGACTCATCAGACCAGGCAACATTTTTCCAGTCTTCTGGAAAAAACTGTCCAATTTTGGTGAGCTCGTGCAAATTGTAGCCTCTTTTTCCTATTTGTAGTGGAGATGAGTGGTACCCGGTGGGGTCTTCTGCTGTTGTAGCCCATCCGCCTCAAGGTTGTGCGTGTTGTGGCTTCACAAATGCTTTGCTGCATACCTCGGTTGTAACGAGTGGTTATTTCAGTCAAAGTTGCTCTTCTATCAGCTTGAATCAGTCGGCCCATTCTCCTCTGACCTCTAGCATCAACAAGGCATTTTCGCCCACAGGACTGCCGCATACTGGATGTTTTTCCCTTTTCACACCATTCTTTGTAAACTCTAGAAATGGTTGTGCGTGAAAATCCCAGTAACTGAGCAGATTGTGAAATACTCAGACCGGCCCGTCTGACACCAACAACCATGCCACGCTCAAAATTGCTTAAATCACCTTTCTTTCCCATTCTGACATTCAGTTTGGAGTTCAGGAGATTGTCTTGACCAGGACCACACCCCTAAATGCATTGAAGCAACTGCCATGTGATTGGTTGATTAGATAATTGCATTAATGAGAAATTGAACAGGTGTTCCTAATAATCCTTTAGGTGAGTGTATATACAGTGGAGAGAACAAGTATTTGATACACTGCCGATTTTGCAGTTTTTCCTACTTAAAGCATGTAGAGGTCTGTCATTTTTATCATAGGTACACTTCAACTGTGAGAGACGGAATCTAAAACAAAAATACAGAAAATCATATTGTATGATTATATTAATTAAATAATTAATTTGCATTTTATTGCATGACATAAGTATTTGATCACCTACCAACCAGTAAGAATTCCGGCTCTCACAGACCTGTTAGTTTTTCTTTAAGAAGCCCTCCTGTTCTCCACTCATTACCTGTATTAACTGCACCTGTTTGAACTTGTTACCTGTATAAAAGACACCTGTCCACACACTCAATCAAACAGACTCCAACCTCTCCACAATGGCCAAGACCAGAGAGCTGTGTAAGGACATCAGGGATAAAATTGTAGACCTGCACAAGGCTGGGATGGGCTACAGGACAATAGGCAAGTAGCTTGGTGAGAAGGCAACAACTGTTGGCGCAATTATTAGAAAACGGAAGAAGTTCAAGATGACGGTCAATCTCCCTCGGTCTGGGGCACCATGCAAGATCTCACCTCGTGGGGCATCAATGATAATGAGGAAGGTGAGGGATCAGCCCAGAACTACACGGCAGGACCTGGTCAATGACCTGAAGAGAGCTGGGACCACAGTCTCAAAGAAAACCATTAGTAACACATTACGCCGTCGTGGATTAAAATCCTGCAGCGCACGCAAGGTCCCCCTGCTCAAGCCAGCGCATGTCCAGGCCCGTCTGAAGTTTGCCAATGACCATCTGGATGATCCAGAGGAGGAATGGGAGAAGGTCATGTGGTCTGATGAGGCAAAAATAGAGCTTTTTGGTCTAAACTCCACTCGCCGTGTTTGAGGAAGAAGAAGGATGAGTACAACCCCAAGAACACCATCCCAACCATGAAGCATGGAGGTGGAAACATCATTCTTTGGGGATGCTTTTCTGCAAAGGGGACAGGACGACTGCACCGTATTGAGGGGAGGATGAATGGGGCCATGTATCGCGAGATCTTGGCCAACAACCTCCTTCCCTCAGTAAGAGCATTGAAGATGGGTCGTGGCTGGGTCTTCCACCATGACAACGACCCGAAACACACAGCCAGGGCAACTAAGGAGTGGCTCCGTAAGAAGCATCTCAAGGTCCTGGAGTGGCCTAGCCAGTCTCCAGACCTGAACCCAATAGAAAATCTTTGGAGGGAGCTGAAAGTCTGTATTGCCCAGCGACAGCCCCGAAACCTGAAGGATCTGGAGAAGGTCTGTATGGAGGAGTGGGCCAAAATCCCTGCTGCAGTGTGTGCAAACCTGCTCAAGAACTACAGGAAACATATGATCTCTGTAATTGCAAACAAAGGTTTCTGTACCAAATATTAAGTTCTGCTTTTCTGATGTATCAAATACTTATGTCATGCAATAAAATGTAAATTAATTACTTATAAATCATACAATGTGATTTTCTGGATTTTTAGATTCCGTCACTCACAGTTGAAGAGTACCTATGATAAAAATTACAGACTTCTACATGCTTTGTAAGTGGGCAAACCTGCAAAATCTGCAGTGTATCAAATATATACTTGTTCTCCCCACTGTATTATTATTATTATTATTATTAATAATAATAATAATAATAATAATACAGGCGCTTATAGCCGTGATGGAGCGTGTGACAGGCGCATATAGCCGTGACAGGTCGCGAGGCAGCTGCCACTAGCGGTGACGGATTGAGTGACAGGTCTCATTGGCAGCTGCCCCTGCCACAGAAAGATTTGTCTGTAATGTCTGTAAAGATGTAATTTGGGGGCTTGTGCTCAAGAGATTATTATGTTTATTTCTGGGGTTTCCTGAAATGTATTTATGCATTATATTGATTTTAACAAAGATAAACATTGTTTGTGAGGCCACGACAAGATCATTGAAGTTGCCAAGCTCAGCACAGAAGAGGCCATTCTATGTAAGTTATGTCTGAAAACTATAAAAAACATTCAAAAAAAGGCCAGGGCAAGTGTTGCTCAGATTTTAAAGTCTTTGCAAACTCCGAACTCTAAGGCTAGTGATGACACTCCTCATAATCAACAGATTTGTACTAGTAAAAATGAAGCCTCTAAAGATAAGGATTTGGATCATTTACGTCCATGTACCAGTGCAGTTGGAGATAGAGACAGAACATGTTGCAGTTCGGCATGTGTTTGTAAGTATGCACAACTTCATCATCATCATCTTTTTAAAGGCATAATTCAACTAGGAATTAAAAAGTAACTATACAATTTAAACCGAACTAAGAGTTCTGTTAACTAAAAGAACTCACTGTCAAGTTGTTTTACATTTTTTTTTTTTTTTTTCTTTGGGTGGTTGTCCAGCGGGTACATTTTAAGATTTAACTGACAAAATATCCTACCAAACACTATACAAAAAACAAGCTTCAAGTTCATGAATGCTAATTTATTATTTTTGCTGACTGAAGTTTTAAAAGCACAAGAGGTCATCAAGCAACAACTTGCCATCATTCTCAAGAATCAGCAGAAACAGAACAGTGCTCAGTCGCAGAGTGATGAACTTCCAGACATCACCACATTCAACCTCCCTTTGTCAGATTTATCTGATCTGGAAAGGCTTGAAAATCAAATAAAGGATCAGCCAGAACAAATGAAGAAGTTGGTAAGTTAAAGCCCTTGGATTTTTCACACAATTTGTCTGGTAATGTATGTATTATAATTTTATTGATACTCAGTTACTGTTGTATTGTTATTTTGGCTGTATTGCTGTTTCATTTTGCTGTTTCACACAAGCTGTGTGGCGTATCCTGGGAAAGCTTTTGGCGAACTCCTTGGCTAAAAGAATTAACTGGAGTGGTGCAAACCAAAAAGTGGCATTTCGTGCATTGGCCCTCAGGACTGTTGTAGTCAGTAAGTTGATTTTATATATACATTCCAGTACATAGAGGCTGCTATACATCTGTCGTGTAAGACTACTTTCATATGAATATGTTAATGGTGTATTTTTTGCTAAGCTTTTAAGTAATATTGTCTGTTCTGTTTACAAACACAAAAAAATCATATGTAGGTTGCACTTGTTTCACAACAAATCACAATTTTTTTTTTACCCACATCTGTACTTTGTTGCGCAACAAAGTATAACTGTATAACCATCTGTTTTTGAATATTGTTTGCTATTTACAGATGCAGTAAGGACAAATGCCCATACCAAGAGCTCCACTGATAAAGAGGTGGAAAAGTATATAACAAGATGGCACCAGCTTGCTCCTGACAGGGATGGAGGAAGGAAGGAAAGAGCGAAGTCTAACAACGTGTTTAATGTTTAAATTACTTTGATCAATCTTTTTCTTTTTTTATATTTGTAATTACAGGTATAAAAAAATAGGCGTTTAAGATGTTTCTTCATATATTTTTTCTTTTTGCACTTTTTATTTTTTATATTCATTTAAATTTTTTTAGATTAAACTTTATTGACAAATGGGTGTTTTAAGATGGTTCTTGATACTTGTGCCATTTTAGAATTATTATTATTTTTTTTTTTAATTCAAGGTTTTTTTTTAAAAAATATATTCTAGTTTAAAGTATGTTTTAGATGTTTCTTGATACAGGTTTTTTTATATTCAATAGGTGTTTTAAGATGTTTCTTCATCCTTGTATAATTTTATATATTTTTTTATATTCAAGTTAATTTAAAAAGTAGCCATTTTAAGATGTTTCTTTGATTCTTGTGCATTTTTTACAATATTTTCAATTCAAGTTTCTTCGAACTTGTGCAATGTTGCATTAATTTATTTAAAAGTATGTCTTTTAAGAGGTTTCTTTTCTTTCTTTGCACTTTGATTATTTTTATGTTCAAGTTTATTTAAAAATGAGTGTTTTAAGTTGTTTCTTGATAAATGTGCAATTTTCTAAATAAATATAGTTTCCTCATATTTCTGGCCTTTGTTTTTATATCATTTGCAACAATTATGGGATGAATATAAAAAGATGTTTTAAGCTATGTTTGCATTTTCTTCAAAAGTTTTATTATAGGCTAAATGTTTTGGATTGACATTATCCATTTGCTGTCATATCAACACAAAAGTGGTATATAGGTTATTCAAGAAACATCAATAAAGGTAGACATTTCATAATAACATGGCAAGATTGAATCGGGCCAGCTTTGGCGGGCAGTGCGCATTAGTGATGGCCCGATTTCGGCTTGATTGCGCCAGCGTCGGCAAGTTAATGGCCCGATTGCGGCAGACGGAAGCGGGCCGACGCGCAAGTCTCCGGAAGGCGAGAATCAAACCGGAACTGGCCCGAGTGTATTTTGCTATCTGGGTGGGATCATGCAGAGCCCTCTGGGAACCCTGATTCGCAATCACAAACGTTCATTATTTGCATGTGCTTTAAACCCTTGCCAGTTAAACATTTCATTCATGTGCTGTTCTGACATGCGCTTTTTCTGAGCGCGTACACCCGAGGCGCGCTTTCATTACATTACTCACTCTCATGTTGTTCCAAACCTGTATTAATTTCTTTCTTGTGCTGAACACAAAAGAAGATTTTTTTATTTTTTTTTGAAGAAGAAGAAGAATGTGGGTAACCAAACAGTTGCTGGTCCCCATTGACTTACATAGTAGGATAAAATATACTATGGAAATCAGTGGGGACCAGCAACTGTTTCATTCTTCAAAATAACTTTTACGTTCATCAGAAGAAAGAAACTCATTCAGGTTTGGAACAACTTGTGAGTGAGTAAATGATGACAGAATTTTCATTTTTGGGTGAACTGTCCCTTTAATGTTAATAAATGTATTATTGTTATCTTGTTGCAGGTCCATCTGATCTATTCATTTTGTCATTATGTATTTAATTTAATATTGTCAATTTTTGTACATTTACATTTATTTTTTTTATATAAGAAGATACTGTTTATCTTAAGTTATTTCATTTATAGTTGATCTGCACTTTTGCACATTTTTGTTAACCAAAAGCAATTAAAGTGGTTAACTTGTTTATAGTAAATGCATTGTCTGCTGGTTTATTTAGCTACTTTTCAGTACACCACATTAAGTATGCCATTAAATAATGTAAGACTTTGAATATTAAAGTGCAAATTAACAATTGACCACTCTTGTGGGTTTGCTACTGTTACAATTAA
The DNA here is from genome assembly GCA_039654105.1 of Coreius guichenoti. NCBI lineage: Eukaryota > Metazoa > Chordata > Actinopteri > Cypriniformes > Gobionidae > Coreius > Coreius guichenoti. Next base: position 27,882,301 of record CM077182.1, read on the forward strand.
TAACATGTCAGGAAGACACTGGTATGATGTAAGCAACACAGCTACAACTAATAAAATGTATAATGGGTGTGTTACATTTATACAGTTATAACAGTTGGATGCAAGTGATTTTCTCTTGATTTGAAGCAGAAATATTATTTATTGTTTGTTTGTTTGTTATTTTTTTGCCAGGTCTTACCTGGCCAAACATACATTACAAACTTAGTTACAAAGTCATGAAAAAGAGAGCAAAGAGGATACACACACAATAATACTTACACAAGGATGTCATACTGCAAAACGTTACCTATTGATTGTAAGGTTTCATTTTGGTGACAACCTTGTTTGTTGTATAGTAAAATAATATTTATTAAAAAATATAAGTTTTTTTTTTTTTTTTTTTTTTAAAGGTCTTTAAAAAATACTCCCAACCCATGGAATAAATGGTTTTTGCACCCAAACATGACGTTTTATTTTAGACTGAACCGACATATTAGATGTGGTACACATTTACTTAGGATTTTACTAGACAATAGGTGACAGGAATTAAAACTCTGATAACCTCTGACATATTTCATAAGTTGAATGTGTTTTCTGTATTTAAATCTCAGTGCATTCTTTTGTGATTAGGGAACAGGACTTTTATTTTGGTCTGGCGTAGTGACGTCAGGAGGCTGCGTCGCGGTCCTGCGTCTGTCATACAGCTGAAGAAAGGTTTGTGTTTTAATCCTTAAATCGTCCTTGAATTAAGCAACTTTATAGTTTTTATAAGCGATGGAAAATGAATAGGTTACTATTGAATGTAACATTGTATTGATTATTCTACCATTTGTTAGCGTTTAAAGCACATCCACACATGTGTAACAGAAAAGGTGCGTCTCATTTCGCCCATTATATTATGAATCAGTTTATCATATACACGAATTCGGTCATTAGCAAGTAGTAATGGGAAAGAGTAAATCAAAGCAAATATTTCGCATGATAATTCACTGTTTAGAAGCGCTCGAATCATCGCGCTCTGACGACACCTGCTGGTCAAAACGTGTAAATGCAACGAAAACACAAACGTGTGTCATGTTTGTAACTTTACAAACCAATAGCAAATGTTTTCATTAAAATGTAATCTTTTAAATGTAAACTACAAATGAATAAATACAAAATATAAATCATAAGTAAGTTTGGAGGTCATTTAAGGCCATTAACTATCACTCCAGTGCGCTGACTACTGAACTAGGGAGCTGATTGAGACGCACAGAGAGATTTAGTTTGTTGGGTTTATTTTTCTTTCTGTTAATTATTCTCATTTTCAACATGACAGGGTGTCCAAACACACTGAAAAACTCCTGGTGAAGCGACTGAGATCCACGTGACATACTATTATAAAGATGGCGTTTATTAAAGAGGAGAGTGAAGAAATGAAGATTGAAGAAATATTAATAGTGAAACATGAAGATACTGATGAACAAACAGGTTGGTTTCATTCTCAAAGCTGAACTCAGTCATTTGATCCTTAATATGTCAAATGAGTATTTTTGAACAAGGCTTAATACTGCCTTCAAGTGCACATTCTGTCACTTTATTATGCAACAGCACCCAACAAAAACATTTCTTTTGCATAAAGCAGATATTGAAATGTGAGTGGTCATTGTCACATATACATTCTGAACATGACATCACAGTAGATGGGAATCACTGCAGTTACACCCGCTGAGTTGCAGAAAGCATTAGTGTTGAATTTAAAAGCAGTGAAAACATCTAAATGAGAGAGCTGTGTGTGACTGACTGCACAAATAGATTCAACAAGAAATAGAAGCTATCTTTTTACAGATTGACGAAACTTACAGGAAATAGATGCAAATGGTTTGCTGCAATTTGCAAAAAACTGAAATTCAGGCACCCAAACATGGATTTGGAGTTGCATTTTTGTGTCATGTATGTAGAATTTTGGGGGTAAAACCAATTAAATCATTTACATCCTATATTCTGTGTAACTTTTCAAGTTTTTGTCAGCATTTATTTAAAAGAAAACATCCATTATAATGAGCTTTGTGTTCTACAAAGGTGGTTAGTGTTGTCACGATACTGGAATTTCTAACTTCGATACAATACCTTGAAAAATATTGATTTTCAATATAACAGGGAAAACTGCCATATATATTTTCTCTTGTAAATTTTTGATTATTTGGGTAATTTTGTTGTAATAGCTTACACACAGCACATAGAGGCTTTATTTGAATCATTGAACTACATTTACAAAAAAAATAAAAGTAAACCGTCAGTAATAAAATAAGAACAAATGAAAAATGACAAACGATAGCACACACAAAAAAAAAAACAATAGAATAAAGAGACAAATGAAATAAACATGGCTTTAAGTTTTTCAGGTGGGTCTAACAGTAGGTTATTATTCAGGTAAAAAATACTTAAGAAATTAAATAAATCAAATGTAAAATAACCCTGGATAGTTTTCATTGTAAAAATGAAATACAGATGAATGCTTACAATTAAGTTACAAAAGTTATCCAGTCAAGAGCAGCAATTGTTTTCTCTTTGTTTTTTGTTCTTTGATTAGACGGTTAGTTCACCCAAAATAATTTTTTTACCCTCATGTCGTGCCAAAACCGCAAGACTTTAGTTCATCTTCGGAACGCAAATGAAGAACTTTTTAATAAAATCTGAGCGATTTCTGTCCCTCCATTGACAGCTACGCAACTACCGCTTTGACACTTCAAAAAGTTAATAAAGAGATCGTAAAACTAATCCATATGAATTGAGCAGTTTAGTTCAAATTTTCTGAAGAGACACAATCACTTTATACACTGAACCGATTTAATTTAGGCTTTTATTCACATTTTATGCACAGTTACTACGCATTTCCAATGAAATTTAACCACAGTGTCCTCAGTGGCTCAGATGGCAGGAGTCTATGGAGATTTTTATGTTCGTTGGTACATCCAATAACAGAACATTCGTAAAGTTTTTTTGGTGCAGACATTGTATATCTCCAGCTGCTACAGTGAGGAAACAGAAAATGGCGGACTGTGCGGCTCACTCAGGGCAGTATCTATGCTAATAGGGCAGATCGTCACCAGTCATGTGCAGGACTTCCCCCTACTCTTACGTAAGAGTAGGGGTAAGACTACTGTTTTGGTGTGAGTGCGGAACCTGTGGGAATGACTAGAATTATGCGCAATACAAGCACTATTCAACCGGAGCAAATAAGGCGAGTGAGAGTATGGAAAGCCAGGAAACTCAAAAGCGTGAATTTTAACATGTAAATAAAACAGAAACTACACGTTGTTTGCACGTTAAAGTTAGACACGTAATTGACACGTAATCGACATGCAAACTAAGCGCAATCTTAAGCCCTATTCGGACGGTAATTGTTTCTCACGTGGAAGTCCGTAAAAATAAATTTGCATGCCACCTCAGTGATAAAACTCGTGCATTCGGATGGCGATTTATTCACGGTGGAGGAGCGAGTTTTGTGATCCTGCGCACCTGGGAACGTGCTGCTCATGTGGTCAATAACATGATTGCATGCTGTAAATAAAATGTCATGCTCGGTATAATAAGAATAAATGCATATTTAATTTAATAATAGGAAAATAATATCCTAATTATTATTAAATTTAAATCTGTTTAAAAATAGGAAGATATATAGACGCACATTATAGTTAAAATGGTATTCTGTCTTGTATTTTATCTCAAAATAAAGGATGTCATTTTATTCCACATGGAAATGAGCAGAAATAAGTTAATACAGCCTCTTATTTACATGAGGTAAACATAATGCTGCTTGGTTATTTTAACATATATAATTGCTGCCGTAATAACGGCCCATTTTAAATGTTTACGTGCTTTTCTTCTTTTTATTTTTTGAGTGGTGATGAAATGTATTGCTCTTGTAAATACTTGCCAGCATTTCAGTAATAAAAGTCTAGATCTTTAAAATGCATCCAAATGACAGCGAAGCGCAACCGTACGGTGCTCTGCAGTGGTCAAAAAGGATATAAACAGTGAATTTTGAAGTGATATATTCTTGAGATACTCAGAGATGTGGATTCGGACAGCAATTAAATTACCACACATCCATGGTGTTTGTCTAAAAACAGTAGGTAATTCGGCCGGGGATTTTTACGCGGGTGGTGGGAGAAAAACACTGACATTCTGGATTCGGACGGCAGTAAAATCACTGACTAGCCCCTCTCAATGATGAAAATACCTTATGACCCCACGAGAAACAATTACCGTCCGAATAGGGCTTAAGATGTCAATTTGTGTAAAGGCAATTAAACTGACAATAGCCTAAGTACAATAGTGACAATACTGACAATAGTACAGTAAACTGTAAAGCATGTATTCCACACAATCAGTTATCAGAGTATCCAGATAGTACTGTAAACAGTCCGTGACAACTGTAATTCTAATGGTAAAAATCACTTCTACACTTACACACAGTGCAGGCATACAGCATGCGGGCACCAGAGTTTGGGGTAATTTCCTGTTATAATAGAAATAATTAAATAATGAAATGAATGAGTAAATAAGCAATACTCCCCTCCCCTTCATCTTACAGGCTGTCATTAGCGTTTTCAGCTGTATTTCTAGCCATTTTTGCACTCAGGCCTACATCCAATTTTTCACACATCACATATTTAATTTATTTTAAATGATTCATTTTAAAATGAGGGTACTTTAAATAACTTTAAATTGAAAATAATTTAATCAGAAAACTGCAATCCAAGTAGAGAGTCTATGAGTGGCAGGCAACCCCTATAGGCTAACAAATGGTTTAACCCTAGTGCTCAGCAGCCAATGGAAAGTCATCACACTCACCCTTTCAAACTGGATAAGTGCAGTGTTGCCAGATTGTACGGGTTCCCGCCCAATTGGGTGGTTTTGAATTTGATTGTGCGGGTAAAAACGGGTTTGGGCGGGTGGACAAAATTTGAGCTGGTTTGTGGTCAGTTCGGCGGTTTTCAAAAATCTAAATTGTATAGTCTAATTGCTTAATAAACAAAACTCAAGTGTGCATGTACTCCATAAAATCAGTCATCATGACACACACAGGCCCACGAAGAGTCAACTGGCGTAGGTGTTGACGTCGCCGATGAGCACACACTTTCAGCCAATCAGCGATCAGCAGGCAGACGTGCTCATTCGTGACTGACAGGTTTTTAGCGCGATAACTCCTAGCTGTATATTCAAGTGATCGCTATGCTAAAGTGGCATAAATATACAGTAAGTTGTATCTACAGAAAAGAGTGGGAGAGTGATCCAACTCTCAAACGTGGATTACACTTGTGACTCGAAGACTCTTTCTAAATAAAACCACCATGACTCCTGTCCATCGTCACATACACACTCAGGACATCTGCAACTAGCAACCCCAACAGCTGCTGAAAGAGGTTTGAATCAACAATTAATCAGTTTTGACTGTGCTAAGTGCGTGTTCTATGTACTTCACGAAAGACGTACTGTAGTTTTGTCAAAGCAAAGCGCAACACAAAGGTAAACAGTATCAATGAATGACACATTTTGGCAATGGTGTGTGCATTAATGTGTGTGAATGCCTGTTAATTACGTTGCTTTTTTCGATCTCTTATATTGGGCACTTTTTGTTGACATTGAAAATGATGCACGTGTTTTTCTGAGGGATTGCCGTTTTGACAGTTTCCACCTGGACATTTTAGCCATATTTGCCAATTATCTTTAATGTATTTGCCCTGTTTTGATCCGTTTTCCTGGGAAATTGATTTTTTTTTTTCATCAACATTGTTTTAAGGGGATAAAAATGGTACTTATAAACCTTGATTGGTATAGCAATAAAATTATATCACATTATTTTGGCAGTTAAAGTTTTGGGCTTTTTTTTCTTGGAGTGGGCGGGTTTTGGTGAGCTTTTGGGCTGGAAATCATTGACCCACTCTGGCAACACTGGACAAATGGCCAGATGGATCAAAAGTATGTGAATTGGCGTCTGAGATCACATGTTGTTTGCGTGTTGTCAACCCGTAGTTGACACGTTGATGCGTGTTAAAATGTACGTGCTTTTGAGCTTCCTGGCATTCGATATGAGAGGAGACGGGTGTGTGTCACGTCGCCATTCGTCTGCCTGATGGTAACAGCTTACACTTATCCAGATAAATGTTTCTACGTCATATATTCAAATAACCAGAATATCCACTGATCTTGTCACTTTAATTTTACCCCATCTTGAAGCATGATCAAGCATCAAGTCAAAATTATTTGCATAGCGCTTCACAACACACAGTTTACAACATATTACACATTACAATAATACACTCAAAACAATCAAGGTTGTGGGTGAAAAAGATTGACACGTCACAAAATAATGAGATTAATCAAGATTACTGTGATGTATTGACATTCATATTATTATAGATATTATTATTTTAAGTTCTAAAACCGTGTCAGAAATGACCTTTTCCATTAAAGGGCAATATTTGGCCACTGGATTTCCAGGGGCATTTTAAAAGGGCAAATTTCCAATAAATATATGCATCATGGTATAATATATATTTCTGTCAAATCAAATTCAGCTAGAATAATGAGACATTAGAGGTCTTTTGCTAATCAAATGTAATTAGTATCATATTCAGTGAGGGAATAAGATTGTGTAAACTTGGCTGAAAAGATGCATCTTTAGTCTAGACTTAAATTGAGAGCGTCTGAGTCCCGGAGAGTGACGGCTATTAAAAGTGTTTAGGAGACGGTCAGGAAAATGATCTGCCTCCTTATGTGATTTACAGTTGTCAATGTACTATCAGCAGGCTAAAATTTTGTGACCGTAATTGTTACAACCACCTGGCTCTAGGTGAAGCAACTTTACAAAGGGGAGGCCACACATGGAAGTGAATTTAACAAATTCACTCTGTGCGTAAGGGTCAAGGCCGGAAAATCATACTGGATGCCCGTGATCTTCGGGCTCTTAGACGGCACTGCATCACATACAGGAATGCTACTGTAATGGAAATCACAACATGGGCTCAGGAATACTTCCAGAAAACATTGTCGGTGAACACAATCCACCGTGCCATTCGCCGTTGCTGGCTAAAACTCTATTGGTCAAAAAAGAAGCCATATCTAAACATGATCCAGAAGCGCAGGCGTTTTCTCTGGGCCTAGGCTCATTTAAAATGGACTGTGGCAAAGTGGAAAAGTGTTCTGTGGTCAGACGAATCAAAATTTGAAGTTCTTTATGGAAAACTGGGACGCCATGTCATCCGGACTAAAGAGGACAAGGACAACCCAAGTTGTTATCAGCGTTCAGTTCAGAAGCCTGCATCTCTGATGGTATGGGGTTGCATGAGTGTGTGTGGCATGGGCAGCTTACACATCTGGAAAGGCACCATCAATGCTGAAAGGTATATCCAAGTTCTAGAACAACATATGCTCCCATCCAGACGTCGTCTCTTTCAGGGAAGACCTTGCATTTTCCAACATGACAATGCCAGACCACATACTGCATCAAAAGGGGAGGCCACACATGGAAGTGAATTTAACAAATAAACATTTGATCAGAAATCAATCAAAATAATAATACAAACATCAACTAAAGAGAAAGTAAAGAAAAACAATCCAGGACTGAAGAGGAAATGGTGAACAGCACCACGGTCTAACTCAGACCCTCTTTTGTCCATCTCCTTCATTTTTATCCCCAACTCAATCACAGGAAACACTCCACACCTGTTCACCTCAATCACAGATGACACTCCACACCGCATGCTCTGGAAGAGACCAAACCACTGCACAACGGCACCTGGTGGACAAATACAAAAACACCCTGGGCCATAACATCTCCCCCCTTAAAACAAAGGCCCCAAAAAGGAAACTCTGCAAACACAGATTGTACATACCACAAAAAAAAAAAAAATTAACAGAATAACACTTTACATCAAAATGAAAACAAAATTTAATCTTTAATTTATTAGGCTCACATACAAATAATGTACCTTACCCCTTTTCCCCTCATCACCACCACCTACACAAACTCTATTGTTCAGTGCCCTCAGGCGCCTTGAAAACACTAAATAAATAGAGCTAAAGACCAAGGATAAATAAACAGCGTTCAGTGGTATCAGTTCATTCGATCATTCGTCAATCAGGGAACAGGACAACGCATTCGCCATGACATTGTCCGATCCTCAGATATGGCGAATGTCTAAACTGTATGGCTGTAGTAATAACGCCCAGTGAATAAATCTTTGGTTAGGGCTTCACAACGATTATAAAAAAACGTAAGCAGATTGTGATCTGAAAAGATTACCCACCCACATACACATTAAAATGCTGTAATGCCCACAGTAAAACCAAAGTTTCTTTTTCAACGGTGGAATAATTCAATTGATAGGAGTTAAATTTCTTAAAGAAGAAACTAATTGGTGTATTGACTCCATTGTCGTCTTTTTGCAGTAATACAGCTCCTTCACCTACTTCACTGGCATCTACATACAAACCTGATTCCAAAAAAGTTAGGACACTGTACAAATTGTGAATAAAAAAGGAATGCAATAATTTACAAATCTCATAAACTTATACTTTATTCACAATAGAATATACACTCACCTAAAGGATTATTAGGAACACCATACTAATACTGTGTTTGACCCCCTTTCGCCTTCAGAACTGCCTTAATTCTACGTGGCATTGATTCAACAAGGTGCTGAAAGCATTCTTTAGAAATGTTGGCCCATATTGATAGGATAGCATCTTGCAGTTGATGGAGATTTGTGGGATGCACATCCAGGGCACGAAGCTCCCGTTCCACCACATCCCAAAGATGCTCTATTGGGTTGAGATCTGGTGACTGTGGGGGCCAATTTAGTACAGTGAACTCATTGTCATGTTCAAGAAACCAATTTGAAATGATTCGAGCTTTGTGACATGGTGCATTATCCTGCTGGAAGTAGCCATCAGAGGATGGGTACATGGTGGTCATAAAGGGATGGACATGGTCAGAAACAATGCTCAGGTAGGCCGTGGCATTTAAACGATGCCCAATTGGCACTAAGGGGCCTAAAGTGTGCCAAGAAAACATCCCCCACACCATTACACCACCACCACCAGCCTGCACAGTGGTAACAAGGCATGATGGATCCATGTTCTCATTCTGTTTACGCCAAATTCTGACTCTACCATCTGAATGTCTCAACAGAAATCGAGACTCATCAGACCAGGCAACATTTTTCCAGTCTTCAACTGTCCAATTTTGGTGAGGTCGTGCAAATTGTAGCCTCTTTTTCCTATTTGTAGTGGAGATGAGTGGTACCCGGTGGGGTCTTCTGCTGTTGTAGCCCATCCGCCAGGTTGTGCGTGTTGTGGCTTCACAAATGCTTTGCTGCATACCTCGGTTGTAACGAGTGGTTATTTCAGTCAAAGTTGCTCTTCTATCAGCTTGAATCAGTCGGCCCATTCTCCTCTGACCTCTAGCATCAACAAGGCATTTTCGCCCACAGGACTGCCGCATACTGGATGTTTTTCCCTTTTCACACCATTCTTTGTAAACTCTAGAAATGGTTGTGCGTGAAAATCCCAGTAACTGAGCAGACTGTGAAATACTCAGACCGGCCCGTCTGGCACCAACAACCATGCCACGCTCAAAATTGCTTAAATCACCTTTCTTTCCCATTCTGACATTCAGTTTGGAGTTCAGGAGATTGTCTTGACCAGGACCACACCCCTAAATGCATTGAAGCAACTGCCATGTGATTGGTTGATTAGATAATTGCATTAATGAGAAATTGAACAGGTGTTCCTAATAATCCTTTAGGTGAGTGTAGATAACATATCAAATGTTGAAAGTGAGACATTTTGAAATGTCATGCCAAATATTGGCTCATTTTGGATTTCATGAGAGCTACACATTCCAAAAAAGTTGGGACAGGTAGCAATAAGAGGCCGGAAAAGTTAAATGTACATATAAGGAACAGCTGGAGGACCAATTTGCAACTTATTAGGTCAATTGGCAACATGATTGCGTATAAAAAGAGCCTCTCAGAGTGGCAGTGTCTCTCAGAAGTCAAGATGGGCAGAGGATCACCAATTCCCCCAATGCTGCGGCGAAAAATAGTGGAGCAATATCAGAAAGGAGTTTCTCAGAGAAAACTTCAAACTCTTTGCAATTTATCATCATCTACAGTGCATAATATCATCCAAAGATTCAGAGAATCTGGAACAATCTCTGTGCGTAAGGGTCAAGGCCGGAAAACCATACTGGATGCCCGTGATCTTCGGGCCCTTAGACGGCACTGCATCACATACAGGAATGCTACTGTAATGGAAATCACAACATGGGCTCAGGAATACTTCCAGAAAACATTGTCGGTGAACACAATCCACCGTGCCATTCGCCGTTGCCGGCTAAAACTCTATAGGTCAAAAAAGAAGCCATATCTAAACATGATCCAGAAGCGCAAGCGTTTTCTCTGGGCCAAGGCTCATTTAAAATGGACTGTGGCAAAGTGGAAAACTGTTCTGTGGTCAGACGAATCAAAATTTGAAGTTCTTTTTGGAAAACTGGGACGCCATGTCATCCGGACTAAAGAGGACAAGGACAACCCAAGTTGTTATCAGCGCTCAGTTCAGAAGCCTGCATCTCTGATGGTATGGGGTTGCATGAGTGCGTGTGGCATGGGCAGCTTACACATCTGGAAAGGCACCATCAATGCTGAAAGGTATATCCAAGTTCTAGAACAACATATGCTCCCATCCAGACGTCGTCTCTTTCAGGGAAGACCTTGCATTTTCCAACATGACTATGCCAGACCACATACTGCATCAATTACAACATCATGGCTGTGTAGAAGAAGGATCCGGGTACTGAAATGGCCAGCCTGCAGTCCAGATCTTTCACACATAGAAAACATTTGGTGCATCATAAAGAGGAAGATGCGACAAAGAAGACCTAAGACAGTTGAGCAACTAGAAGCCTGTATTAGACAAGAATGGGACAACATTCCTATTCCTAAACTTGAGCAACTTGTCTCCTCAGTCCCCAGACGTTTGCAGACTGTTATAAAAAGAAGAGGGGATGCCACACAGTGGTAAACATGGCCTTATCCCAACTTTTTTGAGATGTGTTGATGCCATGAAATTTAAAATCAACTTATTTTTCCCTTAAAATGATACATTTTCTCAGTTTAAACTTTTGATATGTCATCTATGTTGTATTCTGAATAAAATATTGAAATTTGAAACTTCCACATCATTGCATTCTGTTTTTATTCACAATTTGTACAGTGTCCCAACTTTTTTGGAATCGGGTTTGTAAATCTGGAACAATATTTTTAGCCTTCAACAGATCTGTAAGCAGAGCAACTGCAGTGAAAAAATTATCACAGAAACTGCGATAATATCCGATCATCCCCAAAAATCTCATCAACTCCTTTTTAGTGGTAGGAACGGGGAAACCATCAATAGCTCGCACCTTTGCTCGTACCAGACGTATTTTGCCCTGACCCACCACCTTACCTAGATAAGTTACGGTAGCTTTTGCAAATTGCACTTCGCTAAATTGATGGTAGGCTTCGCTTCTACAGGTTGAGTAAAGAGAGCATGCAAACAAGTAAGCTGCTCATCACACATCTGACTGTACACCACTACGACATCTAAATACACGGCACACACTTCCAGCCACGGGACCACTCGATTCATCAGGCGCTGAAAGGTAGCCGGAGAGTTTCGAAGGCCAAAACTCATTACATTATAGGAGTATAACCCTGGCGGTATAATAAAAGCAGACACTTCTTGTGTGCGGGGTAGGTTTCTTCAAGCGCCTTGGAGACATTGCCATGGTTCTTCTGGATTTAGCATGTCTCTGTTTTTTCTGTTCCTTTATGTAATCCCAGATGGACTCGATGGTGATATCAGATTTCCGTGTGGTGCATACAGACTGTTTTCAGACTCTCTGAGAAATCTCACTGGATTATTACAATTAATGGCAAAAGGAATGTAAACTGATATTTCCTACTGACACGCTACAGCAAAAGATATAAACTGGTTTAAAATCATTTTTTAGGTTAAAAATACTAATGTGCCTAAGACTTTTGCACAGTACTGTATAATTTCTTATTTATATTATAAATAAACATCATATTTATTATATTAGTACTATTTAAATAGTATCAAATGCAGTTGATGCTTATTTTGGTGTTTACTGGCTTTTACTAAGCACTTTACTGGAACTGTGACCGGAGAAAAAAAATTCTACTCTAACAAATATTGTGGTTTCCTGTAGTGTAACCAGTTTCTTTTGTTTGTTTAGTGTAAACAGCCTTTCCCAACAAGTTGGGCTTTAGTGTCTACAGAAAACTCGACTGTTGTCACGTTGTATTGCTCCGGAATTCCATTTGTCCTTTTGTCAGAAGTAGTGCAGGCGCTTGGAGTACGTCAGAAATAGAACAGGTTTACTGTCTGGGATTTGTTGTCGCAGTTTTCTTAGGTTGTGAGGAAATATAATTCTGAGTATCATTGTCATATCAGTGAAATCTAATGATAATGTCCCTCAGGGGAAGTGTATTCAAGCAGAAAAGCAGAGGACCTAATACTGAGCCCTGTGGCACCCCATACTTGTATTGATGAAATTATGAAAGATTTCATGTTGTTGAAAGATGTAATAGCACTAGAAGAGGTTTTGATGCTTTATGTTGGTTTGTTGTTTTAATGCTTTCAGGTTGGTTTTGATGCATGTCTTTGTGTCAATAAACTGGTTAATATGTATTTGTCATTGTTTTTTATGGCTTTAGGCCCTATGGCACTGAAAGAGGAGTGTCAAGAACTGGATGAAATGGAAGAGACAAATCAGTATGAAAAACATAATGATTTCATGACTGGAGAAAAATCCACACAGACTGAAAAGACTTCTCCACAAAAAGGTGCTCAGAAGACCGAATCTAACAGTTTTTTCACCTGCCGTCAGTGCGAAAAGATTTTCAATCAAAAACAAAACCTTGAAGTCCACATGAGAATTCACACTGGAGAGAAGCCTTTCAGCTGCCAACAGTGTGGAAAGAGCTTCACTCAAAAACAAAACCTTAAAGTCCACATGAGAGTTCACACTGGAGAGAAGCCTTACACTTGCCAACAGTGTGGACAGAGTTTCACACATAAAGGAAACCTTAATACCCACATGAGAAGTCACACTGGAGAGAGCTCTTTCACCTGCCAGCTGTGTGGGAAGAGCTTCTCACGAAAAGAAAGTCTTCAGACTCACATGAGAATTCACACAGGAGAGAAGCCGTTCATATGTGGTCAGTGTGGAAAGAGTTTCAGATGTAAAGTAAACCTTAATTGTCACATGAGGATTCACTCAAGAGAGAAAAGTTTTATATGTCATCAGTGTGGAATGAGTTTCACAGACAGCGATCACCTTAAGAATCATGTAAAAACTCACATCGGAGAGAAACCTTTCATGTGCCATCACTGTGGAAAGACTTGTTCAAACAAGGCAATCCTTGAGGTTCACATAAGAGTTCACACTGGAGAAAGACCTTTCATCTGCCCTCAGTGTGGAAAGAGTTTCACACTTAAAGGAAACCTTAACATTCACATGAGGCTTCACACTGGAGAGAGGCCTTTCACGTGTCTTCAGTGTCAAACGAGTTTCACATTTCACACAGACCTGAAACGTCATTTGCAAACTCATTCTGAAAAGAAATTGTAGTGTTCCTCAGTGTGACGAGGTTTACAAAATAGAGCATTCACTATGGAAGAATGCCATTTAATTTTGATCAATGTAATAAACAAAACTGTCATCAAAATTATAGATAGACCTGAAATGACATGAAGATGTGAGACCTTGTTTGTGTTCTTTGTATGGAAAGAGCTTTAACTTTATTGGCACAAGAAATTATGAATCGTTAAAGTAATTTAGATTGTATAAAGGTGCAAATCATATATTTGATTATTCAATACATCGGAATCAACATATTCAATAAATTACCTTCCATATTGCTGTGAAATTCCACAATGTAAACGAATATTATCAATATATAAACTGAACACGTTATATTGCAGCTTTCTGCTAAAACGCTTTAACTATGGTGCTAGAATAGTCTCAGAATGAATGTATTTACAAAATATTAATAAATGTATAAGCTAATTCTTATTAATCAAAAAAGCTCATATTTGCAAACAGCAATTGACATATTCAGAACCTACACTGTGTCTACACCGGAAACGAGCGGCAAGACTCGACAAAAGACAATAGAACCCATTATAATTAGTGATGCTGCTTACACTGCATGCGGCGTTATGCGACACAACAAATCCCGACTGTAAACTGATGCTTTCTGAATGTTTCTGCATGTACAGACTGATTGTTGAATCTGCATTTGCAAGTCATCACGTGTATGAATCACCTTGTATTTGTGTTTGTACATTTTTATACTTTCTTGATAGGGCTCAATTTGTATGTGGGTCTGTCCAGGGCTGCATTTCCCAAAAGCAAAGTAGAACAATTGCCACCAATGGTCTCTACGATCAACTTAGACTTCCGATGCTTTTGGGAAACGCAGTCCAGAGCTGTTAAAAAAAAGTTGCAACAACCTTTGATCTCACTGCCACATGGCTACCCAGTTTATGTGGCTCTCAATAGTTCCAAACAAAGCCGTGCTGTCCACCTGTTTGAATGGATTTAAGCGGGACAGACAGCAGCAGCGATTTTCAGTCAAAATTAAAAGGGTAATTCACCCAAAAATGAATTACTCACCCTCATGTCATTCTAAACCCATAAGACTTTCGTTCATCTTCAAAATGCAAATGAAGACATTTTAAATGAAATCAGAGAGATTTCTGTCCCTCCATTAACAGTCCACGCAACTACAACTTTGTCGCTTCAAAAAGTTCATAAAGAGATCGTAAAACTAATCCATATGAATTGAGTGGTTTAGTCTACCTTTTCTAAAGAGAATTTATATGATGACCAGATTTAATTTAGGCTTTTATTCACATAAACATTGATCAGTGAACATAACCAGAAGCTCAAACGTACTTGCTTGTCGCACAAGAACCTTATTGGTTCTTGCGGAAGCTCAAACATGCTGCGTAACACGACACCTTTTAACACCTTATTGGTTCTCGCAAGTCAAGCGAACATGCTTGAGCTTCTGTTTACCATATCTGATGTGCATGTTGAGGAATGTTTATATGTGAATAAAAGCCTAAATTAAAAGTGTTCAGCATATAAAGCGATCGTGTCTCTTCAGAAAACTTGTACTAAACCGCTTGATTCATTCATCGCTCATGTTTCAAAGATGAACGGAAGTCTTCTTTGGGGGGGGGGGGGGGGGGGTGCACTGATTCCATTTACTACATTTATAGTATAATTTTTTTCTGGGGATTGATGAAGAGAGTGTTTATCAGTTTTGTGTTTCATTTTGGAAAGAACACCATACAAACATGTTTTGGCTCAAAACAAAAGCAATAGTTTGCATTAATCTTTTTGAGTTATGAATGAAATTCAACCAACAAATTACACAGAGTTAGAGGAACTTAATTAGTAGCAAAACACAAATTTGTAAGTTGATTACTCCAAAAAAAAAAAAAAAAACATTTGTTACAGTTTAAATTCAATATAATTGAGTAGTGGCCCTGGAGTTTAGCTCCAACCCTGATCAAATTTACCTGCCTATAGCTTTCTAGTAATCCTGAAGATTAGCTTGTTCAAGTGTTTTTGATAAGGTTTGCAGGAGAGAGTGGGCCACCCCTGGTGTAGTGAACCAGACGAGTCCTCTGCCCTATGGCCAGCTATGTATCCCAATCTTCAAGGAGGAGGAACCAGATGAAATATTCTGAATGATCAATCCACAATCTGACCTGTGATGCAGCCTGGAATCATAATCACACAATGTTTGTTAATTTGGCCAGTGTTTGGGTTCCTTGACACTGTCACCTTTGGGGAATATTTAACATTCAGTAATATTATTGATTTGACTGCACTGACACTATTGGATGAGAACAAAACTTGAACTGAATTGAGCTGGATGATGACATCACTGTTTTCTGCAGAACTGCTTTATAGCTTATTCGACTGTTTACCAATTAATGTTTTTTTGCAGCGTCACCAATGTTATTGAACTGAATTGAATCAACATTGACTCAAAATGAATAATGACTATTGTCTTCTGTAGAGCTGATTATAGCTGAATTGAATCATTTCAATATTGATACATTTTACACAGTCATTAAACTGAATAACTGAATAAACACTGAACATTGTCTTTTTTAAAGCTGCTTTTACAGCAGAATTGAATTCTGTTTGCGTCATTGGTCATTATTTTCCTGTTTATCATTGTAAAGTTGCTTTAAAATAATCTGTATTGTATAAAGCACTAAATGAATAAAGTTGACCTGACTACTGTCATGTTGTCACCCACAACCTATTCTCACGAGGCCAGACCTTCAGACAGATGGTAGAAGGTTTGGACTCCATAGCAGCTTTCATTGGCTAAGGACCGCCCAGAGGCCGTCTGACTGACATGTAAAACAACCAATCACAGTAACGTTAATAAATCTTTAATACATTAGCTCATCCATGAATATGATTTCTGCCGGAGTCCCATCAGATTCGTAACTGAGTTAGTGTACGAAGAACGGATCCCGGGTCTTGAGTAGAGTTGAATCTAGAGAGAACTGGGAGAAAACATTAACTAAAGCTGGCTACATAAAATACAACTAGCTCCGTGAGAGGTCAGCTAATGTGGTGGCGCTGCACTTCTGACGACACAGACTCCCGTTGTTGCTGCTGACACGTTAAATTTTAAGTGTTGGTTTGTTACGTTCATTTGTATGTTTATTTTGGTTGAATGAGTTTGTTCTATTTAACTGTTTATAACTTTCTTAAAAAATATCACTTTGAACTTAACTATTTCAACTCTTATTAGTCTTACTTAGTATGAAGGATACAGATTCATGTGATCGATGCTTAGCTGGGGCCATACACAGCAGGTTACCACATCAGCACCAGTTCACTGGTCGAAGTGTGGGCTCACCCAGGGTGTCTAAGTGTAGAGATTCCTAGGTCGCCTAGGTCACACTCTCGTCTCCATTCCAACATTTGTCGTAATGATGCTAATGCAAAGCAACTATACCTACACCGGAAAAATGTAAGTTGTAAAGTTTCTTGTGAGCACGAGATATGTCTGTATATTTTTTATTTTTGCAAAGGTCCCTTTAGGGGCTCCGCATTAACTGTATCATATGATATAAATGAGAAAAAAAACATACACTACATTGCCAAAAGTTTTGGGACGTCTGCCTTTACATGCACATGAACTTTCATGACTTTAATGACCATTTTTAATCAGTAGGGCTTAATATGGAGTTGGCCCACCCTTTGCAGCTATTACAGCTTCAACTCTTCTGGGAAGGCTTTCCACAACATTTAGGAGTGTGTTTATGGGAATTTTTGACCATTCTTCTAGAAGCGCATTTGTGAGGTCAGGCACTGATGTTGGACGAGAAGGCCTGGCTCGCAGTCTCCGCTCTAATTCATCCCAAAGGTGTTCTATCGGGTTGAGGTCAGGACTGTGCAGGCCAGTCAAGTTCTTCCACACCAAACTCGCTCATCCATGTCTTTATGGACCTTGCTTTGTGCACTGGTGCTCAGTCATGTTGGAACAGGAAGGGGCCATCCCCAAACTGTTCCCACAAAGTTGGGAACATGAAATGGTTCAAAATGTCTTGGTATGCTGAAGCATTAAGAGTTCCTTTCACTGGAACTAAGAGGCCAAGCCTAACCCCTGAAAAACAACCCCACACCATAATCCCCCCTCCACCAAACTTTACACTTGCCAGTCAGGCAAGTACCGTTCTCCTGGCAACCGCCAAACCCAGACTCGTCCATCGGATTGCCAGACAGAGAAGCGTAATTTGTGAGTCCAGAGAACACGTCTCCATTGCTCTAGAGTCCAGTGGCGGCGTGTTTTACACCACTGCATCCGACGCTTTGCATTGCACATGGCTTGGATGTAGCTGCTCGGCCATGGAAACCCATTCCATGAAGCTCTCTATGCACTGTTTTTGAGCTAATCTGAAGACCACACAAAGTTTGAGGTCTGTAGCATTGACTCTGCAGAAAGTTGGCGACTTCTGCGCACTGTGTGCCTCAGCATGCGCTGACCCTGCTCTGTAATTTTACGTGGCCTACCACTTCGTGGCTGAGTTGCTGTTGTTCCCAATTGCTTCCACTTTGTTATAATACCACTAACAGTTGACTGTGGAATATTTAGTAGAGAGGAAATTTCACAAATGGACTTATTGCACAGGTGGCAACCTAACGAGTTCACTGAGCTCCTGAAAGCGACCCATTTTTTCACAAATGTTTGTAGAAGCAGTCTGCATGCCTAGGTGCTTGATTTTATACACCTGTGGCCATGGAAGTGATTGGAACACCTGAATTCAATGATTTGGAGGGTCAATGATTGGAAGGTCAATGATCAATGATTTTCTTAAGTTTCTACTGCCACAACCCCTTTTTGATGGGTAAAAAAACACTGTGTCCCATCTGTATTCGAAATGGCTGGCCGAATGATAGTTTGTTCTTTTGAACATGGAGGTCTTTGTATTTCTGGACTACCTAACCAAAACCTAGCAACATGCTAAAATAAAGCTTGCTTTATGTTTTAGTACAATACCTAGCTAAGTACAAAAAACATGCTAGTAGCACCCTAGCTTTAACGTGCATATTCTGTTATGTTCAGTTTGTGTCTTGTTTGCTTTGTTTCAGTTACCTGCCTGCCTGAGTTCTCATTAGTCTCTTTGATTAGTCATTCCGTTCCTGAGTTCTCCTTAGTTCTTTGTCCGTTCTCGTTTGTGATAGTTTGGTCCCTTTTGTCATTAAAGACTGTTTATTTGATTCACCTTCGTCGTGCGATTCGTATACTGCAACCAACTGTGACAGAAGAATGGACCAATACAGAAAATGGACTTACCAGCTGCAATGCTTGGAGCAGAAGCAGCAGAGCCTCGAGGATCACACTCGTGGACTCCTTCATCTGGGGAGCCTTACAGAATTTCCTGATTGCTCCCTGTGCGCATTTTATTATGCTTGCCTCAATCAGTTATTCAAAGATGCCAGCTATTCATAACACAAGCCTTCCAGGAAGCGTGCCCCCAAAACTTTCAAACAGAGGTAGAAAGGACCATGGTTCATGACCCCATTAACATTCATATTCAAACCCCCATAGACAGTTCTTCAAAAAATTGCATGACCAAAGCCTGTGGATGATGAGGACAATGATGACTCCATTGCTGTTGAGACAATGGGCGTCATCACAAGCTATATGCGAAGGTTTGCGAGAGTACTTGAGTTGCAAGTGGTCTGTGGGTTAAAAATATCTCTGCAGTTTAATACCATTTACATAATAAAGCAACTAGTAGATTTCTCTACTTTAATTACTCTTTCATAGCATCACCAAACATGCTGAGTGACCTAATGAAGTTCTGGGTGGGATGAGAGGTGCCAGAAGAAAACCTGGTTTTAGAAGTGGCGACTGCCGAATACCCTGTTGCACACGTTTCAACACATTGTGCCTTCCCTGTCACTATCAGAGCTATGCCGCAAAAGGGATATGGTAATGTGCCTACAATCTGTAAATAGTGGATTTGGTCTCATTTAATTAGCAAGAGATAACAGGGTTAGTGTGTTTGATGAACTTCTAATATGCCTCTTTAAAAGAGGATGTAGTAATGTTCTTAAACCGAGTAAAGATGATCAAATGATCAAAAGCTTGGGCTGCTGAATATTCGATCCCTTTCCTCAAAAGCGCTTATTGTTAATGATATGATTACAGATCATAACCTAGATGTGCTGTGTTTGACAGAAACCTGGCTAAAGCCTGACGATTACATTACTTTAAATGAGTCCACCCCCCAAGATTATTGTTATAAACACGAGCCGCGTCTGAAAGGTAAAGGGGGAGGTGTTGCTGTAATTTATAATAATATCTTCGGTATTACTCAGAAGTCTAGTTTCAAATATAATTCCTTTGAAGTTTTGGTGCTTTATGTAACGTTATGTAGTGAAATTGATAAATCCCGTTTGACATTTGTGCTGGCTACTGTATACAGGCCACCAGGGCACCATACAGACTTTACCAAAGAATTTTCTGATTTTCTATCAGAGTTAGTACTGGCTGCAGATAAAGTCCTAATTGTTGATGATTTTAATATCCATGTAGACAATGAAAAAGACGCATTGGGATTGGCATTTAGAGACATTCTAAACTCTATTGGAGTAAGGCAACACGTGTCAGGACCCACTCATCGCCGTAATCATACTTTAGACCTAATACTGTCACATGGAATAAATGTTGATACCATTGAAATTCTGCAGCAGAGCGATGACATCTCAGATCATTACCTAGTATCATGTACACTTAATTTAGCAAAGGCTGCAAAGCCGTCCCCTCGCTTCAAATATGGCAGGACTATCACTGCTGCGACTAAAGATTGCTTTGTAAATAATCTTCCTCATCAGTTTCATCTCCTCAGCATCCCAGATAGCCTAGAGGAACTCTATGTTACAACAGAAACTATTGACTCTTTCTTTTCCAGCACTTTAGACACAGTTGCTCCCCGGCGCTTAAAGAAGATTAAAGAAAATAGTCCAATGCCGTGGTACAACGAGCACACCCGGGCCCTTAAAACAGCAGCCAGAAAAATGGAGCGTAGCTGGAAGAAAACAAAACTAGAAGTTTTTCGCAGTTCGTGGAAAGAGAGCATGATTGCATACAGAAAGGCCCTAAAAACTGCTAGATCTGCTTATTTCTCAACTCTCTTAGAAGAAAACAAACACAACCCTAGGTATTTATTCGATACAGTGGCTAAATTAACCAAAGATAAAGGTTCACCTTCTGATGTTTGTAAACAGCACAGTAGTAATGACTTTATGAACTTCTTTACTTGTAAGATTGATAATATTAGGAAAAAAATTATAACCATGCAGCCGTCGACTACAGTATCACATCAGACAGTGCATTGTAGTGTCACTGAGGAAAAATTCTATTCATTCACTGCTATAGGAGAAGAAGAATTGGCTAAACTCGTTAAATCATCAAAATCAACATGTATGCTCGACCCCATACCGACTAAACTACTAAAAGAGATGCTTCCAAAGGTCATAGATTCTCTTCTTAATATCATTAATTCATCCTTGACATTAGGATATGTACCGAAAACTTTTAAGTTGGCTATTATTAAACCACTTATTAAAAAACCGCAACTTGATCCTACAAAATTAGTCAATTACAGGCCAATCTCAAATCTACCCTTTCTGTCAAAAATACTAGAAAAGGCAGTGTCCTCACAATTATGCTCCTTTTTAGAAAGAAATGGTATCTGTGAGGATTTCCAGTCAGGATTTAGACCGTATCATAGTACTGAGACTGCTCTCATTAGAGTTACAAATGATTTACTCTTATCATCCGATCGTGGTTGTATCTCTCTGTTAGTGTTACTCGATCTTAGCGCTGCATTCGATACTATCGACCACAACATTCTTTTGAATAGACTCGAAAATGATGTTGGCATTAGTGGAATTTCATTGGCATGGTTTAAATCATACTTATCTGACTGTTATCAGTTTGTAGCAGTAAATGAAGAGATGTCACACCAAACACAAGTTCAGTATGGAGTACCGCAGGGCTCAGTGCTAGGACCGTTGCTTTTCACCCTGTACATGCTACCACTGGGAGATATTATTAGGAAGCATGACGTTAATTTTCATTGTTATGCTGACAGTACTCAGCTCTATATTTCTTCACGCCCTGACGAAACTTACCAATTCACAAGATTAACGGAATGCATAGCTGATATAAAAAATTAGATGACTAGTAATTTCCTGCAACTTAATTCAGAAAAAACTGAATTTTTAATCATTGGACAAAAAAACTCCACAAGTAGTAACCTAGAATACTGTCTAACACTCGTTGGCTGCTCTGTCAAGTCCTCGTCGTCAGTTAGGAACCTGGGTGTGCTCTTTGATACCAATCTTTCATTTGAAAGCCACGTTTCTAGCATCTGTAAAACTGCATTCTACCATCTTAAAAATATATCAAAATTACGGCACATGCTTTCAATGCAAAATGCTGAACAGTTAGTTCATGCGTTCATGACCTCAAGGCTAGATTATTGTAATGCTCTACTGGGTGGTTGCCCTGCTCGCTTAATAAATAAACTGCAGCTTGTCCAAAACCCAGCAGCTAGAGTTCTTACTAGAACCAGGAAGTATGACCATATTAGCCCGGTTCTGGCAACACTGCATTGGCTCCCTATTAAACATCGTATACATTTTAAAATCTTGCTGATTACTTACAAAGCACTAAATGGTTTAGCTCCCCAGTACTTGAGCGAGCTCTTAACGCATTATACTCCATCACGTCTATTGCGGTCTCGAAATTCTGGCCAGTTGATAATACCTAGAATATCAAAATCAACTGCAGGCGGTCGATCCTTTTCCTTTTTAGCACCTAAACTCTGGAACAGTCTTCCTAGCATTGTTCGGGAAGCAGACACACTCTGTCAGATCTAGACTAAAAACACATCTCTTTACTATGGCATACACATAAAACATTTTTAATTTATATTATTCAAATCAATTAAATGATTGTTTTAGGCTGCATTAACTAGGTCAGCCGGAACCGGGAACACTTCCCATAACACCTGATGTACTCGTTACATCATAAGAAGAATGGCATCTACGCTAATGTTAGTCTCTCTGTTTATCCCGAGGTTTACTGCAGTCGGCCGGATCCGGACCAGATGGTGGACCTTAGCCTGGACATGACGAACACATCTTGAAATGTCATGCCAAATATTGGCTCATTTTGGATTTCATGAGAGCTACACATTCCAAAAAAGTTGGGACAGGTAGCAATAAGAGACCGGAAAAGTTAAATGTACATATAAGGAACAGCTGGAGGACCAATTTGCAACTTATTAGGTCAATTGGCAACATGATTGGGTATAAAAAGAGCCTCTCAGAGTGGCAGTGTCTCTCAGAAGTCAAGATGGGCAGAGGATCACCAATTCCCCCAATGCTGCGGCGAAAAATAGTGGAGTAATATCAGAAAGGAGTTTCTCAGAGAAAAATTGCAAAGAGTTTGAAGTTATCATCTACAGTGCATAATATCATCCAAAGATTCAGAGAATCTGGAACAATCTCTGTGCATAAGGGTCAAGGCCGGAAAACCATACTGGATGCCCGTGATCTTCGGCCCTTAGATGGCACTGCATCACATACAGGAATGCTACTGTAATGGAAATCACAACATGGGCTCAGGAATACTTCCAGAGAACATTGTCGGTGAACACAATCCACCGTGCCATTCGCCGTTGCCGGCTAAACCTCTATAGGTCAAAAAAGAAGCCATATCTAAACATGATCCAGAAGCGCAAGCGTTTTCTCTGGGCCAAGGCTCATTTAAAATGGACTGTGGCAAAGTGGAAAACTGTTCTGTGGTCAGACAAATCAAAATTTGAAGTTCTTTTTGGAAAACTGGGACGCCATGTCATCCGGACTAAAGAGGACAAGGACAACCCAAGTTGTTATCAGCGCTCAGTTCAGAAGCCTGCATCTCTGATGGTATGGGGTTGCATGAGTGCGTGTGGCATGGGCAGCTTACACATCCGGAAAGGCACCATCAATGCTGAAAGGTATATCCAAGTTCTAGAACAACATATGCTCCCATCCAGACGTCGTCTCTTTCAGGGAAGACCTTGCATTTTCCAACATGACAATGCCAGACCACATACTGCATCAATTACAACATCATGGCTGCGTAGAAGAAGGATCCGGGTACTGAAATGGCCAGCCTGCAGTCCAGATCTTTTACCCATAGAAAACATTTGGTGCATCATAAAGAGGAAGATGCGACAAAGAAGACCTAAGACAGTTGAGCAACTAGAAGTCTGTATTAGACAAGAATGGGACAACATTCCTATTCCTAAACTTGAGCAACTTGTCTCCTCAGTCCCCAGACGTTTGCAGACTGTTATAAAAAGAAGAGGGGATGCCACACAGTGGTAAACATGGCCTTGTCCCAACTTTTTTGAGATGTGTTGATGCCATGAAATTTAAAATCAACTTATTTTTCCCTTAAAATGATACATTTTCTCAGTTTAAACATTTGATATGTCATCTATGTTGTATTCTGAATAAAATATTGAAATTTGAAACTTCCACATCATTGCATTCTGTTTTTATTCACAATTTGTACAGTGTCCCAACGGGTTTGTAATATGACTTCTGACCTGTAATGTTGCCAGAATCATAATCATACACTATTTGTTCGTCGGCCAGAGGAGAACTGGCACCCCGACTGAGCCTGGTTTCTCCCAAGGTTTTTTTCTCCATTCTGGCCCTGAAGGAGTTTTGGTTCCTTGCCACCGTTGCCTTTGGCTTTTGGCTTGCTCAGTTGGGGACACTTAAATTTCAACTATATTACTGATCTGCCTATTTTCCTGTTAACACTGTGAAGCTGCTTTGAAACAATTGGCATTGTAAAAAGCGCTATATAAATAAAGGTGATTTGATTTTTGATTTAAAGGATTTAACCTAATTTAACAAGAGTAAAAAAAGACAAGAGGCTAATGTGTTTGAACTTTTACATTCTAATGTTTTGCCCAAATATAATAAAGTGTATACATATAGTTTGATGTATACATAAAATACATAAGCAGACCTCATTTTGATTCCCACTGACTTTAAATAGTGAGGGTAAAAAAGACTTCTTTTGACATAAAAATTGCATTAATGTTGATATTTTCAACTAATAACATGAATAATCATTGTACAGTGGGTAAACATGCTAAATGAAAGCTTCACACATACAGAATAAGCAGGGTGTACAACATGGCACGAAAGTGTAAATGGAATTTGGCATGGATTAACTTTATCTCTCAACATTACTGGACAGTGCTAAGATATACGTCTACTCCAAAAGACTCAAAATGTTGCATTGGGTCGATGGTTTCTTTAAGCAATTTCATCGTCTGTTAATGAAATGTCAAGCACAGGAACATGCACTCCAAGGTTTGGGTCCTTCGTATACACTGTCCTCCCATTCAGTGTTTGGTATGGCTATATTCTGAAGAAAACAAATTTCGTATATATTTTGTTTGTTCACATGTTTTACTTATTTAACATTTGCCTTCATTTTATGTGGGTGCCAAATTTACCTCTGGATCCATAACTGGGTTTTGGAACTGACCCACTTGCCACAAATGATTGGGTGTCAGATTGTGTTCTGTCTTTATGGGATGGTTGTCTCACCCCTCACAAAAGACATCCAAGCTGGCCTGAATGCGTGGCAGGTTAACATAAGTTCAGCTGAATAAATGCAAGGAGTTGTTAATATCCAGCAGGTGATTGTCCTCCAATGTGTGTAGAATGTTGTAGTAGACGCTTGTTACCCCTATGAATACATCACGCTAGAGACTATTCTGCATTTAAAAAAAAAAACACACATGAATGTATAGCTGAGTAGAACCAGCATATGACTTTTAAATATGTTGAAGTCTACTGACCTCTCTCACAAGTTTTTTCACAAGTTGAAAAAAATTGTAGATCCTTTGCAAACCAGTTCTAACGTAAACCTTCAGATTCATGAGTGTTTGTATGAACAAAATTAACATCTGCTCCTGATCTACAGTAAATTGTAAGACATCAATATTTTATGTTATTTAATTCAAACTGATGACACTCCATTTTATCCTGTTATTGGACACTACGCTCTATCGTTTATTTCGTAGTGTCGCAAAATACATTGTTTACGCCAATACTTTTTTATCATTTGGATGACTGCAATCTTACACGCCACCACGAGGATGCAGGCAGAAACGTGAATGACAGCATGGCGAGTGAAGGTGAGACAGAACCAGGTGGCTCCGAGCAGGAGTCTGTGTTCGTGTCACAATGCATCAGCGCAGTAGCTCAATATAATGATACACATCCGATGGTCTAAAATCGCTTTAATGTCCAAACTGGCAAGCCTTAAAACACATACAATTGACAAAGTTTAGTGAAGACGCAAGTGAAAATGATCTGTCTTTAGGGCTCGCACGTTTTAAGAGACATGGCGCGGCTCGGCTCTGTGTCACAGCTTGCGAGCACTTGCCATGTTTTTCATATCGATGTTATTGAATGGTGTAAAATCACTTCAATGTTCAAACTGGCAAACTTTTAAACACATACAATTGACCAACTTTTGTGAGGACGCTGTCTGCGTGTGTTGACTCTGTGTTTGAGTTCGCCTCCGTGTTGCTTCTATGCCACTAAATGGACGGGGCGGAGTCACGTGACTACATGTGCTGTAGTGGTTTTAAAGGGGAAAGTATTAACAGGATTAAAAACTGACATGGGAAAATTACGTCGGTTAGAGGTTCTGAATTTCGGTTTCAATTACTTTTCAATTAATCGTCCAGCCCTACGCCAGGTACTAAAAATAAACCACAGAGTAAGACATTAGAGCAGGCTTTTGCCCGAGGCACTGCATAAAACAGGGACTGAATAATTTGAATGGAGTCAATGTCTCATTCATCACGACTTGTTTCGTTATTGGATGAATCAGCATTTGTGAATAAATCTTTTAAATGAGTGATTCAATGACAAACACTTATAAATAAAGGGAGAAAAATAATCATATATGAATGAGTATTTCATAAATTTTTGAGTATATACTTTAAAATGTAAAAAAAATGTGTCCTTTCCATGTGGTCAATATATATAAACTATTAATTGATTGAATTTACAGAAAAGGTACTATATCGTGATATATATCGTTATCGGGATATGAGATTTTGGTCATATCGCCCTGCCCTACTAAAAGAGTACAAATGCTCTACCCTAGCAGGGTACAGCAATGTACCTCTGAACATTGGTACATTTTTGTACCTTATTGTTTGTAACTCTAAAAGAACATTTATGCACCCCTAGTGATAGAAATGTACACTTATGTCCTGGTATGGTTTAAAATTATATCATGGTATTTTCCCAGAGACTTTCACTGATGTCCTGCTGAACTGGTTTGTCCTAAAAAAAACATAATACTGTACTTCTGAGTTTAAAAGAGTACAGTTGCATGGGGCGATTTTTCAGAAGCATTAGGCTTTATGAGCATTGTTAACCAGTTGTAAATACAAAACAGAGAAGCAGTGCATGTTTCACAATTTTTTTAATCACAAATGCAACAAAATTCTGAGTATAAAGTACAGAACATTCTCAATTCTGTTTTATAACGCGTATTCAGGATATTCTGTACCCAACATTAACAATTCACTTAACATGTAGAATGTTTCAATCCCTTCAGAAATTAGACAAAACTGGAAGCATCATGCCCAATGAACAGTTAACAGATAAAACATGAGACAGAAAAGGATGAAAGAATTCAGGAAGGTGGCAATTCAGGAAGGATGGACAGAGGAAAATAAAACTGTCCTGTGAGAATTAGGGATTACTGGGCGTGCAGATCAGAACTCACTGTAGTGGATGGCATCGTATTCAAGGGCAGCAAATATGTCATCCCAGCGAGCCTAAGGAAAAGAAATGCAAAAAAAATTCATGAAGGGCACTTAGGGGAAGAAAAGTTCAAAAGGAGAGCTCCCGAAGTGATGTACTGGCCCAGGATTCATCAGGACATCTCACAGTTAACAACCTCATGTGAGCTTTGTTTGACAGACAGCAGGCAGAGCCTCTTCTTCCACATCCTGTGCCAAGCAGGCCTTACTACAAGGCTGGAGCAGATTTATTTGATTATGATGGGAAGAGTCACATTGTTGTAACTACTACTAATCTATTTATCCTGAGGTGGCCACACTACAGTCTACGACTAGCAAAGCTGTCATTGCTTTCATGAAGTCCACGTTTGCTCGCCATGGTGTCCCTTGTGTAGTCTTTATAGACAACAGGCCTCAGTTTTCCAGCAGTGAATTCAAGCACTGAAGGACTGGGGTTTTCGCCATGATACATCCAGTCCTAATTACCCCAGATCAAATGCACTGGCAGAGAATGTTAAAATAGTGAAAGGACTCATGCGAAAGGCACATGCTGGTAAAGAAGACTTTCAAAAATGTCTCATGATTTACAGAAGTGCACCTCTGGAGAACGGGTTTTCGCCGGCTCAAATGCTCATGGCAGAAGAATCCAAACAAACTTGCCTGTTAAGCCTGGGATACACTGCATGATTTTAGCAATCCTATAAGATCATTACAAATCACACTGTGCGACATGGATCTATTAAACTCGGGTACGACATGTATGTAGACTACGATGATGACACCTATTGACTCGTAGGCTACGATACAAGTTTCTATAGAAGAATAAAACGTCATCAGCATGCGCTAGCGGTAAACAAAAAGACCATGATAAATCACACTTTGGCAGTTGTAGTTTTTACGTGTGCTGGAAAAAAGAGGACGTGTCGAAAGAGGAAGGGAAAAGAGCTTGAGGTAAGCATTTTTAAGTTTTAGCGCCATGTCGCATTTTTATTGGCTGGTCAGTAGACGTAGGGCGTAGCAGCAAACACACTGTGCGGTGATCATGCTGAATTTCTGACACTGTCAGAAAATGATCGTAGGCTATCTTTAGTCTCAAGACCGTGACAACGGCCGTCTTTGAACCTCTCTCACTGTACGTGAGACCACCGATTAGGAGCCACGATCACAGAAATCATCACGATTGTTTCACGATGGCAATCTTTTGTTTGGGACAGCCGAAAATCGTGCAGTGTATCCCGGGCTTTAGAGAGGATCTTCTGGACACTCCACATTCACAGAAACAAAAAATCAAACAAAATCAAATCAAAATCACCTTTATTTATATAGCGCTTTTTACAATGCCAATTGTTTCAAAGCAGCTTCACAGTGGTAACAGGAAAATAATGCAACGGAATTTGATTCGGCTGTACAGCCGCTCTGGTGAAAACGGTGATGTCATCCAGCTCATTTCCATTATCATATAGTGTCAATGCGGGCAGATCAGTAATATAGTTGAAATTTAAGTGTCCCCAACTGAGCAAGCCAAAAGCCAAAGGCAACGGTGGCAAGGAACCAAAACTCCTTCAGGGCCAGAATGGAGAAAAAAACCTTGGGAGAAATCAGGCTCAGTCGGGGTGCCAGTTCTCCTCTGGCCAACGAACAAATAGTGTATGATTATGATTCTGGCAACATTACAGGTCAGAAGTCATATTAGATCAATAGATATCCGTAGGATTATTCAAAAGATTGGAGTCGTCATGCTGGAGACAAGTTTAATGAGGATGTCGTGTCGATGCGGCATTTACAGGGGGGAGTTTAATTGACACGGTCTCTGCAGACATTTCAGGGATGCGTTGGTCATGTCTAGGCGCAGGTCCACCATCTGATCTGGATGCGGCCCGGATCCGGCTGACTGCAGTAAACCTCGGGATAAACAGAGAGACTAACATTAGCGTAGATGCCATTCTTCTTATGATGTAACGAGTACATTAGGTGTTATGGGAAGTGTTCCCGGTTCCGGCTGACCTAGTTAATGCAGCCTAAAACAATCATTTAATTGATTTGAATAATATAAATTAAAAATGTTTTATGTGTATGCCATAGTAAAGAGATATGTTTTTAGTCTAGATTTAAAGTGACAGAGTGTGTCTGCTTCCCGAACAATGCTAGAAAGACTGTTCCAGAGTTTAGGTGCTAAATAGGAAAAGGATCGACCGCCTGCAGTTGATTTTGATATTCTAGGTATTATCAACTGGCCAGAGTTTTGAGACCACAAAACACGTGATGGAGTATAATGTGTTAAGAGCTCGCTCAAGTACTGGGGAGCTAAACCATTTAGTGCTTTGTAAGTAATTAGCAAGATTTTAAAATGTATACGATGTTTAATAGGGAGCCAATGCAGTGTTGACAGAACCGGGCTAATATGGTCATACTTCCTGGTTCTAGTGAGAACTCTAGCTGCTGCGTTTTGGACAAGCTGCAGTTTATTTATTAAGCGAGCAGGGCAACCACCCAGTAGAGCATTACAATAATCTAGCCTTGAGGTCATGAACGCATGAACTAACTGTTCAGCATTTTGCATTGAAAGCATGTGCCGTAATTTAGATATATTTTTAAGATGGTAGAATGCAGTTTTACAGATGCTAGAAACGTGGCTTTCAAATGAGAGATTGGTATCAAAGAGCACACCCAGGTTCCTAACTGACGACGAGGACTTGACAGAGCAGCCATCGAGTGTTAGACAGTATTCTAGGTTACTACTTGTGGAGTTTTTTTCTCCATTGATTAAAAATTCATTTTTTTCTGAATTAAGTTGCAGGAAATTACTAGTCATCCAATTTTTTATATCAGTTATGCATTTCGTTAATCTTGTGAATTGGTAAGTTTCGTCAGGGCGTGAAGAAATATAGAGCTGAGTATCATCAGCATAACAATGAAAACTAACGCCATGCTTCCTAATGATATCTCCCAGTGGTAGCATGTACAGGGTGAAAAGCAATGGTCCTAGCACTGAGCCTTGTGGTACGCCATACTGAACTTGTGATCGGTGTGACATCTCTTCATTTACTGCTACAAACTGATAACGG
This sequence comes from Coreius guichenoti, assembly GCA_039654105.1. Lineage (NCBI taxonomy): Eukaryota > Metazoa > Chordata > Actinopteri > Cypriniformes > Gobionidae > Coreius > Coreius guichenoti. Next base: position 27,912,864 of record CM077182.1, read on the forward strand.
CCTGATAAGTATGATTTACACCAGGGGATCTATTATAATATTATCGCCCTTATGCACGTTTTCACCCACGGCACTGACATATTAGCATTGTTTCCGCCCAGAGCGAGTTGTACACTGTCCGCCATTTTCTCCGCGCTCGAGCAGCTATAGCGACAACAATGTCCTGTAAGCAATGCAGGTGCATTGCCAGAACGAGGGACAATTCAAGGCAGGTTTTGCTAAAAAGTTAACTCAAGGCTCAAGCTCAAGGATGGATCAGTACCAACTATTCGTGATCCAGCTTATAGTCTCCGGAGCTATACTGGTCATGGCAGTAATGAAAGGGAGAGCATGCACTTTATAATAGTTTATCTCAGTTGTTTTATGGATATAAAGTTTACCAGTTTATTAAGCACCCCCTGAAAAGGCATAAGGTCTGTATATATTTGTTTACTGTTAGATGTAACAGGTGTTTCACTGTGTATGCTGATGATAATGCAAGGAAGAGAGAGAGTTTATGGATAAGACTTTAATGCGCACTTCTTGTACTGTGTTTTATTCAGTGATTTTCTGGAGTGAAAACAGACGTTTCATAACTCATCAGTAAAGTTTTGGCAATCATTCGGACAGGGTCCGCTACAACAGGCTTGTACTAATAGTGGATAAAAGCAAGATGGCAACATAAGTTTAATAAACGGAATTAAACTAAATGATCCCTGTTCCATCTCCATGCAGCATATATTCTCTGGCTCTGTAGGCATTATTGTCCAACTCCGGTTCAAACTGAACACCGTTAGTTTCTGACATGTTGGCCGTTTCTCAATAACAAGTACGCAAACTTCTGACTTGCGGCCTTGGTAGTTCAGACTTACCAAGTTCGACTCGGGAGAACGAACTCCCGAGGACGGGAGGATGCAAGTCCGGTGATTCTGCAAATGGAACAGCAGCGTTCTTGATAGCGTCACTCGCTCTGACTACTCCGGTTATCTCTGTAGGTATATTTTAGGCTACAATAAAACGAAATATATGTCATAAAACACCACTCTGCCTCTTTTAATTTTCATTTAAAAAAATATTAAACATATTATAGCCACACAAATGTGGTTCAGGCAACGCATACCTTGCTTATCTTCACTGCATGTATATTTATAACAAAACAAAATATAAAACACAACCCTGCCTCTTTTTGTTTACATTTAAAAAAAAAAAAAGTGAACATATTAATATGTGGTTCAGACAATAAGTGTGCATATACATGATTATCACTGTAATAAAATTAAATATGACATAAAACACAACCCAGTCTCTTTTTGTTAAATGTCAGTTTATGTGTGATCAATAATAGCCATTATAAAAGTATAAGTAAAAGGTATAAGAAGCTATACAAGAAATAAAGCAAACAATTCAGTCAAACATACAGTCTGCGTTAGTAGGCTACAACAGTAAAGTTAAATAGCCTAAAAATATAAAGTTATGAAACTTCACTTTGCCCTCAGCCAAAACGATTTGCCAGGGAACAAGATTCATGAGACCAAAGATCGCCCGTTAGATCTACACAAGACGAATTATATCTCATGTTTAACCACTACAGAGACGTCAGAAGGAGTAGCCGAGGAAAGGCTGCTCTCGGCGGGGTTAATGAACGCTGAGCGCCCGCTGATCGACTGGATCTCACAACTCCGAAAACACCAGATAAAATTTTCAAATAGGTCTGATCAGATTTGAGCTTTAAACAACTACATTCTCGCCTGAAAAAGTCTTAAAACTATATTTCGTGACACATTAACAGTAGTATTTTTTAAATTACGCGGGGTTTCTCATCCACGATGCTTGCTGGTTGGTGCGAGATGCATTCTGGGATACCTGTCTGTCTCAAGTCCGCACAAGTCACCTCTCGATGCATCCTCGAAAGGGGTGGATCAAGGACACATCCGGGGATTTGAACTGTACTTGGCTAGATGTGAACTTTGAATTGGAACAGTACTTGGGTAGCAACTGATGACGTTTCACAAGTCCACGAGAACACAAGTACAGACAAGAACGCATATTGAGAAACGGCCGTTCTGTTGTTGTTGTTGCAGGAGCGCTTGAAGCTCCGCCCTCTTCTCGAAAGAACAGGCAGGGAGCAGCAGCTCATTTGCATTTAAAGGGCCATACACGAAAACGGTGCGTATTTGCTCACCCCAAAAAAAGTGGCAATTTTAACAGGCTATAAAACATGATCTGTGGGGTATTTTGAGCTAAAACTTCACATACACACTCTGGGGACATCAGAGACTTATTTTACATCTTGTGAAAAGGGGCATAATATGTGCCCTTTAAATAGTTTTACACAATGTAATGAGTCACGTATACATATTGTTTAATGAAAAAAATGTATTGCACAATCATTAAGGCTGTGTCTGTATTTGAAATTTTTAAATATTTAATTAAAGAATGTCTCATGCTCACCAAGGCTGCAATAATTTAAAAATTCAGACAGGCAAGGGTAGGTGAGCATGTCTGCTGTGACCAGTTCCAGACCCTGTCACGAGTCCAGAGAGGGCTTCCGTCTCTGTCCTGAGTCCAGAGAGGACTTCTGTCCCTGTCCTGAGTCCAGAGAGGACTTTGTCCAAGAGGTTGATCATTGCTGTGGCGGGTTTGATAAGAAGGCGCGCAACACTATTTATAGGCAACATTTTCGCTCTAGAACGCTTGTTTTTCAGTGGGAATGCAATTCATTTGCTCAAAACAACACCGATTTTACCAATTACATTAATGCTGCCCTTTAACCAGGACAGTTATTGTAATGTAGGCTGCACACAAATTAATGTTACTGTTAATTAAAGACCAAGGCTAGCAAACGTCTCCTATAAACTGCATGTTGAAATTAGACTAGCATTTAACCATGAACACAAAAGCCACACCACACAAATGGCTTTTAATTGGTTTATTTCGTTAGCAAACATGTAATTATAATTGTTAAGTTCTTTCCATCAATCTGTTTTTTTTTTTTACTTTCACATTTAAATGATTTCATGAGGTTAACTTATACGGTTATACCCTACTTGTGGTCAGTCAGCACAAATGCCGATCAACATGATTGTTTGCTTTGGCCCCTTTAAATAAAGTTTAAAAAAAGACCAAGCATTCGATCTACGTCAGCGCGTCCACGAATCTTTCTACAGTGTCGTTGGCAGGGCGGCCAGAGTGAATTTTGACGCTCTCGCCAGCGGCAGTGTGAACGCACAGTAAGAGGTTAGCAGAAGTGAACATCACAAATCTGAACATTGTTGTATATATAAAAGAAACAAAACAATATTGGTAGCTTTACAAACATTTTGTTGTCTGTAGTGTGTATTACTGTAACATTTGTTTTACAAAGGGAAAAAGCAGTAGTTTGAAAAAGAAATGTACATATTTTGCTAGTTGACTACAATTATATAAAATATTTAATAAAAAAAGTACTGAAAAAGTATTGAAAATTGTTTGTTTATAAGCATGTAATGTAATGCAATGTGTAGTGTGTGTGTGTGCATGCTGCTTTGTGTTTTATTTTTCCTATGTCATTATGTGTAGACTCTTTTTGTGGCGACAGGGTAATTGTCTGTTCATTGGCTGGAATGTATGACTGATTGTCAGGTGTCTGTGAGTGATCTTCAGGGATGTCTATTATTATAGCAGATAGTTCCTCATCATTTTTATTGTAACGCAGAATGTGGAATGTGCAGGCAAGGAAGCGAATCTAAGTGCAGGAACATTTAATGACAAAACTAGAAAGAAAAACAAGGAACTCATAATACCACATCATTACATACGTACAAAGACTGATCAAACACGAGTGGAACACAAGCACTATAAATACACAGGGAAGACTAGCTAATCAAGGTAACAAGGGGGCGTGACAGATAGGAAACACCGGGAGAACTAAATCAGCATGAAAAACTACAAAGAACTACAAAGCAAAACACACAACAGGAGATAATGTAAAAGGCTATCGTCATCGGCTAAAACGCATGTGCAGGTTACTTTACTTCCTGAACAGGGAAGTGCACCGGATTCCGAGGCTGCATCCGAAAACCTAGGCAGCTGACTTGTTGCTGCGCTGCCTAATCAGGCAATGACTTGTAAGCGCACGAAAGTACCTCACAAAACTAATTTCGGACAGACTTCTGAGGAAGCGCAACAGTTTACTGATCTACAGCAAAATAGAGCGAGCTTAGGTGAGAACTAAACAAATATTTAATTACTATAGTAGTAATTTCTCGCTAGAAATGATATCAGAAGTGGAAAACTTTGGTCAAAAACGTACATTTACACACAAACTGACCAGAAACCGCAGTTTTCAGATGCCAGCTTTCTTTTTCTAGCTCAACTGTCACCGAATGGAATACATAGGATTGTAGGATATCAAAGGCAGTGAAGGATACATCTATTCTGCCTTCAAAAATCAATCAGATGAAGGTCTCTCAGAAGGCAGGAAGTGAAGCTAACATTGGATTCAGATGTGCCTTGATGCCTTCCTACCTTGAAATGTGTCCTCCGAAGGCAGCATTTTTCAGTTTTCAGTCGCAGACCGTTCACTTCCTGTAGCAAATAATTTACTGGGGTTTGAGACTTCTTCACCACCATAACTCTAGAGCAAAGTTTGCACATTGCATGTCTGAACTGTTGTTCTTTTTTCAGATGTAAGATGTTACCAGTATGGCACACAGTTACTGAAATAACTGTTTGGTGCTTGGCTGGTTTGATCTTCATGGTGGATTTTTTTTTTTTCTTGAACTGATTGTAGAATAATGGGTCCATGGTTGTCATAGTTTATTGGAACATTTTAAAGGGCAAATTTTGATCCATACCTTAGAATTAATAAACACTTTATATTTAGTTGGAGTTTTTGGCACGTTTATAAATTTGATCTCCTGTTTCTGATTCTCTCTTTGCCTTTTTGCCTGGATTCTCTTTTATGTCACAGATTGAGTTATTGTGGTTGTTCTCAATTGTTGCAGGAACATCAGGGTTCTCTATCACCTGAAAGTTGACATTCATTGCTTATACACTACACTCACCTAAAGGATTATTAGGAACACCATACTAATACTGTGTTTGACCCCCTTTCGCCTTCAGAACTGCCTTAATTCTACGAAGCATTGATTCAACAAGGTGCTGAAAGCATTCTTTAGAAATGTTGGCCCATATTGATAGGATAGCATCTTGCAGTTGATGGAGATTTGTGGGATGCACATCCAGGGCACGAAGCTCCCGTTCCACCACATCCCAAAGATGCTCTATTGGGTTGAGATCTGGTGACTGTGGGGGCCATTTTAGTACAGTGAACTCATTGTCATGTTCAAGAAACCAATTTGAAATGATTCGAGCTTTGTGACATGGTGCATTATCCTGCTGGAAGTAGCCATCAGAGGATGGGTACATGGTGGTCATAAAGGGATGGACATGGTCAGAAACAATGCTCAGGTAGGCCGTGGCATTTAAACGATGCCCAATTGGGACTAAGGGGCCTAAAGTGTGCAAAGAAAACATCCCCCACACCATTACACCACCACCACCAGCCTGCACAGTGGTAACAAGGCATGATGGATCCATGTTCTCATTCTGTTTACGCCAAATTCTGACTCTACCATCTGAATGTCTCAACAGAAATCGAGACTCATCAGACCAGGCAACATTTTTCCAGTCTTCAACTGTCCAATTTTGGTGAGCTCGTGCAAATTGTAGCCTCTTTTTCCTATTTGTAGTGGAGATGAGTGGTACCCGGTGGGGTCTTCTGCTGTTGTAGCCCATCCGCCTCAAGGTTGTGCGTGTTGTGGCTTCACAAATGCTTTGCTGCATACCTCGGTTGTAACGAGTGGTTATTTCAGTCAAAGTTGCTCTTCTATCAGCTTGAATCAGTCGGCCCATTCTCCTCTGACCTCTAGCATCAACAAGGCATTTTCGCCCACAGGACTGCCGCATACTGGATGTTTTTCCCTTTTCACACCATTCTTTGTAAACTCTAGAAATGGTTGTGCGTGAAAATCCCAGTAACTGAGCAGATTGTGAAATACTCAGACCGGCCCGTCTGGCACCAACAACCATGCCACGCTCAAAATTGCTTAAATCACCTTTCTTTCCCATTCTGACATTCAGTTTGGAGTTCAGGAGATTGTCTTGACCAGGACCACACCCCTAAATGCATTGAAGCAACTGCCATGTGATTGGTTGATTAGATAATTGCATTAATGAGAAATTGAACAGGTGTTCCTAATAATCCTTTAGGTGAGTGTATATTGCCAAAAGTATTGGGACACCCCTCCAAATAATTGAATTCAGGTGTTCCAATCACTTCCATGGCCACAGGTGTATAGTATCAAGCACCTAGGCATGCAGACTGCTTCTACAAACATTTGTGAAAGAATGGGTCGCTCTCAGGAGCTCAATGAATTCAAGCGTGGTACCGAGATAGGTTGCCACCTGTGCAATAAGTCATTCATGAAATTTCCTCACTACTAAATATTCCACGGTCAACTGTTAGTGGTATTATAACAAAGTGGAAGCAATTGGGAACAACAGCAACTCAGCCACGAAGTGGTAGGTCACGTAAAATCACAGAGCGGGGTCAGCGCATGCTGAGGCGCACCATGCGCAGAAGTCGCCAACTTTCTGCAGAGTCAATAGCTACAGACCTCCAAATTTCGTGTGGCCTTCAGATTAGCTCAAGAACAGTGCGTAGAGAGCTTCATGGAATGGGTTTCCATGGCGGAGCAGCGGCATCCAAGCTTTACATCACCAAGTGCAATGCAAAGTGTCGGATGCAGTGGTGTAATAAATCTAGTGGCCGTCCCGCTCCATCTTAAAATTCACCCGCTATCCATTTAGAATGATTTTCTTTCCGACCAACCGATCCCGCTAAATTTAGATTTAGTTTCCAGAATCTCACATTTAAATTTCCCCTACAGAAAGAGGGATACTGGGGATAACAAATATGTTGGCTATACAATAATTTTATTTATTTTGTCTTATCTGTGAATACCGTAAAAAATGTCACAGAGAAAAATAGGCTAAATCAAATACGACATCTGTCACTCAAAATTATAACCCAAAATACAAATAAACGAAAACTGTTGGCTTACTAGCTATACTGCAAAATGAAGTATTTTATATGAATGAATGAATGAATTAATTAATGTCGCTCACTGACGACTGTCCCAGTCTTCTCCGAAACCCGACCACAAAGGCTGAATGTTCTCTCTAAAGGTGCACTCATGGCCGGGATGCACAGAACTATTTTTCTATATATTTTTTTTTTTTAAACGTAGGCCTATACATTATTTATTTTTGTAACGTAAGTTATTTGTAAATGAACCAAAGTGATTCTATACGTTTTCGTTATGTAACTTGAAAGTGATTGTTCTGTACATTGTTTATTTTTGTAATGCAAGTTATAATTTGTACATGAAACAAATTCTTTTATACATTTATTTTCTTGTCATGTAAATTAAAATGTGTAAATGAAAATAAATTGTTCTAAACATTACTTAAAATAGGCCTAAATAAATATGTAGACTTTTTACAACTATTTACAAAATAACAAGTTTAACATCAGAAACAACAAAGATTTAAATTATACAGTAGCTAAAACATCAGAAAACATTTGTATGTACACTTTCATTGAGACCCTGGTGGTGCTGCTGGACCGGGACGGGCTGCACAATACAGACACTGGTAAGGCCTCTGCCAGCGGGACATCATCTGGGATGAGAGCATATTTCCACTGTCCACTGCATTGTCTAACAGGTTTGCAGGGCTGACTCAGTCGACGGCTGCCATGTCATAAAAAGTACAATATATGCCTTTGAGATGATGTGGAGTTGAATAAAAATAAGTACTTAAATAAAGACTTTTACTTAAATACAGAGTAAATGTAAAAATATATTGTAACAGTTACATTTAACAAGAAATTTTGTTATAAAGAAATAAACAAGGTTAACTAATAGTTGCTAAGGATATACGTGGCATTAAATATTTTAACTATACATATTTTACCTGGTTATGGTCCGGTCTCCCGTCGTCACAGGCTTTGAGTCATGTCAAAATCCAATAAAAACTCATAAAAAGCAAATAAAAAAAAGAACAACTTTTCTGCCTCCATTTCTGTTTTTAAAATCCCCTCACAAACAAACAAAATCCCCTCCTTGTCACACAGCTGCTATAGGCCATTTAACGACGCTCGGTTCAGTGTTGCCAAGTCTGGAATTGGGTTACTTTTACACTGTTGCTGTGGGTTTTTGTAGCCTATAGTCCGCAGGTTTAAATTGTCTTTAGCAATATTTTGGCCGCAATTCCGCTACTTTTTTCCGCTACTTATAAGAGTTCTCAATGATATTTACATGGCTACAGACTCGGGAGATTCCGTAATTTTAGTAATGTTAGATTTGTCTTCTGCTTTTGATACTGTCGACCATACGATTCTCGTTTCTCGGCTAGAGTCTTGCGTTGGTCTAGGGGGCGAGGTTTTAAGCTGGTTCAAATCTTTTTTTTTAACTAATAGACGTTTCTCTGTAAAAATGGGACGTTTCTTCTCTTCCCTCTGAAATTTATCCTGCGGTGTGCCTCAGGGTTCTGTCTTAGCTCCTGTCCTATTCTCTCTCTATCTTCTTCCTCTGGGTTCTATTTTTACGAAACACAATGTCTCATTTCACTGTTATGCTGACGACATGCAGATTTATATGCCTTTGTCTAGGAAAAATAAGAGTGCTCTAGACAGTTTGACAGCATGTCTTGAGGAGGTAAAAGCTTGGCTTGCCAAGAATTTCCTATTTTTGAACTCAGACAAAACGGAAGTTATTGTTTTTGACCCCTCAGAAACCAGGCCAAGAAATGATCTTGATCTTTGATTTCTAGATCTATTTATCTCTCCCCAAGTACGGAATTTAGATGTGATGTTAGATAGTTCCCTCAAATTCGATAAGCAAATTAGTGCTGTCATTGGATCTAGCTTTTTCTATCTTCGCTCTCTAGCGAAAATCAAATCTTATCTTCCCAAGCACTCGTTGGAGACTGCGATCCATGCTCTTATTACCTCGCGCCTGGACTATTGCAACTCCCTTTATTTTGGTGTATCAAAGTCCCAAACGGCACGCTTACAGGTTGTTCAGAATGCTGCGGCGAGATTCCTGAAGGGAAAGAGGAAATTTGATCATGCCACCCCCCTTTCGAGATCCCTTCATTGGACTTCCAATAAATTTCAGAATTAAATATAAAATGTTATTACTGGTGTACAAATCCTTAAATGATTTAGCACCTTCTCATTTGTCTGACTTACTCCATTTATATTCTCCCACTAGAAGTCTTAGATCTGAAACGAATCTTCTCCTTCAAATACAGTACCTAGAACCCGGCTAAAATCAAGGGGTGTAAACATTTTAAAACATCAAATGGAACTACATGATGTTATGTCTTAATTACCTAAGAACATTGGTGATATACACCGATCAGGCATAACATTATGACAGGTGAAGTGAATAACACTGATTATCTCTTTATCACGTCGCCTGTTAGTGGGTGAGATATATTAGGCAGCAAGTGAACATTTTGTCCTCAAAGTTGATGTGTTAGAAGCAGGAACAAATGGGCAAGCTTAAGGATTTGAGCGAGTTTGACAAGGGCCGAATTGTGATGGCTAGACGACTGGGTCAGAGCATCTCCAAAACTGCAGCTCTTGTGGGGTGTTCCCGGTCTGCAGTGGTCAGTATCTATCAAAAGTGGTCCAAGGAAGGAACAGTGGTGAACCGGTGGCAGGGTCATGGGCGGCCAAGACTCATTGATGCACGTGGGGAGCGAAGGCTGGCCCGTGTGGTCCGATCAAATACAAACCCGATTCCAAAAAAGTTGGGACACTGTACAAATTGTGAATAAAAACAGAATACAATGATGTGGAAGTTTCAAATTTCAATATTTTATTCAAAATACAACATAGATGACATATCAAATGTTTAAACTGAGAAAATGTATCATTTTAAGGGAAAAATAAGTTGATTTTAAATTTCATGGCATCAACACATCTCAAAAAAGTTGGGACAAGGCCATGTTTACCACTGTGTGGCATCCCCTCTTCTTTTTATAACAGTCTGCAAACGTCTGGGGACTGAGGAGACAAGTTGCTCAAGTTTAGGAATAGGAATGTTGTCCCATTCTTGTCTAATACAGACTTCTAGTTGCTCAACTGTCTTAGGTCTTCTTTGTCGCATCTTCCTCTTTATGATGCGCCAAATGTTTTCTGTGGGTGAAAGATCTGGACTGCAGGCTGGCCATTTCAGTACCCGGATCCTTCTTCTACGCAGCCATAAAGTTGTAATTGATGCAGTATGTGGTCTGGCATTGTCATGTTGGAAAATGCAAGGTCTTCCCTGAAAGAGACGACGTCTGGATGGGAGCATATGTTGTTCTAGAACTTGGATATACCTTTCAGCATTGATGGTGCCTTTCCAGATGTGTAAGCTGCCCATGCCACACGCACTCATGCAACCCCATACCATCAGAGATGCAGGCTTCTGAACTGAGCGCTGATAACAACTTGGGTTGTCCTTGTCCTCTTTAGTCCGGATGACATGGCGTCCCAGTTTTCCAAAAAGAACTTCAAATTTTGATTCGTCTGACCACAGAACAGTTTTCCACTTTGCCACAGTCCATTTTAAATGAGCCTTGGCCCAGAGAAAATGCCTGTGCTTCTGGATCATGTTTAGATACGGCTTCTTTTTTGACCTATAGAGTTTTAGCCGGCAACGGCGAATGGCACGGTGGATTGTGTTCACTGACAATGTTTTCTGGAAGTCTTCCTGAGTCCATGTTGTGATTTCCATTACAGTAGCATTCCTGTATGTGATGCAGTGTCGTCTAAGGGCCCGAAGATCACGGGCATCCAGTATGGTTTTCCGGCCTTGACCCTTACGCACAGAGATTGTTCCAGATTCTCTGAATCTTTGGATGATATTATGTACTGTAGATGATGATAACTTCAAACTCTTTGCAATTTTTCTCTGAGAAACTCCTTTCTGATATTGCTCCACAATTTTTCGCGCGCAGCATTGGGGGAATTGGTGATCCTCTGCCCATCTTGACTTCTGAGAGACACTGCCCCTCTGAGAGGCTCTTTTTATACCCAATCATGTTGCCAATTGACCTAATAAGTTGCGAATTGGTCCTCCAGCTGTTCCTTATATGTACATTTAACTTTTCCGGCCTCTTACTGCTACCTGTCCCAACTTTTTTGGAATGTGTAGCTCTCATGAAATCTAAAATGAGCCAATATTTGGCATGACATTTCAAAATGTCTCACTTTCAACATTTTATATGTTATCTATATTCTATTGTGAATAAAATATAAGTTTATGAGATTTGTAAATTATTGCATTCCTTTTTTATTCACAATTTGTACAGTGTCCCAACTTTTTTGGAATCGGGTTTGTAGATGAGCTACTATAGCTCAAATTGCTCAAGAAGTTAATGCTGGTTCTGATAGAAAGGTGTCAAGAATGCACAGTGCATCACAGTTTGTTGCGTATGGGGCTGCATAGTCGCAGACCAGTCAGGGTGCCCGCAGAAAGCGGCAACAGTGGGCACGTGAGCATAAGAACTGGACCACGAAGCAATGGAAGAAGGTGGTCTGGTCTGAAGAATCACGTTTTCTTTGACATCACGTGTATGGCCGGGTGATTGTGCGTTGCTTACCTGGGGAACACATGGCACCAGGATGCACTATGGGAAGAAGGCAAGCTGGCGGGGGCAGTGTGATGCGTTGGGCAATGTTCTGCCAGGAAACCTTGGGTCCTGCCATCCATGTGGATGTTACTTTGACCCGTACCACCTACCTAAGCATTGTTGCAGAACATGTACACCCTTTCATGGAAACGGTATTCCCTGGTGGCTGTGGCCTCTTTCGGCTGGATAATGCGCCCTGCCACAAAGCAAAAAGGGTTCAGGAATGGTTTGAGGAGCACAACAACGAGTTTGAGGTGTTGATTGGCCTCCAAATTCCCCAGATCTCAATCCAATCGAGCATCTGTGGAATGTGCTGAACAAACAAGTCCGATCTATAGAGGCCCCACCTCGCAACTTACAGGACTTAAAGGATCTGCTGCTAACATCTTGGTGCCAGATACCACAGCACACCTTCAGGGGTCTAGTGGAGTCCATGCCTCGACGGGTCAGGGCTGTTTTGGCAGCAAAAGAAAGACCAACACAATATTAGCAAGGTGGTCATAATGTTATGCCTGATCGGTGTATGTTTAATATTAAAAGGAGGGTAGAGAATTAAGGAATTTTGGAACTGGGTTGTTCATAATAGCGTGAAAAAAAATGAGAATGTATTTTATGACTTAGCTCCTTTACTGAACACCAATATTGCATAACTGAAGACTTTACACTGTTATTGGATACATTAAATTAAATTAGCATGCTTTTTAGTGTGTCTGACGGAGTTGACAATATTTAGAAATAAGCCTGTTCCCTTACATGGTTCATTATCGGAGACCTTTTGTCTACAAAAATACACATTTTTAATAATGTGTTTTTATTTTTTAACATCTAAAAAATGTTTTGTCCCTTATCTCAAAAATCAGTGCACTAAGTAGCAGTAGAAGCTTTCGATCACAGAAAATTAGCAAAGGTATGTGGCTGGTTTGTGTGTATACATTACAGGTGACCATTGTTCTGATGTCAGCAAATGAATAAGAACATTTAGAACTATGTTAAAGCAATGAGAATGCTATAATGGACATAAATCCTGAGGTTCCTCCAACAATTGAGAACAACCACAATAACTCAGTGACCTAAAAGAGAATCCAGAAAAAGTATACAATAATGTGAACTTATATTGTTATTTAGTTTGACAGCATTCTTTCCAAATCAAATTTAGTTTGTGAAAAAAAAAGTTTCTGCTCCCAAACATTACAGTTTGCTTACACCGAATCTTACATTTAGTTGAATTAGTTCTTAATATTTTCAGCACATGATTTCAACAAGAAATAAACTCTGAATTCCTCTCACATATATTTTATTATCTGTATTGTATGTACGTCTACACACTTTCGTGATTTTAGACAGCAGTGGGACTTTTGTTTTGGTTGGGGTGTGACGTCATAAAGATGCGTCGCGCTACTGCATCTGTTATGATTCGCGACAGTAAGGTTTGTGCGTTTACTCATTTAAACTCTTTTAATGTGCAAACCATTCAGTTCATTTTCATAGTTTTACTAGCTTTAACTAGTGATGGCAGAAACGGCGCCTTTCGAAATAAGTGAACCAACTGATAGAATCACCGGTTCTAGAATCACTTCTAATCACTAACGTTAGTTTGAAACAACGTTCAAGGTTTCAAAGCTTCACAAAGCGTGTTTCGAAAGCGCCCATCACTAACTTTAACTGTAAAATTATTTTTTTATTATTGAATGCGGAATTGTAATGCTTTATCTAACATTAATGAACGCTATGTTTTGTATTCAGTATAGGGTTGCCAACTTCAGAAAAGGAAAATAAGGGACAATCGTGGTTCTTTAGGAAAATAAGGGACGCTCAAAATATTTGTACTGTACCACACATTGTATGCCATTTCAGTGTCTGCAGTTAAGTGTGTGTATAAAAGGTTCTCAGACACAAACACATTTGTTTTGCTTAACCTATTAATGCACAATTTAATCCTAAAAATAATTGTCATAGAAATAAATGTCAATTGTTACACACAAACCATCGAAAGCTACCGTTGAAAAGTTTGGGGTCAGTAAGAATTTGTTTTAAATAAATTAAAAGTTTTATTCAGCAAGAATGCCTTAAATGTGTCAAAAGTGACAGTAAAAACATTTTAAAGTTACAAAAGCTTTCTATTTCAGATAAATGCTGTTCTTTTGAACTTTCTATTCATCAAATAATCCTGAAAATAATGTACACACCTGTTTTCAACATGGATTTCTCATTATCACCGTGAATATCATAATCATTCGTTTGCAATATAATCTACAAATGCATACACAAACAGATGTTCCTGCCACGTTTAAAGGTATTTTACTCGCATACACCTAGTTTGCAGAACAAACTAAACGCTCCCGTGGTGTCTGCCATTGCTAAGCAATCATGAGCCGCGTTCTCCATGATGATGGAAAAAGTTTCAGTAAAGGATGTTGTTACGGAAGGCCGAAGCTGATCGGTTGGTTCGATGTCACATGACCTGCGGTGCGCTTGCGTCATTCTGAAAAGTGCTGCGGCATGGATGCGCCTGGAAAAAAACAAGCGTTGCTCTCTATTTTGAGTGCGCTTGTCGCGCGTCTACATTTAAAATAACAAACTTCAGCGCGCAAAAGACGCAAAATATGTGAATGGCCCCTTATGGCGAGTTCACACTGAGTGATTTTAGCCCCGATTTTGACTCGGCGACAGGTTGCGTGAAATCGCCAACAAATGCCCGAAATCATAGGCAAATCGGTGCTCGTGCACGTGAGTGACAATCACGCAATGTGAATGATCAAATACGCGATCAGAGAGAATCGCAGATGAATCGCTGACGCCCGTGAGATATTTGGCATCTGGACCTGTCGGCGATTCAAAATCCTGCTGTGTGAAATGTGTTCTGACTGAAAATGACATCTGCGATGACCTACAGCCAATGAGAGAGCAAGATACAGGGCAGCGGGATGTTCGGGGAGGAGTTATAGACCAGAATATCAGTATTTCAATATATATATATATATATATATATATATATATATATTCACAATTATATCAAACAGAAACAAAGCACAAACATTTGCTCGACCAGCCGCAACAGCAGCACATTGCAAAATTATTTATTTACCTCCATCTCTCTTTGCAGAACACAATCATTGCTCCCTGTGTCTCCCCAACCATTTCCTCCGGCATAATCTTATTTTCTTTTGATCCTTTTCGCTGCAAATTAGTGCGCAGACAATTTGGATCGCAAGCTTTCTGCAGTCTATATTTTTAATAACAATTCCAGTCTCGCGCGAGAACTCCGGTCTGACGCACGCGTGATCTCGCGTTGTTTCCTTGTCGCTTCTCGCGTGTTTGCTTGTGAAACGTAGTTTGCGGACGGGACAGAGTTAACAATCATGCAATGTGAAACCCCCTGTCGCCGATCCATCGTGCAGTGTGAACACAGCAGCAACTGGATGCTACAACAGATAGTCATGAAGTGTGAAAAGAGCAGTGATCTGACGACTTTGAAAATCGTGCAGTCTGAACTCGGCATTAAGTCAGTTGTTAGATCAGCGTAGCAGTTAATAAACGGGACAAGGGAGGTCAGTACGGGACAAATCAATTAGGCCTAATATACGGGACGTCCCGAGTAATATAGGACAGTTGGCAACCCTAATTCAGTAACAGAAAGCGTACGTCTCATTTCACTCCCTGTTTGTCGTAAACATAAATTCAGTCACTGAAGTATTGATGGAGAAACGGAGCTTTTAAAAACTCAACTGAATAAATTGATTGGCAAAATTGCTAAATTTGAAGCGCTCGAATCACCACACGCTGACAAGAACTGCAACGAGAACACAAACCAAAACGTGTGAACTTTTACAAACCAATTCCTATAGGAATTATTTTAAAGTGTATGTTTTAAAGAAAGTGAAATCTTTTAAATGTAATACACCTGCAATGATAAAAAAACTTTTATAAAAAGTCATTAAAAACCAAATATTAAATATGAAGTTTATGTTAATGCACTGACTACTGAACTAGGGAGGTGATTGAGACGCACCCAGAGATTTAGGCCCCGTTTACACTAGTGCGTTTTCGTTTTAAAACGCATAACTTTTGCTATGGTTACACCTGTCATCTACACTACACCGGCGTTTTCGAACCCTGGGTGTTTGGTGGTTATAAATCGCTTCGATGTGACTGTGTCCCCCTCAGTAGAAATCACGTTCCGGGGCCCTTAGGGAAGATCCTTATAGACCCTCCAGGCCTCTGGGCCCACTGTACACAGTCCATTTTCTCAAGCTGTGTTAAAAAAAATTGTGCAAGTGTTAATGTTCACATGTAAAACTGATAACATTTAGACTACAGAGTTTAGCTTCAACCCTGATCAAACACATCTGAAAAATCTAATCAAATTCTTCAGGATTACTTAGAAAATGATATGATGTATCATATCATTATATTTTGTTATTGATTTGCTAAACCCTGCTAACGCTCAAGGGTTGAGGTTGATGATGAGACAGTTCAGCAGTGTAAAAATACAAGAAATGTATTTTAGGACACTTAGACATGTCATACATGCAGCATGTTTTGCGTATGAAACTTTTTTTTTTTTTGCATTAAATAAATAGAAATATTGATGACTTTGTTTTTTTTAATACCCCAATAGTGCAACGTATCCTGCGAGATACAAGTAATAAAATCCAAACTATATCAAAAATTCCTCTGGATAGGTTTTACTTAAGTCCAAAATTTTTTTTTTTGCTAATCATTTTCCACTCTTTCATGTTTTAGGGTTAAACATGACATAGTGTCAAAATACAGGAAACCTCCTGGTGAAGCGACTGAGATCCATGTGAGACATTATAAAGATGGCGCTGATTAAAGAGGAGACTGAAGACATCAAGATTGAAGAAACATTCAGTGTGAAACAAGAAGATACTGAGACACAAACAGGTTGGTTTCATTCTCAAAGCTGAACTCAGTCATTGGATTCTTATTAAAATGTTCAACACTACAGAAATGAATATTTTTGATGAATGTCAAATGAGTTATTATTTATTTATTTTTTTTTCTTTAACTATCAATTTACAAACTCATGTAGGGAACAATGATATGCATATGAAAATATACACAAATAACATGTAATTAAATCTCCATTCGTGTATCTGTGCATATAGGCCTATGCCTATAAAATAAACAACAGCATATTTAGTACAATAAACAGAAGCATAATCTTCAAACATTTAAGGGGGGTTTCAACATGACTTTATACAATTCACCAAGGGATTGATTATCTTTGGATAAGTATTTTATGGATGCTGGATAATTTTTACATTCATTTTTAAAACAAGTTAAAGAATGTTTGTGGTTTTATTTGCCATGGAGTGGGTCGCCACATATGAAGAAACGTCTCGGTTACGTGTGTAACCCTCGTTCCCTGAAGGAGGGAACGGAGACGTACATCGGACGTCACCGACGAATTTGGATCACTTCTGGGAGACCCCCGTCTGTTCGGGGCGGGGAACTCGCGCAGGGAGAGTCACTGCTGCTGTTCCGCAAGACCCACTCAGCAGAGTATTGGATAACGCTGGGAAAGCGTGCCCCGAGGGGCCGCTGCCTAAGCCACATCCTCCCGTAGGGAGGTATCATGTGGAATATAGACGTATGGACTGGCCGTGGGCAGTACAACATACGGAAGTCCCAGGGGTGGCCCCGGCCAATGCAGGCGGGAGACTACACCGCACAGAGACGGCAGAGCGAGCTCTGCCAAGGGAAAGACACGGGCTCGCCGTAGGGAGCCATACCGTGGAAGAATACACATATGGGACCGCCGTAGGGGTCACAACATATGGATACCCAGCCTAACACAAGTTCCACCAATGCATACGAGTGTTAGAACTGGCGTCGGACGCTCCGCCACGTCTGACTGCCGCGGGTTGCGGAGGACTCAACAGGTTCGCTGTTCTGGGGAACTCGACTGGAGCATATCAGCACACGTATCCGGTCCATGAGGACGGGAATGGCGCAGCAAGCCGACACTAGAACGGGCCCTTCAGTGTTGCTGGCTATTTGAAGCGAGCACACGGGAAGAAACCGGCTCTACACGGAGGCTATAGAATCTAGCGAACGTGTTAGGTGTCGCCCAGCCCGCAGCTCTACATATATCTGTCAGCGAGGTGCCGTGCGCCAGCGCCCAGGAAGAGGCCACACTCCTGGTGGAGTGGGCCCTCAACCCGAGCAGGCAGGGCACGCCTTGGGTTTCATACGCCAAGGCGATGGCATCCACCATCCAGTGGGCCATCCTCTGCGTGGAGACAGCCTTTCCCTTCTGCTGGCCTCCGTAACAGATGAAGAGCTGTTCTGAGGTCCTGAAGCTTTGCGTTCTGTCCACGTAAGTCCGCAGAGCGCGAACGGGACAGAGAAAAGCCAGGGCTGGGCCTGCCTCCTCCGAAGGCAGCGCTTGCAGGTTCACCACCTGGTCCCGAAAGGGAGTGGTGGGAACCTTGGGCACATATCCGGGCCGGGGTCTCAGGATTACATGAGAGTTACCCGCCCCGAATTCCAGGCACGATTCGTCGACCGAAAATGCCTGCAGGTCCCCTACCCTCTTGATGGAAGCCAATGCAGTCAGGAGTACTGTCTTCCAAGACAGGATTTTTAACTCTGCTGACTGCAAAGGTTCAAAGGGAGCCCTCTGCAATGCGGTTAGCACCAGAGATAAGTCCCAAGAGGGTATAGAGTGAGGGCGAGGCGGATTTAATCTCCTCGCCCCCCTCAGGAACCTGACGACCAGATCGTGCTTCCCTAAGGACTTACCATCAACCATGTCGTGATTTGCGGCGATAGCGGCAACATACGCTTTGAGGGTGGAGGGAGACAGCCTTCGCTCCAACCCTTCTTGCAGGAAGGAAAGCACAGAGCTGATCGAACATCTTCGGGGGTCTTCTCGTCGAGAAGAACACCACTCGACGAACAGGTTCCACTTCAACGCGTAGAGGCGCCTCGTAGAGGGGGCTCTGGCGGAAGTGATGGTGTCTACCACAGTCTGACATGGAGTTTCCAGAGGCCCGGACGCGGGTGCCACAGGGTGCCCCGTCTCTGAGTCAGGAGGTCCTTCTTCAGAGGAATGGGCCAAGGAGGTGCTGTCGCGAGGAGCACTTGTTCCGGGAACCAGGTCTGGTTGGGCCAGTATGGCGCAACTAACAAGACCTGCTCCTCGTCCTCCCTGACCTTGCACAGTGTCTGCGCAAGAAGGCTCACTGGGGGAAATGCATATTTGTGTAGGCCCCGGGGCCAGCTGTGTGCCAGCGCATCCGAGCCGAGGGTCCCCCCGGTCAGGGAATAGAACAACTGGCAGTGAGACGTGTCCGGGGCGGCAAACAGGTCTACCTGTGCGGTCCCGAAGCGACTCCAGATCAGCTGGACCACCTGGGGATGGAGTCTCCACTCTCCTGGGAGCACTTGCTGTCGTGAGAGCTCGTCGGTTGCACGATTGAGCAGGCCCGGAATATGAGTGGCACGAAGCGACCTCAGATGCTTCTGACTCCAGAGGAGGAGATGGCGGGCGAGTTGTGACATGCGGCGGGAATGTAGACCACCCTGTTTGTTGATGTACGCAACGGCCGCAGTGTTGTCCGTACGGACCAGAACGTGCTTGCCTCGTAGCGGCCCTTTGAGGCGGCCCAGCGCAAGACGAACTGCTAACAACTCGAGGCAATTGATATGCCATTGCAGTTGAGGCCCCGTCCACAGACCCGAAACTGCAAGCCCGTTGTACGTGGCCCCCCAGCCGGTGGATGAGGCATCCGTGGAGACAACAGCATGCCTGGACACTTGTTCTAGGGGAACTCCTGCCCGTAGAAACGAAGGGTCCGACCACAGACTGAAGGTTTGGCGACACTTCGGTGTTACTGAGACACGGAACGAGCCGCTCTGCCACGCCCATCTCGGGACTCGGTCGTGTAGCCAGTGTTGAAGCGGCCTCATATGAAGCAATCCGAGCGGCGTCGCTGCGGATGCCATACGCCCCAGGAGCCTCTGAAAATGTTTCAGTGGTACCGCTGTCCTGCATTTGAATGAATTCAAGCAGTTCAACACCGACTGGACACGCTCCTCTGTGAGTCGCGCTGTCAGATTGACCGAGTCCAACTCCATACCGAGAAAAGAGATCCTCTGCACGGGGCAGAGTTTGCTCTTTTCCCAGTTGACCCGAAGTCCCAACAGGCTGAGGTGGCTGAGCACCATGTTCCTGTGTTCGCACAACTGCGCCCGCGACTGAGCCAGAATCAGCCAGTCGTCGAGGTAGTTGAGAATGCGAACACCACGCTCTCTCATGGGAGCAATGGCCGCCTCCACGACTTTCGTGAAGACACGGGGTGACAGGGACAGCCCGAAGGGTAGGACTCTGTACTGATATGCCCGTCCCTCGAACGCAAAGTGTAGGAACGGTCTGTGTCGAGGGAGAATCGAGACATGAAAGTACGCATCCTTCAGGTCGATCGCTGCAAGCCAATCTTGGGGACGGATGCACCTGAAGATGCGTTTCTGCATTAGCATTCTGAACAGCAGCCTGTGAAGGGACCGATTCAAGAACCGCAGATCCAAGATTGGCCGTAACCCGCCGCCTTTCTTGGGTACAAAGAAGTACGGGCTGTAGAAGCCTGTCTTCATATCGGCTGGAGGGACCGGCTCTATCGCTTCCTCCGCCCGTAGCACGGGGGCGCTCTCCTTCGACACGGAGGTGAAGTGAACGCCCCTGAATTTGGGGGGCCGCCGGGCGAACTGAATCGCATAGCCGAGTCTGATAGTACGGAGGAGCCAGCGGGACGGGCTGGGAAGCGTTAGCCAGGCTCCCAGCGACCGAACCAGCGGGACCAATGGCACCACAGACGTACCCGCAGCGGGGCAGCGCGGCGGAATGCAGGGACCCGACTCGGACGGCATAGCGGCCCAAAGTGGGGTCTGAGTGTGCAATGCAACACTTACCTGCTTCCGCTGAGGGGGTGCACGGGTGTGCGGAGGCCTCTTGTGTGCGTCCTGGACACAGCCAGCACCCCCTGCTGGTGATAAGAAAGGCACCGGAGGGTGACAAGGCATGGGAGCGTCGTACACCGCCAAGCGCGCTCTCTTGGCACCCAGAGATTTTAGAAACAGTTCTTTTTCTGAAGTTTTGAGCGGAACAGAAATCAAACATGAACAAAAAATTCTCTCCCGGCCCTCCTCCGGGAGAAGGAGCAGTGCTGTCACCACCTCCTGAAGAGCTGTCTCCTCCATCTCTGGGTGGCCCGTCTCAGGGTCTCTTGCGACGGCGCTTGCCACCTGGCTTGGCAGCGGGCTGGACTGCTGCTGGGCTGGAGCGGCGGCGGGCGGCCACCCTCGGCGACGAGCAGGCGGAGGAGCTGCGGCCGGCGGCTGGGCAGCAGCTGACCGCCGGGGCAGGATGTGCTTAATGGTCTCCGTCTGCTTCTGGACGGCCGAGAACTGCTGGGCAAAGCTCTCGACCGCGTCGCTGAACAACCCAACCTGGGAAATGGGGGAGTCCAGGAACCGATACTTATCTGTCTCCCTCATATCGGTCAGGTTGAACCAGAGATGTCGCTCCTGGACCACAAGAATAGACATCGCCTGACCAATGGAACGGGCGGTGACTTTCGTCGCCCAGAGGGCGAGGTCCGTCGCCGTCCGGAGCTCCCGGAGGAGCTCTGGGTCAGCCCTACCCTCGTGCATGTCCATGAGTGCCTGGGCCTGGTGTACCTGGAGCAACGCCATGGCATGCAAGGCGGACGCAGCCTGTCCACAAGCTTTGTAAGCCTTCCCAGTCAGACTGGAGGAGAACTTACAGGCCTTGGATGGGTGGCGTGGGTCTCCACGCCAGGTGGAAGCGGACGCCGGACACAGTTGCATCGCAACAGCCCGTTTCACCTGGCGGGGTCCCCACGTACCCTTTGGCTGGCCCGCCATCGAGGGTAGTGAGGAGGGAGGAGCCACTTGGCTGGTTTCTGGCAGAAAAAGGTGCCGTCCACGACTTCGTGAGCTCCTCATGCACTTCCGGGAAGAAAGGCACCGGGGCGGGACGCTGAGAACCAGCGCGAGCCGCCCCGAGAAACCAATCATCCAGTCTAGAAGGCTCGGGACACGGTGGAGGGTTCCACACGGGAGGGGCCAGCGACTTCCTCCGGAAGCTCAACCGGCTGCGGCACTTCAGAGGGTTTAGGGGCCCACAGAGGCTGGCTCGGCGGGTGTGCCCTAAACGTGATCCTCAGGTCACCCTGGCTATTCGCCGAAGTAGGTCTATTCTGCTGGGCAGGAATAGCACTAGATCGGGGCATAGGTAAGGGGAACACGAGCTATCCACAAACGCTGCCTCAGCATGTTGAATACCCAGACACATAAGGCAGCGATTGTGACCGTCAGCTGGTGACAGGGAACGACCGCATCCAGAAACGCACGGGTGGAATGACATCTTGAAAAAGATGCAGTGTCACACCCATGTTGCTCTTTTAGAAGAAGCTCTTTTAGCGTGCCGAAGCACCCAGGGAACGACCGCGGCAAAACACAGGGAATAGTGCAGCCTGTGTATGCACTCACCATGGAACGCCCTCACCGAACCAATCAGAATGCTGTAAGAACAGCAGTTATTTCACCGATCTCTGTGAGCTCGCGGTCGTCACTGCACGTGCCTTCTCTCCCAGCACAAAAGCCTCTTCTCTCGCTCTCTCTCTTTCTCTCTGCTGTAGCAGGAACAGACTTTCATGGATTCGGCTCCGAAGTGAATGACAAATGTGCGCGGCATCCGCTTCCGCTTTATACCCGCGATGCGGGGTGGAGCGCGAGATGCAAATCTCGCACGCCAATGGCCATTGGCCCGTTCTCTATACACTTGAAGCTGATAGGGGCTCCCAGAAGTGATCCCAATTCGTCGGTGACGTCCGACGTACGTCGAACGTGACCGACTGAAAGGGAACTAGGGATGTCATGAGAACCTATACTTCGGTACCAAGTCGGTATCAACATTTTAAAATCCTGATGGTACTTGTTTTTCTACACTACTGTAAGTACTAATGGTACTGAACATTTATGCACTATAGCATGTAGGTTGAACCCAAACAGATTATTGACAGCAACCTTTAAAACCTGCTACTGTCGACTATTGGCTGTCTGTATTATTAATGATAATCTAACAACAAAAGAAAAGCTTTAATAAGAATTAATCAATATTTAACTTGTACAGTTATGACTATGCAGAGTTATTTTATATTTGATTCAATTTCTGTGGTACTTTTACTTGAATACTACTGTTAGACCTACCTGAAAAAAATACGCAGCATTTTTTAATTTATATCTTTATTCTATTGTAGTTATTTATGCTACGGCTTCTAATGTATTTATTCATTCTTGTTTTATTACTGACTATTGCAATAAATTACCTCATAAAAACACAAATACACTGAGTGAGCAAACATTTCGGTGAGATAATTGTAATTTCTTTTTACCTAAAGGTTCCCCTCATTTTCTGAAATGAAATTCAAGCCCTGAAAGGTTTAAATAAAGGAGTTAATGATTATTAATGTAAGTATTATTGTTTTTTAACCGCGGTGTCGACTTTGGTATCGAGTATCGTGTACTTTTGGTGGTATTACGACATGCGTTAAATTGTGGGAAATATGGAAGTAGCCAAAACAATTATTTTCTGTAACATTAAGTGAACTTTGAAAACCATTCATTTCTATCACTTAATTATGCAACCGCATCTGAATCAAAACAAAACATTTATTTTTCTTAAAGAAAACCATTAAATGTTAGTGATAAAAGTTACATTTTGTTTCTTTTCATACTCAACAGCAATTGCTGTATCAAACCAGTGTCTTGTAAATACGACATTGTTTTAGAGATGAAAGGTAGGTATGAAAATGTATCACGATTAGGGATGCTAACGATTAATTGTCGATAATAATTCGATCGATAAAAGGTATCGATGTTCGATTAAGCAAGGTCCATATTTTTGCAGTGCGTATGGCTTACATGCAGCAGACACACACGAGGAAAAAGGAAGTGAGCACGTAGTAGGGCTAGATCTTTTGCGCGAAATAATTTCACAATGTACAAATTACACTTTTGATGTGATCCAAACGTGCCTTAAAATAGAAACAATACAAAGTGCTTGAACATGGAAAGCAATTGAAATTAAGTAATTAAGTCAACTTTAATTGTATTTTCCCACAAAGATAATTAGTTCATCAATGCTATCTGTTGTTTTGGCAAGTAAAAAGGTCTAAAGCATTTTTACCACTGTGAAAGAAAATAAACATTTATAATCCCCTGCGGAAATAGAGGGTTAGATGGTGAGGATTTGGGGAAAAGAAACAAGAGACTGCATATCGAGTGGAATACATCAAGAAATATTGTTAAATTCATGAAAATTTGAGTGACCAACCCTCAAAACAGAACAAAAATCAGAGTATTCAAATTTAATTTAAGGGCTCACGTACCTCTCTCATTCGGTATGAATCCAAATGTTTCCATGGTTGCGATGTAACATTTGCCTGCTAACCAATTATTTCTATAAATGTTTCATGCAGGCAAAAATGTGTTTTGCTGTACCACAGCTGGTGGTAGCCGTAAGTCATGCTGACTGGCACAGCCCTGCGTGCTGTAGTTATGTTTGGGATCACTGGGACAGCTTTAAATGGTGATAATGTTAATTGCAAACTTTGCGATTGTGTTTTAAAAAACAATGCTACAATGAGCACATGATACCATTTAAATAAGATGCATTCATTCAGTGGTCTCCGTGACAGGATATCAAACAGTCAACAATAACTTCCTTTTAAATAAAGGCCTTTTTTACATCTGGTATGTTTTTGTCGATCCAATCACAAGTGGGCTAGGTGAAAATGGGGTTTAAAACTAGGGATGCAACGAAATTTTGGCCACTGAAAGGTTGAAAATATTAGCCGAAAATATGCCGCCCCGCCCCTCCTTGTTCAACGATCAGGTGTCACTCTCCCGCAGCATGCTTTGTAACTTTGCGGGTGGCTCTGCTTCCGAAGATGCACAGCTTCGAAGCAGCTGCTCAAGGTGCATTGCATTCGATCGTAAGTGGACTGCAAAGTGGACTTCACAGGGTGTTCCGCCATCTTAAGTGAGATTCCAATCCGAAGGGAGTGAACATGTTCAGTTCAAAGGGCACTGCGAACGGCCTAGGGAATAAGGGAACATCGAGACATCACTTCGCAGAAAGTAGAGAGTGAAAATCACCCAACTGTCATTGCGCACCGCGTCACCAGTCAGAACTAATGATGGAGCAGAGCCGTTAGAAGAGTTTGCAAACGGCTCTGTTTATGAATGGTTATGGCGATGCATGTTACATTTACATATTCAGTTGTATGAATATGTAAACAAAGTAAAAGTGTTGAGAAGCAGCTGAGGCGCTGTCATTTCTTTTAAAACTTTTTTTTACCTCAGGAATGTTTACTATACAGCTGTACGTGGGAAAGAAAGCGCATGAGATGAGACTGCTGCAATTATTAAGACCATTGATTAAAAACACACTTATACATACTTAAACATTTATTTTCATATTTAATGACAATTACAGTACAGCTTCAAATCTGTTAATAGTCAATTACTACAAGTAATCAATGAAATAAACTAATAAAACTAAAAGACTAATACAATGTTTTATATTGCTTCTTAACACTTTTACTTTGTTTATATATTCATACAATAATATGCAATTGTAGGCAGCTGAGTTGTTGCCTCGCTGCCTCAGGAAATCATGCAGTGACTCTGCAGGCAGTTTGTGCGTGAAGGTACCTCACAAAACTGATTTCGGATTGACTTCTGAGGAAGTGTAACAGTTTAAAAATAAAGCGAGCTTTGGTGAGAACTAAACAAATATTTAATTACTACAGTAGTAGTGTCTCGCTAGAAATGACAAGAAGTGGAAAGCTTTGGCATTTTCCAGTTTAAGGACGCAGCAGCAAAGTCCGCTCAAATAACATTCCGGCATGAAATTTCTCTGGGCTTGTTTCTGTTTGCATTAGCCCTACTGTGCTACTGTGTAACATGGTGTGGTATAGCCGTGCTGGGCAACGCTGGTAAAGTGACGCTACCTTCTCCTTCACTGATCCACTCCCTGCTATCTGCTCACATGTTATGATGATAATAGTTTTGTAGGACTATACTTTATTTTGATAATTGGTCAAAAAATAAATCTGTTAAATCTGATTCTGTTGCATAGAACTGAATGAAGAATAATATATTGATATTAAGTCTGTCTAATTAAGTCTAATAATAATACAGTTATACAAACTCTTTTTTTTTTTTTTTTTTTTTTTTTTTTTTTTTTTTAATAAGTCATTTTCGGTTTTCGGCCATGTGCATCCAGAATTTTCGGTTTTGGCACAGAATTTTCATATCGGTGCATCCCTATCTAAAACATTTTGAGCTTGTCCACTTTTGACCACTTCCAGAGATAGTCAAAAACGCATTCGACCAGATTGCTTTTGTAGTGTAAATGCAAAAAAACGCCTACTGACCTAATGCGTAAACATTATGGGAAGTGCACTAGCCAGACAGTCAAGTCATCTTTATTTATATAGCGTTTTTTACAATGCCGATTGTTTCAAAGCAGCTTCACAGTGTTAACAGGAAAATAATGCAACAGAATTTGATTCGGCTGTACAGCCACTCTGGAGAAAACGGTAATGTCATCGTCCAGCTCAGTTCAGTTCTCATATAGTGTCAATGCGGGCAGATCAGTAATATAGTTGAATATTTAGCGTCCCCAACTAAGCAAGCCAAAAGCCAAAGGCAAACGAGGCGACGGTGGCAAGGAACCAAAACTCCATCAGGTGACAGAATGGAGAAAAAACCTTGGGAGAAACCAGGCTCAGTTGGGGTGCCAGTTCTCCTCTGGACAACGAACAAACTGTATGATTATGATTCAGGTAAACATTACAGGTCAGAGGTCAGATTAGGTCGGAACATTCAGAATATTTGTCCAGTTCCATCTGGTTGAAGATCGGAGTCAGGACTTAAACTTTGTCAGCTGAAGACCCAAAATTGGTTTGAAGAAAAAACGTATCAAGCACAATGTTCTCTCACCATTCCTGATTTTTAATACACACACTTACAGTGTTCAGCGTGGTCTTGCGGCTGTAAGAGCAAAAACGAACACTGCTGCTCTCCGTGTGTTTTTCCATTGTCTCCAGTTGTGTTGAATTGTGTGAGCTTATTTTGTCCATTAGATCAAAAGATCTGAAAAAAAAAAAGCCCATTCATTTACCCCCCCATAGAGCCTCCCCTTGTAGATCAGGACAGAAGTGGTTGAAAGTGGACAAAACTGGCGAATTAAAACACCAGATATAAACGGATGTGTCTCCCTCGTCTACTTGTGATCCGATCTACCAAAACACATCTTAATACCAGGTGCAAACATGGCCAAAAGCTACGGCGCGCTCGGTTAATTGATCGTTAATTTAAATGACGATCGATAATGGGAATGATCATAAATTGACATTCCTAATCACAATTATAGTGACCAAAATGATTGGTTAACAATATTATCATAGTATTGTTAAAATGTACTGGAAATGTTAAAAAAGCACTGATACACATAAAATTAGCAGTACTTTTTGTTACATTAAAATAACATTAACAATGAAGTTTGATTTTTAAACTAGCAAAAACTTTTGTGTAGTTGTTGTGTAGTGGAGGTGTAGCTGCGATCAGATGCCAAAAGCAGACCTGACTCAAGCTGTATTTGATAAGGGATTTGATAAGTGCCAGCTTGAAAGTTTTTGGGAAATGTCCAAAACGAAAGCAGTTAACAATATTGAGAAGACGTTCTGAGATTACAGGAAACACTGGTAACACTTTATTTTACAGTGTCCTTGTTATAACATTGTTATACTATTCATTGTTGTTACATGCACGTACTATATTGATAACAGTAAATTATGCATAATCACAAGCAACTTACCAAAACCTAACCATATAGTATGTTGTTAATTTATAATATTAAGTACTTATTTGTGTAATTACACTGTTACCATGACACATTAAGATAAATTGTAACTGAAACACCTCTTACTGTAGCTTAGTGCTTATATGATCTAACACACATGGTGCTGGTTTTAATGTCTGTTGTTAGACCTGATGACGCTGAAAGAGAAGAGCCAAGAACCAAATGAAGACAAAAAGCAATATGAGAATCATGATTTCATGACTGGAGAAAAATTCACACAGACTGAAAAGATATCCTCACAAAAAAACGCTCAGAAGACCAAATCTAACCGTTATTACACCTGCCCTCAGTGTGGAAAGAGTTTCGATCAAAAACAAAACCTTAAAGTTCACATGAGAGTTCACACTAGAGAGAAGCCTTTCACCTGCCAACAGTGTGGAAAGAGTTTCACTCAGAAAGGACACCTTAACGTCCACATGAGAATTCACAATGGAGAGAAGCCTTTCACCTGCCAACAGTGTGGAAAGAGTTTCACTCAAAAAGGAAGTCTTAAAGTCCACATGGGAATTCACACTGGAGAGAGCTCGTTCACCTGCGAACAGTGTGGAAAGAAGTTCCTTCAAAAAGGATCCCTTAAAAAGCACATGAGAATTCACACCGGAGAGAAACCTTACACGTGCCAACAATGTGGAAAGAGCTTCACAACAAAACTAAACCTTAGGTATCATTTGAACAATCACACTGGAGAGAAACCATTCTCATGTGATCAGTGTGGAAAGAGTTTCAGTCGTAAAGTAACCCTAAATCAGCACATGAGGATTCACTCAAAAGGGGACTGTTTTATATGTCATCAGTGTGGAAAAAGTTTCTTAGACAGGAAACGTCTTAACATGCATGTAACAATTCACTCCGGAGAGAAGCCTTTCAAATGCCAGCAGTGTGGAAAGAGTTTCCGATTAAATAAAAACCTTAAAAGTCACATGAGAATTCACACTGGAGAAAAGCCTTTCACGTGCCAGCAGTGTGGAAAAAGATGCAATCATAAAGTTACCCTTAGGATTCACATGAAACTTCACACTGGAGAGAAACCTTACACGTGCTCTGAGTGTGGAAAAAGTTTCAGATATAAAGTAACCTTTGATGCCCACATGAGTGTTCACACTGGAGAGAAGCCTTACGGATGCCCTCGGTGTCAACAGTGTTTTGCATATAAAGCATCTCTTGAAGCCCACATGAGAAGTCACACTGGAGAGAAGCCTTTCACCTGCAAACTCTGTGGGAAGAGCTTCTCAGAAAAAGGAAATCTTAAAACTCACATGAGAGTTCACACTGGAGAGAAGCCTTTCACCTGCCCTCAGTGTGGAAAGAGTTTCACGGTTAAAGGAAACCTTAAGAGTCACATGAGAGTTCACACTAGGGAGAGGCGGTTCTCGTGTCTTCAGTGTGAGAAGAACTTCACATGTAAAAAAGACTTGAATTGTCATTTGCAAATTCATTCTGGAAAGAAACTGCAGTGTTCTGATGGTGGTAAGAGGTTTAGAAAAAGGTGTTATTTCAAAAATCACCTTTGCATTCACTCTGGAAGAAGGCCATTTAATTGTGATAAGTGTAATAAAAAATTTATTTTGCCATTACACTTACAGATACACCTGAAAAGTCATGAAAATGTGAAACCCTATTTGTGTCATTTGTGTGGAGAGAGTTTTAAATGGCCCAGTAATTTAAAATGGCACCAGAAAATACGTATCTGTGTAAAATCAAAGCTACGTTCAAACCGCAGCTGAATGTGCCCAGATATGATTGTTCCCCTTCATGACCACTTTTATTAGCGTCTTTCACCTCTTTTTATTTGCCTTTGTCATAAACATATATATCCACCCGTATCTACAGTGGGGAGAACAAGTATTTGATACACTGCCGATTTTGCAGGTTTGCCCACTTACAAAGCATGTAGAAGTCTGTAACTTTTATCATAGGTACTCTTCAACTGTGAGAGACGGAATCTAAAACAAAAATCCAGAAAATCATATTGTATTATTTTTAAGTAATTTATTTGCATTTTATTGCATGACATAAGTATTTGATACATCAGAAAAGCAGAATTTAATATTTGGTACAGAAACCTTTGTTTGCAATTACAGAGATCATACGTTTCCTGTAGTTCTTGACCAGGTTTGCACACACTGCAGCAGGGATTTTGGCCCACTCCTCCATACAGACCTTCTCCAGATCCTTCAGGTTTTGGGGCTGTCGCTGGGCAATACGGACTTTCAGCTCCCTCCAAAGATTTTCTATTGGGTTCAGGTCTGGAGACTGGCTAGGCCACTCCAGGACCTTGAGATGCTTCTTACGGAGCCACTCCTTAGTTGCCCTGGCTGGAAGACCCAGCCACGACCCATCTTCAAATGCTCTTACTGAGGGAAGGAGGTTGTTGGCCAAGATCTCGCGATACATGGCCCCATCCATCCTCCCCTCGTCCTGTCCCCTTTGCAGAAAAGCATCCCCAAAGAATGATGTTTCCACCTCCATGCTTCATGGTTGGGATGGTGTTCTTGGGGTTGTACTCATCCTTCTTCTTCCTCCAAACACGGCGAGTGGAGTTTAGACCATAAAGCTCTATTTTTGTTTCATCAGACCACATGACCTTCTCCCATTCCTCCTCTGGATCATCCAGATGGTCATTGGCAAACTTCAGACGGGCCTGGACATGCGCTGGCTTGAGCAGGGGGACCTTGCGTGCGCTGCAGGATTTTAATCCATGACGGCGTAGTGTGTTACTAATGGTTTTCTTTGAGACTGTGGTCCCAGCTCTCTTCAGGTCATTGACCAGGTCCTGCCGTGTAGTTCTGGGCTGATCCCTCACCTTCCTCATGATCATTGATGCCCCACGAGGTGAGATCTTGCATGGTGCCCCAGACCGAGGGAGATTGACCGTCATCTTGAACTTCTTCCATTTTCTAGAAGTTTTTTTTTTCAGTTGTTGCCTTCTCACCAAGCTGCTTGCCTATTGTCCTGTACCCTATCCCAGCCTTGTGCAGGTCTACAATTTTATCCCTGATGTCCTTACACAGCTCTCTGGTCTTGGCCATTGTGGAGAGGTTGGAGTCTGTTTGATTGAGTGTGTGGACAGGTGTCTTTTATACAGGTAACGAGTTCAAACAGGTGCAGTTAATACAGGTAATGAGTGGAGAACAGGAGGGCTTCTTAAAGAAAAACTAACAGGTCTGTGAGAGCCAGAATTCTTACTGGTTGGTAGGTGATCAAATACTTATGTCATGCAATAAAATGCAAATTAATTATTTAAAAATCATACAATGTGATTTTCTGGATTTTTGTTTTAGATTCCGTCTCTCAGAGTTGAAGTGTACCTATGATAAAAATTACAGACCTCTACATGCTTTGTAAGTGGGCAAACCTGCAAAATAGGCAGTGTATCAAATACTTGTTCTCCCCACTGTACCTGAACACCCCATTTGCTATAGATGATGATTTTAGGCAAAATGGCTGAAAAAAATCATAAATACAGTCACTAATAATATGATTTGATGGTTTATCACTTTTTACCAATAGTAAATGTTAATAACTCATGTGGTGTGGTCAGAGTAAGGTGACAATGACACATGCAAAGTTTGGTGTCAATATAAAGCATCGCAGAGATACAGGATTCAAGATTTTGCACTGGCCCAGTCAAAGTCCAGACCTCAAACCAACTGAAATGCTGTGGCAGGACCTTAGAGCTGTGCATAAACAAATGCCTGCAAACCTCAATAAACTGAAGCAATTGTCATACAGAAAACAATTCCTTCAACTTATTGCTGCTAAAAGTGGCTCTATAAGCAATTGAATCATTGGGTGTACTTAGTTTTGTTAAATAAATAATGACAGTGTAATATGTCATTTATTGTTGTTCATTTGAGGTTGTATTTACCTAAATTTAAGACCTGCTAATGATTTTAATTATGTTCTGATGCGTAAAACCATAAAATTCTAAAGGGTGTCCTTTCTTTTTCACATGACTGTATATACATATATGGTGTTTTAGTGTAGTTACATTTACATTCATTAATTTAGCATGAATATTCATTTAGGTGTTGTCTATGAAGCGCCACTGTCATAACCAATTGCCCCAAGGGGATTAATAAAGCTGCATACGTGTCTTTAACGTATCATCTCATATCCTACTGTTGGACCAAACATTTGCCTGTTTTGTTTGCTGTTTCTTCACTGCAATAGGTCTAATAAAATAATTTAAATAAAAAAACAATTATCTGATATTTAAATCTGTAATAAAAATAAATAACATTGCACTACATTTCATTTGTTTCTGCTGTCACATAGTGATATTCATCCTCAAGCAGAAGTGTATCAATACAATGAAGACATTTGATACTGCTCAGGTAGAAGTCTTACACACACACAATCACAATTAATACTGCACAATCAATAGTATGTCAGCTTGTTACATATTGAATTATGCAGGGGGGGGATGAGAGTGGATAAATATATCTTTGATCAAGGCCAAAACTTTGTAAGGTAGTTGTAAGCTCCCCAGTTAGAGCCAATAAAATGCACCGCATTTATGATCAGCTTGGTTATGTAGCTACAGATTACATATAGCAGTGGCTATAAACCAAATTTATCTGACGTCTTGTACCTCTCTGGTAAAATTCACTTTTTTTTTATTTCAGCACCTCGGACAGCAGCCCACCTAATCTCTGCAACTAATGCTGCGTTCGAGACACCTCGGAACTCAGAAATTTTCCAGTTGTAATTCCTTCCGTCTTTTGAGTCAAGTTAAATCATGCCACCTTTATTTATAAAGCACTTTTTACAATACATATTGTTTCAAAACAGCTTTACAGGGATAACAGGAAAATAATGCAACAAAGTTTGTTTTGACTGTACAGCAACTCTAGAAGAAAATAGTGTCGTTGTCCAGTTTAAGTAAGTTCAGTGTTGATTCCAAGCGTGCTGCACACGTGCTGAAAAGTGAAGCCAAAGCTTTTCGATCGTCCCCAGGTGGTTGGTCCCAGTATAGGTCATAAACCCTCCCCTCTCTGTGTACTGTAATGGGACGTGGGACAAACTAAACAATCAAATTACACTTCAAATAATTTTTTCCAAAAGATGGTTTCTGTCATTTTAGGCAGATTTTATCACGATGTCATTTCAAGTGTTCGTTTTTTAAATAAGTTTAGTTTTAGTTAGTTATTTGATGCTATAAAAACGAGGGGTGTGAAGTCATGATTGACAGCTTCTCTGAGCGAAGTATTCACTGAGACACTAACAGACTTT
Source organism: Coreius guichenoti (assembly GCA_039654105.1). Classification (NCBI taxonomy): domain Eukaryota; kingdom Metazoa; phylum Chordata; class Actinopteri; order Cypriniformes; family Gobionidae; genus Coreius; species Coreius guichenoti. The sequence goes on from CM077182.1 coordinate 27,945,793, forward strand.
TTTCTGGATTTTCGGGAGGAGATTGGCGCTTTAGCTATAATTTCTACATTTCCATAACTGTTTATTTCACACCGACATGAGTTGTTCTGCATCTGCGAGAGTGTGGGCGGGCTTATCGCGGCTCTACTTCCTGTTCTCTACTGCGCAGACTCCAGTCCCAAATCAGTGCAAGATGCCAGCGCCATATTCGGACGTTGGCGGCTTCACTTTTCTTCAGTGGAAGGTAGTGAAGACGCGTTGTCCATATTTTTTTACGGTCTATGGTTGATTCATTTCTGTTGTAAAAAAAGTTATTAATTTTTTTTTGTCTTTTCATTTATCTGTACAGCAGCTCTGAAGAAAACAGTGATATCATCGTCCAGCTCAGTTCAGTTCTCATACAATGATGTCAATACAGGCAGATCAATAATATTGTTGAATATTAAGTGTCCCCAACTAAGCAAGCCAGAGGCGAGTGGCAAGGAACCAGGCTCAGTCCACCGAACAAACTCAGTGTGATTTATGATTCAGGCAGCATTACAGGTCAGGAGTCAGATTGGATCAGAACATTCAAACTATTTAATCCAGTTCCATCTGGGTGAAAGTCGGATTCATCACGCCGGTATGGAGACGGGTTTGTCGAGGATCAGTGACACTGGCTGCCGTGTCGATGAGGCCTTCACAAGGGAGAGTCTAGTTGACCAAATCTCTGCAGGCACTGCAGGGCTGCGTTGTGGTCGTGTCTAGGCGCAGGTCCACCATCTGATCTGGATACGTCCCGGATCTGGCTATGGTAAACCTCGGGATAAACAGAGAGACTAATATTAGCGTTGATTCCATTCTTCTTATGATGTAGCGAGTACATCAGGTGTTATAGGAAGTGTTCCCAGTTCCGGCTGACCTACTTTATGCAGTATAACAATCATTTAACTAATTTGAATAATAGAAATTGATAATGTTCTATGTGTATGCCAAGTTAAAGAGATGTTTTTAGTCTATATTTAAACTGACAGAGTGTGTCTGCTTCACGAACAATGCTAGGAAGACGGATCTACCGCCAGCAGTTGATTTTGATATAATAGGTATTATCAACTGGCCAGAATCGCAATAGACATGAAGGACTATAATGCATTAAGAGCTCGCTCAAGTACTGGGGAGTTAAACCATTTAGTGCTTTGTAAGTAATTAGCAAAACTTTAAAATGTATATGATGTTTAATAGGGGGCCAATACAGTGTTGATAGAACCGGGCTAATATGGTCATACTTCCTGGTTCTAGTAAGAAGAAGAAAGCTGTTGCATTTTGGACCAGCTGGAGTTTGTTTATTAAGCATGCAGGGCAGCCACCCAGTAGAGCATTACAATAATCTAGCCTTGAGGACATGAACGGATGAACTAACTGTTCCGCATTTGTCATTGAGAGCATTTGTCATTTGTCATAGTTTAGATATATTTTTAAGATGAAAGAATGCGGTTTTACAGATGCTAGAAATGTGGCTTGCAAATGAAAGATTGGTATCAAAGAGCACACCCAGGTTCCTAACTGACGACGAGGACTTGACAGAGCAGCCATCAAGTTTACTTAAGTAGTAGGACATTACTAGTCATCCAATATTTTTCAGCTATGCATTCCGTTAATTTTATGTATTGGTATATTTCATCAGGTCACAAAGAAATATAGAGCTGAGTATCATCAGCATAACAGTGAAAACTAACACCATGCTTCCTCCGGATATCTCCCAAGGGTAGCATGTACAGGGTGAAAAGCAACGGTCATAGTACTGAGCCTTGCGGTACTCCATAGCCTACTGAACTTGTGATCGGTATGACATCTCTTTATTTACTGCTACAAACTGATAATGGTTGTATAAGTAAATTTGAACCATGCCAATGCAATACCACTAATGCCAACATAATTTTCGAGTCTATTCAAAAGAATGTTGCAGTCGATGGTATCAAATGCAGCACTAAGATCCAGTAACACTCTCAAGTAATAGAGAGATACAACCACGATCGGATGATAAGAGCCAATCATTTGTAACTCTAATGAGAGCGGTCTCAGTACTATGATACGGTCTAAATCCTGACTGGAAATCCTCACAGATACCATTTCTTTCAAAAAAAGGAACATAGTTGTGAGGACACTGCCTTTTCTAGTATTTTTGACAGAAAGGATGTATTCGAAATTGGCCTGTAATTGACTAATTCTCTAGGATCAAGTTGCGTTTTTTAATAAGAGGTTTAATAATAGCCAGCTTTAAAGTTTTAGGTACGTATCCTAATGACAATTATGAATGAATTGATCATAAGAAGAGGATCTATGACCCCTGGAAGCATCTCTTTCATTAGCTTAGTCGGTATAGGGTCGAGCATACATGTTGGTTTAGATGATTTAACGAGTTTAGACAATTCTTCCTCTCCTGTAGCAAAGAATGAACAGAATTTTTCCTCAGGGACACTACAATACACTGTCTGATGCGATACTGTAGTAGACAGTTGAATGGTTATAATTTTCTCTCTAATATTATCAAACTTGCAAATAAAGAAGTTCATAAAGTCATTACTGATGTGCTGTTTGGAAATGTCAGAAGTTGAAGCTTTTTTTCTTGTTAATTTAGCCACTGTATCAAATAAATACCTAGGGTTGTGTTTGTTTTCTTCTAAGAGAGTCGAAAAAATAAGCAGATCTAGCCGTTTTTAACCTCTTAACCTGCGCCCCTATTTTTGAGAATTTTCTGAAAATGACATACCCAAATACAAATCTCTGTAGCTCTTAAACCCTATGGTCTACATTCATAACTCTGGTCTTTTTTTAAACTAGACACTTGAAATTTTGTTACCCAAGTGTCATAACGCATAGTATAGGAACAGAGTAAAACAAGGTCAAATATACATGAAAGTGGCTGACGATTTCTTTGAATGAGATTCACTTAGGGAGAAATGGATGATACTTTGATGTTATACCATAAATAAATTTGAGGATGATACTCCCAAAAATGTAGTTCCCCTTCAGTCGGTCACGTTCGACGTACGTCGGACGTCACCGACGAATTGGGATCACTTCTGGGAGCCCCTATCAGCTTCGAGTGTATAGAGAACGGGCCAATGGCCATTGGCGTGCGAGATTTGCATCTCGCGCTCCGCCCCGCATCGCGGGTATAAAGCGGAAGCGGATGCAGCGCACATTTGTCATTCACTTCGGAGCCAAACAAGCTTCATGGAAGACTGTTCCTGCGTCAGCAGAGAGAGAGAGAGAGAGCAGAGAAGAGGCTTTTGTGCTGGGGAGAAGGCACGTGCAGTGACAACCGCGAGCTCACCGGAATCGGTGAAACAAACTGCTGTTTTTACAGCATCCCGGTTGGTTCGGTGGGGGCGTTCCACGGTGAGTGCAAACACAGGCTGCACTATCCCCTGTGTTTGCCGCGGTTGTTCCTGGGTGCTTCGGCACGTTAAGAGCTTCTTCTAAAAGAGCAACACGGGTGTGAAATTGCGTCTTTTTCAAGATGTCATTCCACCCGTGCGTTTCTGGATGCGGTCGTTCCCTGTCACCAGCTGACGGTCACAATCGCTGCCTGACATGTCTGGGTATTCAACATGCCGAGGCAGCGTTTGTGGATAGTTCGTGTTCCCATTGCGGGAACATGACTATCTCGGCGCTAAGGTCGAGACTCGCCTACCTTCGGGAGGGTGGAGTCCCCTTACCTATGCCCCGATCTAGTGCTATCCCTGCCCAGCAGGATAGACCTACTTCGGCGAATAGCCAGGGTGACCTGAGGATCACGTTTAGGGCACACCCGCCGAGCCAGCCTCCGTGGGCCCCTAAACCCTCTGTAGTGCCGCAGCCGGTTGAGCTTTCGGAGGAAGTCGCTGGCCCCTCTCGAGGTGGTCCAACGGTGACCTTTGGAGCTCCAGCAGAGGATAGGATGTCGATCGCTGCATCGGAGGGGGAGTTTCAGTCCTCGGGGGATGAAGACCCGGCTGCGTTGCCTCCCTCTGGGAGAGTGGCGTTGTCCGAGACGGACCCCGAGCTGACGGCTATGCTTTCCCGGGCCGCCGAAAAGGTCGGGCTCGTGTGGAACCCTCCACCGTGTCCCGAGCCTTCTAGGCTGGATGATTGGTTTCTCGGGGCGGCTCGCGCTGGTTCTCAGCGTCCCGCCCCGGTGCCCTTCTTCCCGGAAGTGCATGAGGAGCTCACAAGGTCGTGGACGGCACCTTTTTCTGCCAGAAACCGGCCGAGTAGCTCCTCCCTCCTCACTACTCTCGACGGCGGGCCAGCCAAGGGGTACGTGGGGATCCCGCCGGTGGAACGGGCGGTCGCGATGCAACTGTGTCCGGCGTCCGCTTCCACCTGGCGCGGAGACCCACGCCACCCATCCAAGGCCTGTAAGTTCTCCTCCAGTCTAACTGGGAAGGCTTACAAGGCTTGTGGACAGGCTGCGTCCGCCTTGCATGCCATGGCGTTGCTCCAGGTGCACCAGGCCCAGGCACTCATGGACATGCACGAGGGTAGACCTGACCCAGAGCTCCTCCGGGAGCTCCGGACGGCGACGGACCTCGCCCTCCGGGCGACGAAAGTCACCGCCCGTTCCATTGGTCAGGCGATGTCCACTCTTGTGGTCCAGGAGCGACATCTCTGGCTCAACCTGGCCGATATGAGGGAGACTGATAAGTATCGGTTCCTGGACTCCCCCATTTCCCAGGTTGGGCTGTTCGGCGACGCGGTCGAGAGCTTTGCCCAGCAGTTCTCGACTGTCCAGAAGCAGACGGAGGCCATCAAACACATCCTGCCCCGGCGGTCAGCTGCTGCCCAGCCGCCGGCCGCAGCTCCTCCGCCTGCTCGTCGCCGAGGGCGGCCGCCCGCCGCCGCCCCCGCTCCCGCCCCAGCCCAGCAGCAGCCTCCACCAGGGCAACGGCGTGGAGCCGGCCGCGGGAAGGCCGTCCAGCCCGCTCAGGCCGCTGCCAAACCAGGTGGCAAGCGTCGTCGTAAGAGACCCTGAGACGGGCCACCCAGAGATGGAGGAGACAGCTCTTCAGGAGGTGGTGACAGCACCGCTCCTTCTCCCGCTGGAGGGCCGGGAGAGAATTTTATGTTCTTGTTTGGTTTCTGTTCCGCCACTGGCCTTCGGGCCAGTGGTACCCAAAACTTCAAAAAAAGAGCTGTTTCTAAAATCTCTGGGTGCCAAGAGAGCGCGCTTGGCGGTGTACGACGCTCCCATGCCTTGTCACCCTCCGGTGCCTCTCTTATCGCCAGCAGGGGGTGCTGGCTGTGTCCAGGACGCACACAAGAGGCCTCCGCACACTCGTGCACCCCCTCAGCGGAAGCAGGTAAGTGTTGCGCACTCAGACCCCACTTCGGGCCGCGATGCCGTCCGAGTCGGGTCCCTGCACTCCGCTGCGCTGCCCCGCTGCGGGTACGTCTGTGGTGCCGTTGGTCCCGCTGGTTCGGTCGCTGGGAGCCTGGTTAGCGCTCCCCAGCCCGTCCCGCTGGCTCATCCGTACTATCAGACTCGGCTATGCGATTCAGTTCGCTCGGCGGCCCCCCAAGTTCAGGGGCGTTCACTTCACCTCCGTGTCGAAGGAGGACGCCCCCGTGCTACGGGCGGAGATCGCAGTCCTACTGGCGAAGGACGCGATAGAGCCGGTCCCTCCAGCCGATATGAAGACAGGCTTCTACAGCCCGTACTTCATTGTACCCAAGAAAGGCGGCGGGTTACGGCCAATCTTGGACCTGCGGTTCTTGAATCGGTCCCTTCACAGGCTGCCGTTCAGAATGCTAACGCAGAAACGCATCTTCAGGTGCATCCGTCCCCAAGATTGGTTTGCAGCGATCGACCTGAAGGACGCGTACTTTCATGTCTCGATTCTCCCCCGACACAGACCGTTCCTACGCTTTGCGTTCGAGGGACGGGCATATCAGTACAGAGTCCTACCCTTCGGGCTGTCCCTGTCGCCCCGCGTCTTCACGAAGGTCGCGGAGGCGGCCATTGCTCCCATGAGAGAGCGTGGTGTTCGCATTCTCAACTACCTCGACGACTGGCTGATTCTGGCTCAGTCGAAGGCACAGTTGTGCGAACACAGGGACATGGTGCTCAGTCACCTCAGCCTGTTGGGACTTCAGGTCAACTGGGAAAAGAGCAAACTCTGCCCCGTGCAGAGGATCTCTTTTCTCGGTATGGAGTTGGACTCGGTCAATCTGACAGCGCGACTCACAGAGCAGCGCGTCCAGTCGGTGTTGAACTGCTTGAATTCGTTCAAATGCAGGACAGCGGTACCACTGAAACATTTTCAGAGGCTCCTGGGGCATATGGCATCCGCAGCCGCAGTGACGCCGCTCGGATTGCTTCATATGAGGCCGCTTCAACACTGGCTACACGACCGAGTCCCGAGATGGGCGTGGCAGAGCGGCTCATTCCGTGTCTCAGTAACACCGAAGTGTCGCCAAACCTTCAGTCCGTGGTTGGACCCTTCGTTCCTACGGGCAGGAGTTCCCCTAGAACAAGTGTCCAGGCATGCTGTGGTCTCCACGGATGCCTCATCCACCGGCTGGGGGGCCACGTACAACGGGCTTGCAGTTTCGGGTCTGTGGACGGGGCCTCAACTGCAATGGCATATCAATTGCCTCGAGTTGTTAGCAGTTCGTCTTGCGCTGGGCCGCCTCAAAGGGCCGCTACGAGGCAAGCACGTTCTGGTCCGTACGGACAACACTACGGCCGTTGCGTACATCAACAAACAGGGTGGTCTACGCTCCCGCCGCATGTCACAACTCGCCCGCCATCTCCTCCTCTGGAGTCAGAAGCATCTGAGGTCGCTTCGTGCCATTCATATCCCGGGCCTGCTCAATCGTGCAGCCGACGAGCTCTCACGACAGCAAGTGCTCCCAGGAGAGTGGAGACTCCATCCCCAGGTGGTCCAGCTGATCTGGAGTCGCTTCGGGACCGCACAGGTAGACCTGTTTGCCGCCCCGGACACGTCTCACTGCCAGTTGTTCTATTCCCTGACCGGGGGGACCCTCGGCTCGGATGCGCTGGCACACAGCTGGCCCCGGGGCCTACGCAAATATGCGTTTCCCCCAGTGAGCCTTCTTGCGCAGACACTGTGCAAGGTCAGGGAGGACGAGGAGCAGGTCTTGCTAGTTGCGCCATACTGGCCCAACCGGACCTGGTTCCCGGAACTAGTGCTCCTCGCGACAGCACCTCCTTGGCCCATTCCTCTGAGGAAGGACCTCCTGACTCAGAGACGGGGCACCCTGTGGCACCCGCGTCCGGACCTCTGGAAACTCCATGTCTGGTCCCTGGACGGGACGCGGAGGTTCTAGGTGGCCTACCACAGGCTGTGGTAGACACCATCACTTCCGCCAGAGCCCCCTCTACGAGGCACCTCTACGCGTTGAAGTGGAACCTGTTCGTCGAGTGGTGTTCTTCTCGTCGAGAAGACCCCCGAAGATGTTCGATCGGCTCTGTGCTTTCCTTCCTGCAAGAAGGGTTGGAGCGAAGGCTGTCTCCCTCCACCCTCAAAGTGTATGTTGCCGCTATCGCCGCAAATCACAGCATGGTCGAAGGTAAGTCCCTAGGAAAGCACGATCTGGTCGTCAGGTTCCTGAGGGGGGCGAGGAGATTAAATCCGCCTCGCCCTCACTCTATACCCTCTTGGGACTTGCCCCTGGTGCTAACCGCATTACAGAGGGCTCCCTTTGAGCCTTTGCAGTCAGTAGAGTTAAAAATCCTGTCCTGGAAGACAGTACTCCTGACTGCATTGGCTTCCATCAAGAGGGTAGGGGACCTGCAGGCATTTTCGGCCGACGAATCGTGCCTGGAATTCGGGGCGGGTAACTCTCAGGTAATCCTGAGACCCCGGCCCGGATATGTGCCCAAGGTTCCCACCACTCCCTTTCGGGACCAGGTGGTGAACCTGCAAGCGCTGCCTTCGGAGGAGGCAGACCCAGCCCTGGCTTTTCTCTGTCCCGTTCGCGCTCTGCGGACTTACGTGGACAGAACGCAAAGCTTCAGGACCTCAGAACAGCTCTTCATCTGTTACGGAGGCCAGCAGAAGGGAAAGGCTGTCTCCAAGCAGAGGATGGCTCACTGGATAGTGGATGCCATCGCCTTGGCGTATGAAACCCAAGGCGTGCCCTGCCCGCTTGGGTTGAGGGCCCACTCCACTAGGAGTGTGGCCTCTTCCTGGGCGCTGGCACACGGCGCCTCGCTGACAGATATATGTAGAGCTGCGGGCTGGGCGACACCTAACACGTTCGCTAGATTCTATAGCCTCCGTGTAGAGCCGGTTTCTTCCCGTGTGCTCGCTTCAAATAGCCGGTAACACCGAAGTGCCCGTTCTAGTGTCGGCTTGCTGCGCCATTCCCCTCCTCATGGACCGGATACGTGCGCTGATATGCTCCAGTCGAGTTCCCCAGCACGGCGAACCCTGTTGAGTCCTCCGCAACCCGTGGCAGTCAGACGTGGCGGAGCGTCCGACGCCAGGTCTAACACTCGTATGCATTGGTGGAACTTGTGTTAGGCTGGGTATCCATATGTTGTGACCCCTACGGCGGTCCCATATGTGTATTCTTCCACGGTACGGCTCCCTACGGCGAGCCCGTGTCTTTCCCTTGGCAGAGCTCGCTCTGCCGTCTCTGTGCGGTGTAGTCTCCCGCCTGCATTGGCCGGGGCCACCCCTGGGACTTCCGTATGTTGTACTGCCCACGGCCAGTCCATACATGTATATTCCACATGATACCTCCCTACGTGTAGGATGTGGCTTCCGCAGCGGCCCCCCGGGGCACGCTTTCCCAGCGTTATCCAATACTCTGCTGAGTGGGTCTTGCGGAACAGCAGCAGTGACTCTCCCTGCGTAGGTTCCCCGCCCCGAACAGACGGGGGTCTGAGGGGCTTTCGCTGGGCGCTGGAAGTGGTAGTAACTGTGGCGTTTTCCATAGGGATCCCAATTCGTCGGTGACGTCCGACGTACGTCGAACGTGACCGACTGAAGGGGAACGTCTCGGTTACGTATGTAACCCTCGTTCCCTGAAGGAGGGAACGGAGACGTACGTCCCGTCGCCACAGTTGCTGTACCATCACTGCAGCGGCCGAGTCACTAGTTCGGCTCCTCAGTGAAAAACAAATGTGCGCTGCATCCGCTTCCGCTTTATACCCGCGATGCGGGGCGGAGCGCGAGATGCAAATCTCGCACGCCAATGGCCATTGGCCCGTTCTCTATACACTCGAAGCTGATAGGGGCTCCCAGAAGTGATCCCAATTCGTCGGTGACGTCCGACGTACGTCTCCGTTCCCTCCTTCAGGGAACGAGGGTTACATACGTAACCGAGACGTTTCTGTAAGCTTTTATTCAAGAAAAGTCTAGGCGTCCTTTTTCAAAAGGCCATTTGGAGACTACAAATAGACACCTGGTAACCAAATGACATGAGTAAACACTACATACTGCATATATGTATATCAATTCAGAACTGCTCAGCCCATCAAACAACATAAGAAAAAACTATTTCAGCACAACATTTCAACATTATTTTGAACAATTCTAAGAACGAAAACAGTGAAGGGAAAAAAAACTCACTGCGTGTATAGATAATATAGATCATTTTACAACTAATGAACACAAAAGATGAAAAGAAAACATTTTTTTATTTTAGAACATTTGAAAATGTAACAGGTTTTCATTCAAATAAATTACAATAAACTGCTAATTATAATGAATATGCAATTACTGAAAAACTAAAGCAACTGTTTACAGTATTTTCAAAGTGTAGGAAGACATGTTGATCAAGGCAGTCACTGAGAAGGTTTGTTCTCTAACTAACTGGAAACCAAAGCCACTGAAAGATAGGAGAGAGAAAGTGTGTAAGCAGAAAAAATAAAATTTGCAACAATATGTATGCATGCGTGTATGTATGTGTGAGTACTTACCTAGTACTGCCTGACGCCAGCCTGTCACATTTGCTCCAACTGTGCCAACTCAGAAGACATCCACTGCAAATAAGAGGGGGAGAGAGAGAAAAGGTGTGTAAGCAGAACAAAGAAAATTTCAAAGAGAAGTATCTTCTGTTTCAACTGTAAAAAACCTAGTCCTGCCTCACGCCAGCATGTCACATTTGTCCAACTGCGCCGACTCAGAAGACACCCACTGCAAAAGAGGGAGAGGGAGAGAGCGAGAACAAACAAGTAGAACAAACACAAAGTCCAAAGAGAATAAATCTAACCTATGGGTTTCAAGTCTGGGAAAGATGTGTGTCTCACACCAGCGATGGCTTCTCTCCCTTCATCTCCCTCCTCGGAACTGCAAATCCACCTAAACTTGGAAACATTTCTGAAACAACTATTAGAATCGAATGCTTTGAACAATGTAAATAAAAACATTACGAACATTATAAACATAATGATTAATATTTTCCACCCTGCTCATGCCAGTCATTGTAGCAGTCCCGTTTAGGCAGAAAGCCCAGTGGCACCTCACATGTTGCACACATGACTGATGTCTTCTGATGGCAGAGCCTGCAATTTCGCCGTCCAGCAGTGCTGTGTTCTGTAATGTGCTTCGGGTTGTGGCGAGCAATATTTGAAGCCTGAGGAGCAGCTGTTCTTGATTCCAAGACTGCAAGTTCCAGAACAAGCGTTTCCCTGAATGCTTTCTGGGTCAGGGGTTTTTCCTTCCTTGCTCTGGCCAGGTGCTGATGCAAAATGAAGGCATTGACAACAGCAATATCCACAAAGTGGTAAAAGAAGGTTCGGTACCACTTCCGTGTCTCGTGGAGCACATTGTAGTATCAAACGAGGGCATCGGACAGGTCCACTCCCCCCATGAACCTGTTGTAGTCCAGCACAGCACCGGGAATAGGCACATGCACTTGAGACCACTGCCCATCATTGTCCTTCACCCTCCTTTGCACTGTGTCGCCTTCATATGCTTTGTGGAATGTGGAGGACATCAGCACTTCCCGGGTATATTTCCATTCCACAAACAGCAGCTCATCCTCTCTGAACCATTGCATGGACCCTTGTGGAGCATTCCACGGTAGTCTGTTGGTGACTGTCTTTGGGAAACCGATCCCGTTTGGACGAATGGTGCCACATGCCCAAATCTTCTTATTGAAGAGGTCTCTGAAAAGCTTGGGACTGGTGTAAAAGTTGCCAACGTACAGCTTGTAACCAGTGCCCAATATCTTTTCATCTACAAGTGCCATGACAGACTCATAGCTCAGCCCATTCTGAGATGGCATGGACTTACCCTCATACACAAAGAACTCACAGGTGTAGCCACAAAGGGAGTCTGCCAAGACAAACAGCTTGTAGCCCCATTTAGTGGGTTTGTTCTTCATGTACTGCTTGAGTCCAGACCTCGCCTTGGATGCCACCATCCTCTCATCTATGAAGAAGTATGTTGTCATAGAGAGGCTTGATCTTCCCCAAGCGGTCGTAGGCTGATGTTCCCTTCTTCTTTTCGTTTTCTTCATCCTCCTGAGGATCGCTAAGATGAAGAGCGTTTGTGATGGTAAGAAACTTCCTACAGGACATGATCTCTGCAGGAAGGGGTACACTGTAGATTCGGGACCTCCTCCAATAATCAGTCAAGGCAGAGACCTTCACGAGACCCATGTATACAACAAGCGCCAGGTAAGACTTCAAATCTTCCACAGAGATGTTATTCCATGGCTTGTGTCCTTCCTGCTGATTTTTGGCCCCATAGCTGGCGTTTGTGTGCTGAACGATGGTCATTAAAAAGAACAGCTGAAACAACTGCAGTGCGGTGTATGATGCAGTTGTCACCAACTGTGGCCCAGGTATACGTGCAGGCCTAAACACAGGCTGTGGAGATCCAATACCATCATCATCCACATTGTGCCATCTTTCCTGTGAGGTGCTAGGGGACACAGCAGGCACTGGCTGGCTCCCCCTCCGCCTCTTGTAGCTGAGGTAAATTCAGATGGAGATGGAGATGAAGATGCAGATGATGACGATGACTGCTGTGGTCTCTTCCGTCGCTCAGGCCTGGACTCCGGATTCCAGTCCTCATCTGTGTCAGTTGAAGGCCTATTTTACAGCACAGGAAAAAAAAAAACAGACAAAAAAGCAAAATAGGATTTCAGTTTGAGTCAAATATTAGAGACATACAACTATTAGCAGCATCAATATTCCTTCATATTACAATTACAAATGCATGTTTGCCAAATACCTTATGCTTATAATGCTGAGAATTATAAATGGTTTGTAATAATTATACTTTTTCCCCCCACATATCTTCACCTGACGTCTTGTAATCCTTTCCTTCTATTGTTATATTCATTCATATATATATATACAAACCCGATTCCAAAAAAGTTGGGACGCTGTACAAATTGTGAATAAAAAAGGAATGCAATAATTTACAAATCTCATAAACTTATATTTTATTCACAATAGAATATAGATAACATATCAAATGTTGAAAGTGAGACATTTTGAAATGTCATGCCAAATATTGGCTCATTTTGGATTTCATGAGAGCTACACATTCCGAAAAAGTTGGGACAGGTAGCAATAAGAGGCCGGAAAAGTTAAATGTACATATAAGGAACAGCAACTTATTAGGTCAATTGGCAACATGATTGGGTATAAAAAGAGCCTCTCAGAGTGGCACTGTCTCTCAGAAGTCAAGATGGGCAGAGGATCACCAATTCCCCCAATGCTGCTATGAAAAATAGTGGAGCAATATCAGAAAGGAGTTTGAAGTTATCATCATCTACAGTGCATAATATCATCCACAGATTCAGAGAATCTGGAACAATCTCTGTGCGTAAGGGTCAAGGCCGTAAAACCATACTGGATGCCCGTGATCTTCAGGCCCTTAGACGGCACTGCATCACATACAGGAATGCTACTGTAATGGAAATCACAACATGGGCTCAGGAATACTTCCAGAAAACATTGTCGGTGAACACAATCCACCGTGCCATTCGCCGTTGCCAGCTAAAACTCTATAGGTCAAAAAAGAAGCCATATCTAAACATGATCCAGAAGCGCAGGCGTTTTCTCTGGGCCAAGGCTCATTTAAAATGGACTGTGGCAAAGTGGAAAACTGTTCTGTGGTCAGACGAATCAAAATTCAAATCAAAGTTCTTTTTGGAAAACTGGGACGCCATGTCATCCGGACTAAAGAGGACAAGGACAACCCAAGTTGTTATCAGCGCTCAGTTCAGAAGCCTGCATCTCTGATGGTATGGGGTTGCATGAGTGCGTGTGGCATGGGCAGCTTACACATCTGGAAAGGCACCATCAATGCTGAAAGGTATATCTAAGTTCTAGAACAACATATGCTCCCATCCAGACGTCGTCTCTTTCAGGGAAGACCTTGCATTTTCATGACATTTTCATGCCAACATGACAATGCCAGACCACATACTGCATCAATTACAACATCATGGCTGCGTAGAAGAAGGATCTGGGTACTGAAATGGCCAGCCTGCAGTCCAGATCTTTCACCCATAGAAAACATTTGGCGCATCATAAAGAGGAAGATGCGACAAAGAAGACCTAAGACAGTTGAGCAACTAGAAGCCTGTATTAGACAAGAATGGGACAACATTCCTATTCCTAAACTTGAGCAACTTGTGTCCTCAGTCCCCAGAAGTTTGCAGCCTGTTATAAAAAGAAGAGGGGATGCCACACAGTGGTAAACATGGCCTTGTCCCAACTTTTTTGAGATGTGTTGATGCCATGAAATTTAAAATCAACTTATTTTTCCCTTAAAATGATACATTTTCTCAGTTTAAACTTTGTCATCTATGTTGTATTCTGAATAAAATATTGAAATTTGAAACTTCCACATCATTGCATTCTGTTTTTATTCACAATTTGTACAGTGTCCCAACTTTTTTGGAATCGGGTTTGTGTATATATATATATATATACACACACACACACACACACACATACACATACATGTGTATGTGTGTGTATAATGTCTTTATATATATATATAACGCTATCACCCACTCATGTAGCCTCATGTCTTGCTAGTCATCTCCACTGTCATTTTATAATCAAAAACAGCTAACATGAAATAAAAACTGCAAATACATGATAAACATGTAAAAAACATTCAAGACAATGTGTTGAAACTTACCGATCTAATGAATCTCCATGAACAAACTTCTCCTCTTGTGACGAATCAACGTTCGACACTGTGCTATCCCTGTCTGAGAAGCATCTCTCCATATCTTTCTGCTGCTCTTCGTCGCTGCTCCTCACCACCTCCTCCAAAACACTCTCAACACCACAAAAACTCTTCTGTAATCGACGATCCATGATGGAGATATTCAGATATAAGCTTGGGAGAAAATCCGTTCGTTGATAAGAACTCTGTGTAGCGAAGCAAGGCTAATCGGTGCGCTCTGTGCGTAAAATGGCGAGAGCGCACGAGTGAACGGGATGATTGCGCACCTGTATTTGACATAACTGCTTGCAAACTGTCAGTCACTGCAATCATGTTTTAGTTGGTTAATACCCCCATCCATCAAAACTTTGCTGAATAGGCATTGGCTGGCTTTATCCAGGCTTTATCTGGTCGACAACCTAGGTACAATGATTGACAGGTTGCTCAGCCTGTAATGCACTCCGGAATACGGATTAGAATCGGAATTTCATTAAAAAACGATCATTCATTCATGCATGGCGGCGATTTAAACCTAATTCACTTCAATAAAGATAACTATACATGCTATTCTTGTCATGAGCAACTTATGTTTAGTACATGTTAACTCAAAGATTCGTAGAAAATATATAAACGAATATCCACTTCTTGGATTTCTGGACGAACAGCAAAGGAAGCTGACCCGAGGCCTCTGTGGTCGATTCTGTCTTAAGGTAAGGCATGTTATTCCCAATTATGTGTTGTGGCTGGGTTGTTATAGGTCTGCGTGACTCTCGATGTCTTAGGCCTAATTGAACAAAGGAATTATGGTATTCTTCTTCAGCCTGACGAGTAACTTTAACCGTTGTTCATGAGAACTCAAAGACAGCCGGATGCTTTGTTTATAGACTATTTGTGGGTGGCTGTTTGCTGTTTGACCTATCAATTCGTTTTGATAAAGTATAATAGGGTAAATCCTGTATAGTGATTTATCCTATATAGTGCTTGCATAAAGCAAGTGGTGTATACACTTGTAGCTGTTATGTATCTTTGTAAGTCTTTGCAAGCGCACAAACACCTCTGGGGTGGCCCCTGGCCTAGTTTTAGGGAAGACAATGACACCGGCGGGCTCTGCCAAGGGAAAGACACTGGCTAGCCGACAGGGTAGCCACAACGTGGAAGAATACACATATGGGATCGCCGCAGGGATCACAACATATGGCCACCCAGTCTAGCACAGTTTCCACTATTGCATACGAGTGTTAGGCCTGGCGTCAGATGCTCCACCATGTCTGACTGCCAAGGGTGATGGAGGAACTCAGCAGGGTTCGCCAACCGGGGAACTTACTGGAGCAAAAAAGCGCACATATTTGGTCCATAGGAAGGCAATGGTGCAGCAAGCCGACACTGAATGGGTTCCTAGCGCTACTGGCCACTCGGGGCGAGTACACGGGAGGATACCAGCTCTACACGAAGGCTATAAAACCTAGAAAACATGTTGGGTGTCGCCCAGCCTGCAGCTCTACATATATCAGTAGGTGAGGCGCCTTGAGCCAACGCCCAGGAGGATGCAACACTACTGGTAGAGACCCGAACCCGAACGGGCAAGGCACGTCTTGGGACTTATACGCCAAGACAATAGCATCCACTGTTCAGTGGGCTAACCTCTGCTCGAGCTGGTCTGAGGACCTGAAGCTTTGCGTTCGGTCCCCGTACAGGTGCAGGACGCGGACGGGACAGAGCAAAGCTAGGGCTGGGTCTGCCTCCTCCAGGGGCAGCACGAACGATGGGCACATATCTGAGCCGGGGTCTAAAGATGACGTGAGAATCAGCCGGCCTGAGTTCCAGGCACAATTCTTTGACTGAAAATGCTTGCAGGTCCCCTACCCTCTTGATGGAAGCCAAAGCAGTCAGGAGTACTATCTTCATCGACAGGATTTTTAACTCAGCTGACTGCAAAGGTGGTCTCTGAAGTGCTCTCATTTCCAAAGACAAGTCCCAAGAGGGTATAGTGTTAGGTCGAGGAGGATTTAACCCCCTTGCACCCCTCAGGAACCTGACGGTCAGGTCGTGCTTTCCTAAGGACTTCAATTACATTGTGACGTGTGGCAATCACAGCAACATACACTTTCAGGTTGGAGGGAGACAGCCCTAGGAATTCGATCTCTGTCCGTAAGACAGGAGCATCACTGGTTCGCACGGATGTGAACTGAATGCCCCTGAACTTGGGGGCACGCCAGGCAAACTGAATTGCATAGCTGAGTCTGATGGTGCAGATGAGCCAGTGGGGCGGGCTGGGCTCCCATAGACCGTACCAGCGGGACCAACGGAACCACAGACGTACCCGTGGTAGGGCAGTGGGGTGGAAGGCAGGGACCCGACTCGGGAGGCACAGCATTCCGAAGCGGGGTCTGAGTGTGCGGTGCAACAGTTCGCTGTCTCCGCGGTTGGGCAGGAGGTGCATGAGAAGGCTTGGTTGCGTTCTCGAGCCGCGTGCTGCTGCCCGCTGGCGATTGGGACGAGAACGGCAAGGCATAGCATCGCATCGCACACTGTCATCCTCGCTCTCTTGGGACCCAGAGATAAGGGAAACTGCTCTTTTTTTAGATGTGGGTATCGCTGGCTGTAGGGCACAAAAACAAAAGGAAAAGGATTCTGGCCCTTCTCCGGGGGAAGGAGTGGTGTGGTCACCATCTCCCGAAGAGAAGCTCCCTCCATCTCTGGGCCGCCCGTCATAGCTGCTAACTCTGGGTCTGACTCAATGCTACGGCCCATGAAGGGGGCAGAATAGCCGAATCTTCATCCCCAGATGACTCTATCTCACCCTCAGATGCAGCGATCAACATCCTGTTATCGTCCGGAGACCTGAAGGAAATGACTGGCCATCAGAACCAGAGCTAGATCTGGGAATAGGCAAAGGGACTCCACCCCATGTGAGGTACTCCAGTTTTGATCTTAACACCGCGATAATCATGTTCCCGCAGTGAGAGCATGACACGTCCACAAACGCCGCCTTAGTGTGCTTAACACCCAAACATGAGAGACAGCGATCGTGACCATCAACTGGCGGCAGATATTGACCACATCCAGAAACAACCGGGCGGAATGTCATCTTGAAAAGTATGCAGCGTCACACCCGCGTAAGCTCTTTTAGGGAAAATTGCTACATGGTACTGAAGCACACAGGGGAAAGTCAAATGTGGCGTCAAACATGACCAACTGAAAGGAAACTTCTAATTTTGTTTTCTTTCGGCTACCCTCCATTTTTCTGGCTGCTTCTCTTGAGGGCCCAAGTGTGCTTGTTGTACCACGGCGTTGGACTATTTTCTTTAATCTTCTTTAAGTGAAAAGTAAGGATGCGCGGTATACCGGTACTGGGAAAATACCGGTATGTATTTTATTCCAAATGGTACAATATCATGATTTTGCTCATTTCGGCATATGCTGCTGTTCCGAAGTGTGCTACCCAAAAAGAAAATGGATAAAGCAGTTGAATCTCACCATGCCCAAAACTAATTAATAAAGTAGAAGTGAATTTGGAGTTACTTTGCTTATAAAACTGATGAAGAGCCATCAAATGTTGCTAAGCATCTTCACTTGCCCATCCTGACTTGTACAAGACATTAGGAGATCGAGAGGTGACTGCATCATTCAAACGATCTAATTTGGACATTTATTTTCTTTTAACACTGATCAACACTGGTGAAAAAAAGTATGCTAAGTATACTTGCAGCCAGACCAATTATCAGTATACTTCAAGTGTGTGAATTAGTTAACTTGAAGTGTGCTTTTTTCGAACAACTAATTTTGTACTAAGTATATTAAAGTTGTAATTAAATTGTAGTAAAGCATAACTTTAAGTGTATTTAGTGTACTTTTATGTGCTAAATTAGAACAAGTATACTTAGTACATTTTAAGTATATGCCTGTGTAGGGATTATTACATGCTTGAATAGTGATATTAAAGTGTACTTTATTTGTGTTATAAGTACTTTTGTCACAAACAGAAGAGGACAGACGAAGGAAGTCACAATAACAAGTCTTTATTTACAGGAAGTGTTAATACTCAGACGAGCATTCAGGCATGAAAGAATCTTCCGGGACAGGTCAGACCTGTTGGCCTTTGCTGACGAATATCTGACTGAGAGGTATAGATTCTCAGGTGATGGCATCTGATATTTGTGTAGGCTGCTGGGTCCAAAGATACAACACAGGACAGCGCGGAGCCACGCTCTCACTGTCCCACAGATGTCTGCGTAGCGGTGCGATTCTTAGCAAGTGGCATGTTCCTTTATTCTGGCACTGAAATCACTTGCGCACATATTCATCACCTTCCCTGGCCACAGAAGATTCCTCCACTTTAAGGAGGAGTTCTACAAGATTGCAGGTAACACAAATTACAACAAAAAAGTGTTACAATAGCACAGTTACAGTAGGACACTCATTATTTTGTGTTACAGCTTTCCCTAATGTCATTGGTGCAGTGGATTGCACCCATATCCGTATCAAACGCTCCTCAGGGGCACATGAGGGAGATTATGTTAACAGGAAATCCTTCCACAGTATCAATGTTCAGGTAAGAATGATTTATGGTTAATGTCAGCTACATAAATTAATTCTGTGCATTAAATCAGGGGTTTTCAATCTGGGGTCCGGGGACCCCCAGAAGGTTCTAAGGGGTCCCCAGAAAATTTCACAGAATAAAAAGACAAGTCTACTGAACATACTGAACAACAACTGTTTCATTTCTAAATGTTTCTCTCCTTTCTTGCCATATACATACTTTCCAGAATTGTATATGTTTTCTTTGTATCTTTCTAGTGAGTTTTTCTCACTATAGTCCCCTTTATCTTGCTCACTGGGGTTGTAAGGCAATATTCTTAACGCAGTACGCAAGCTGCTTACATACATTTATTGTGAAAATTGCTTATTCAAATAATTTTTATTTGAAAATGTTCTTCTTCAGGTTTATACATCCAACATTAAGTATAGCCAATTTAAATTTGGAAACAATATGTTGTATTTATAATGTCACACTTTTATTTAACAGTTTAATATGTTTTTTCATACATAAAAATATATAGATGGATTTTAGGAAGGGGGTCTCTCATAAAAGGTTCATCATATTTGGGGGTCCTTGGCATCATAAAGTAAGTCTTTGGGATGTGCTGGAGGAGACTTTACAGAGTGCTGGATTCTGCATTGTCAATACATGATCTTGACCAAAAATGAATGCACCTCTTGATGAAAATAAATGCTGTGATGTTATTTCCATCAAGAGGTGCATACATTTTTGGTCCAGATCTTGTATTGGCAATGCAAGAGTCCAGCACTCTGTAAAGTCTCCTCCAGCACATCCCAAAGACTTTAAATTAATTTAAGGTCTGGACTCAGAGGTGCCAGTTCAAATTATCCTTCATGCTGTGTATATATTTTTTTTACTTTCTTGTATTTAATATTGCACAGGGGTATACTCACTTATGTTGTATACTGTATTTAACGGTTATTAGGGTTGTGTTAAAAAATATTCTCGATTTTAAACAATTCTCATTTTGATGAACCAATGTCATTTCTTAAATCCCAATAATCAATGTTTTCAGTCTAGCTGTTTTCAGTTGATGAACAAAACTTTGTAGTGTTCCTCTTATTCAGTAAAACACTATAAGCTTTGTGCTTTTTTACTATTGTTAAGAAAAAGTCTCAGCTTTCAAATTCTGTAATATTATAGTAATACAGCAACTGGGGTTCCCTGTCGTTTACAGTCTTAGTTGAGAGATTTTTTTCCTTGAGAAAACCTTCCATGTACTGTACTGAATACATATCCCAATTAATCAATATAGAATTGAATCATAACCGGAATTTAATCACAAGCTTGTGAATCGAAATCGAAGCATGAAATTGGTGTCAATACCCAGTCCTAATATTTACTGTTGTTTTTAGTAACACTTTTCCAGACAAAAAATTTAACTTAAGACAGTCACAGACCTGTCATGGCCTGCACTTCGGCAACATCCAGCTGTTTTTTTGGGGGGCCCCTTTCCCAGATTTCCCTGTCAGGGTGGACTCTGCGAGGAGTTCCTTTGTGAACACCAGAACAGCCAGCTCCTGGGCAAAAATTGTCATACGAGATCTGTTCAGCAGCTGGAAGGCCCTCTTCGGAACAGTCACTGCACTTCCAGCCAAGGGGTGCTGTATAGAGAGAGGGAGGGAGAGAGAAAGAGAGAGTCAACTGACAAATTAATACATAGTTGGGATATCTACCTATGAGGAATAAATATTATCCCAATATGAAAATAATGTGCTTAAATCAAGCTTTGTTTTGAAAAACACTGCTAGTAGTCTGTGTGTTCCACTATGGAGTGGTATGACCTGTGGTGTCAGGGTCTCTGCAGGTATCAACACTTCCAATTTAATACTTTTTAATACCATTTTTAAGACCATTCCAAAACATTTTAAGACCTGCACATCACTTCGACTTCTATGCAAACACACAAAATCACCCTGCTCAACAGAGATATAAGAATGAACAATGGACATGTCTGGCTTTAAATTAACTGTAGCAGAGTAAAGGTCTATAGAAATATATAGGAAAAATATCCATATTTAACACGTTATAAAGTAAAATATCTAGCTTCCGGCGGACCGCCTTCCGTATTCAACTTACGAAGAAAGTGTAGCGCCTTTTGCAGTTCAAAATGCTTGCGCTACGTCCGACGTCATCGTCGTGCCAGTTACGCTTTTTTCATAATGTTACTGAATGAAATGTCTACCCAGGACGAGCTATAGGACTTTGCAAGCATTAGGGGTGTTGATGGACTCAATCTACTCCATCTGTGTTTTGATCATCATTCTGAATATGATCCAGATGTAGTCTTTGACAAACGTGATTTTCTCAGAATTTTTGCTCAAAATGTTGCTTTTTTTAATGAAACTTACCCACATTTAAGTCTTGGTAAACAAAGAATGCATGAAGCTAGAATAAAACAGGTTTTTTGTTTCTTTCGACATATTGCATGTTTAGATATTCATACAACAAAATATTCTGGGGGCCATGACATTTTTGTGAAAATGATCAAAAACACTGGTGGGGAGAGAGTTAAGACAAGGGGTGTAGGGTGAGTTGGGGTTTTACTGTTAATGTTTCACTGTTTTAGTTGAATGTGGGACCACTAAGTCATTAGAGAAACGTGAGAAATGTGCCTTCTGCCTTCTGTGGTGAAGCTGCTGACAAACTGGTCTTATAATATTTAAAGCAAAGAAGCAGCTGAATGTGTCTGAATTTCAGTGGATTTTGTGTTGTCCAAATTAATGATTCTCAGCAAATAACTGAAAACGAACAAAAGTAGTTATAAACTTTATATAAGGGATGTTTTGTCTTACAACACAATTTTGTGGTTTTAATGTGTGACTCTCCAAACATTTGCCGCAACATTTTTGGCTTGTTTGCATCAGTAGGCAGAGGACAACTAACAAACTTACAACATGAACAAACTTAGTCTGTAGAGTTCAGTCTTGCAGCATAGAAGTGAAAAACAACTGTAGATGATACAGAACAAGAGTGGAGGGCTTTGTGTAACTGGCTGTGCTATGGACCACCTAACTAAGACCCAGTTTGGTAGGTTAGGGAGAGGGAGTGGGGTAGCTGAGGGGTAGGGAGAGTAGGGTAGAAAGAGTGGGGAGAAGAGGTCTGAGTAAGGTCTGGCTAATAAAACAAATGTCAAAACTGTAAAAACAACAACAAACGTGGTTTATGTCATCCCAAACTCTGTAGCCTGCAATATCCCACTGCACATATGGTTGCAGAACTCCTACATAAGCCATATTGGCTTTTCCCAAACTATATTGCTATACTGAGATGAGTGAAATCGACTGAAGTATGTAATAAATACTGAAATAAAATGTTTTAGCAATGTATTAAACTGCAGTAACATTTATAGGCTCTATAATATAACAAATACGCTACATAAACTGTCATAGACACAAGACTGTTTAGACAAGATTTCTTTGGCCTGTTTTGGACAGATTATGAAGTGTTTACTGTTAAATAGCCTAGTGTCACATCAATAAAGCTTTTGTTAGCACATTTCTGCTCAGATGCTATGAATACAATACCAGTCAAAAGTTTGTACACACTGCTATTTGAATTAATGTTTTTGAAATAAGTCTCTTATGCTTACCAAACATGCATTCATTTGACCAAAAATACAGAAAAATTCCATCTAAAATAATGGTTTTCTATTTTAATATACTGTAAAATATAATTTATTTCTGTGATGCAAAGCTGAATTTTCATCAGCCATTACTTAATTCTTGGATGAATAAATTATCACAGGTTATAGAAAAATATTAAGAAGCACAGCATCCAACATTGATAATAAATCTGCATATTAGAATGATTTCTGAAGGATCATGTGACACTGAAGACTGGAGTAATGGCTGATGAAAATTCAGTTTTACATTACCGAAATAAATTATATTTTAAAGTATATTAAAATAGAAAACCGATATTTTAAAGCGTAATAATATTTCACAATATTATTGTTTTTTTCTGTATTTTGATCAAATAAATGCGGGCTTTGTGAGCACGAGACTTCTTTCAAAAACATTAAAAATAGTAATGTGTCCAATCTTTTGACTGGTACTGTATATAATGTAAAATATAATAGGCCTATACAAAATTTTGTTCACATGCTGTGCAATAATACATGCATGCATGAGATCACAAAAATCATGTTTTCTGTTAAGAGTGGACATTATATTAAGGTTAATAGTTGCTATGATCCTGTTATCAGTATCCTCACGGATGTTTTTTTTTCCTTTTATCTCACAGATTTGAGAATAACAGTGACCAGATACTGGCCCACATAGGACATTCTGCATGAAGGTGAGCTCACTGACTGGAAGCAGGAATTTTTTCTTCTTCTCAGTGCATAGAAACAAACACCTTGGAAATGCCAGGTATGTGATGTATCTTTGAACAGGATTTATTTCCAGGTATATCTGTATTCTCAAAATGTGCCTTTGGCTCTCACTTTATATTGTTAACTATATTCTAAATAAACTACAATATATATATATATATATATATATATATATATATATATATATATATATATTTCTTTTGTCCTGTTTTGTCCTCATATTCTTTCATATAGTTCCCTCTCACATACCTGACTCAAAGGCTCATTCATTATACGGCTCATTATGCAGTTCTTTTGTCTTCTCAGGTGTGAATCACAGCATTATTCATGATCGTTCACGCCTCTTCGCATATGGGCTTTGTAAACAAAAAGTGTTTAAATCAATATATTTAAATCAATATATTGTTTTATGTGAATGAGCAGGCACAATGATTTTCACATCAGTTTGAAGCAAAAACTCTAGGCAACAACATACATTAGTCAAAAGGCTTGTGGACACATATTTACTATGCGTTTTGTGGCTGTATTTCAGTGACTTCAATGTTTTGTTTTTTCAAAAGCCACACATAAATGTTACTCTCTCAAAAATACAAGCATGTACATACATGTTGCTCACATATTATGGTAGCCCAGTTTGTGCTGAATACAGTATAATGACATTTTTACCATTAATATGTTTATAAGCAACTGAAAAAAGCACAAATGTCAGAGCATGTCAAAACTTCTAAAGTGCCCCAAAACTGCCTCAGACCCGTAGGGGTTAAGTCGCTCCTCCAGGTAAAACTTGGCTGCACACTGGACGACTGTCTCCCGGTCTTCAAGAGTCCGACCCTGGATGTTTCACAAGTTCACACTTACAAATAATCCAATACAAACTAAATAAATTTGGTGGGATGCAGAAAACTGTCGAGGAACATAGGTGAGCCAGCTATGTATATAGGCTTCATATTTTGCATTTCTCCCAAACTTAAGATATTAACTTGTACTTTGGCAGAAACACTGTATTATCCAGGACTTGGCATCAACATTAACAAAAACTTGTACCTTCTGCAGCTGGCTCCTGAATCCTTCGTTAACAATTTCTGTCAGGTCCACATCTTCTGTAGCCTCACCCACAACCAGACTGAACAGTCGTGGGGCAAAGAAGTGGAATGCTACGTAGAGCTGCACGATTAATCGTTAAAAGATTGTGATCTCGATTCAAACACCCACACAATCTTATTTCAACATGACAATGATTCTGTTATGTCTAATATGCCTTTAGGTACTTTGGTTAACCTTTGAAAGTACGATCATCACACTGCAACGTTCAAATCTGCGTTTGCGCTGATCCGGAGAGAGAGCAGCTACCATGTAAATGAACAGTGTATGAAGCAGCTTTTCAATCACAGCCACATATTATCATTATTTATGTGTTACAAACATTTAATTAACAGGGGATAAAAGTTTATAGTTTGGGTATAGTACAGTACACTGATGTCTACGGTATCAAAATAAGAGTAAATCATCTTTTGAAAGTATTTTGACATGTATTGTATCGTTACGCCAGGAGGTGGTGACAAGTGAGTGTTTAAAAAAGAGTTTGTCATTGAATCTTTTATTTTAACAAATGATCATTCACAAACGCTGATCCATCCAATAAGGAAACAAGTCAAGTTCAAATTCAAAATATATATTTTTTAATAATTTCGTCCAAATGTAATATATTTTTAGACTAAAGCAATGAACATTTTGTCAGAACCTTTAGTTTGCATGTCATTTTGTTTAGATATTTTTTCTTCAGAATCGCAATCTCCATTTTACACAAAAAAAATTGTGATTCTTAATTTATCCAGAATCGTGCAGCTCTAGTGCTACACCACCATGGATCAGGCAGATACTGATCATTTTTCCAAGCAATTTGTTATCCCCTTTTAAGATGGCTGAAAAAGAAGTTTCAAATAAACAATGATTTAAATTTCATTGTTAACATATTTCCAACATGGGTTGGACCCTTGAATAAATGTGAAAATAACTAAATGCTTACCTTAGCTATCCAGGGCCAGTAACTTTGAATTATCTGGCCATTCAAACAGGCTCCTGCTCTGTATATCGTTCATTAGGAGGCGACAAAATTCCCTGGTTGGCCCACCTTCATCCACTGCCCCTTCTGGGTTATCACCAAGATCCATAAACATGACTCCCAGTGGCTTATATGGGTCGAACAGGCGTCTAGCGAATGCTCGCCGTGCAGAGCCATAAGTGTAATCTCTGCATGCATTAATCATATTTGACGAGTGTCAATCCTCCGAATTCATTTTGTTGGTGAGCTCTGTGAGTATTTCTATGGCACTTTGCTTGAAAGGGAGCAAGTGGAGTACAAAAATTATTTAGAAATGAATCAACTTTACTGAGATATAACATTTGTGAGAAGATTGTAAGGAATCACTAGAAGAAAATTAATTGAGTGGGGGAGGGGTTGTTTACTTGGTGTTTACTGATGAGTCTATTTGGCCAATGAGGTCCTCCTCTGGCCATTCATCCATGTTAGGTTCAGGATTTGGGGCGTTCAAACGGATTTCCTATATTTCAGACAGTGAATTATCTCAGTAATCTTCAAATAACAGAGTTTGCATCAAGTGGAGGTAAGCTGTGACTTCGAAATCATAAAGGTCCATTATTACCCAGATAACACTGGACAAACATAACTGACAGAATTAGCACACAACCAAAATTGCAACCACAACCAATTTAAACTCAAGGAAACAACACGTCATTGAAATGAATGACATACTTCCACCTCCTCTCCTTCCAACCACTAAACAATTAACGTGCAAGGTGAAGTCAATCTATGTTCTTCAAGGGTTCCAGTCATATTGCTTGATAACTGTGTGCCTGCACTTGGCATGCTCCAGAACCAGAAACTCGTGCTCCTCAAACCATTCTTGAACCATTTTTTTTGCTTTGTGGCAGGGCGCATTATCCTACTGAAAGAGGCCACAGCCACCAGGGAATATCGTTTCCATGAAAGGGTGTACATGGTCTGCAACAATGCTTAGTAGGTGGTACTTGTCAAAGTAACATCCACATGGATGGCAGGACCCCAGGTTTCCCAGCAGAACATTGCCCAAAGCATCACACTGCCTCCGCCGGCTTGCCTTCTTCCCATAGTGCATCCTGTTGCCGTGTGTTCCCCAGGTAAGCGACGCACACGCACCCGGCCATCCACGTGATGTCAAAGAAAACGTGATTCATCAGATCAGGCCACCTTCCATTGCTCCGTGGTCCAGTTCTGATGCTCACATGCCCACTGTTGGCGCTTTCAGCGATGGACAGGGGTCAGCATGGGCACCCTGACTGGTCTGCGACTATGCAGCCCCATACGCAACAAACTGCGATGCACTGTGTATTCTGACACCTTTCTATCAGAACCAGCATTAACTTCTTGAGCAATTTGAGCTACAGTAGCTCGTCTGTTTGATCGGAGCACACGGGCCAGCCTTCGCTCCCCACGTGCATCAGTGAGCCTTGGCCGTCCATGACCCTGTCGCCGGTTCACTACTGTTCCTTCCTTGGACCACTTTTGATAGATATTGACCACTGCAGAGCGGGAACAACCCACAAGAGCTGCAGTTTTGGAGATGCTCTGACCCAGTCGTCTAGCCATCACAATTTGGCCCTTGTCAAACTCACTCAAATCCTTACGCTTGCCCATTTTTCCTGCTTCTAACACATCAACTTTGAGGTCAAAATGTTCACTTGCTGCCTAATATATCCCACCCACTATCAGGTGCCGTGATGAAGAGATAATCGGTGTTATTCACTTCACCTGTCAGTGGTCATAATGTTATGCCTGATCGGTGTGTGTATATATATATATATATATATATATATATGCATGCTCGCTGTACTTTTACTTTTTGTTAACATCAATAAAAATCACACATTATTTTTGTGTAGAATGTGTTCCTTGTAACTCCTGAATGGTTTGTTCACTTGCAAACAAATTTAGATTATGTAGGTTAACATTTTTGCATTGTCTGGAGAATGTGGCATTTTGACTGTTTAATTTATAAATGTATATAAAATGAAAATATTTACATATATGGAGGCACAAATGTGAAATATACTAAAAAAAGGAACATATTATATATATATATATATATATATATATATATATATATATATATATATATATATATATATAAACTTATTTACATGTAAAAGAAAATAAATATATGTAAATATTTCCAATAAAAATATATTTACATATGTTTAATATATGTGAAAAATATTAAAAGGGGGCCAAAATCAAATATTTAAATATATTTTAATATATATTTAAAAATATATTAACATATAACACATATTGTCTTCTATTTAGATTTAAGACATTTAAATATATGCAAATCTATTTATCATTAATATATTTCAATCTGTGTGACTTCTTTTGTATAAGGTTTTAATTTTATTGACAAAACTTTTTGTATAATATTCTTTTCAAATCAAAATTAGTTTGTGAAAAAAGTTTCCCAACCCCAAATGTTTCTGCTCCCAAACATTACAGGTTTGTCGAATCTCACATTTATTTTCATTAGTAGTTATTAATATTTTCAGCACATCATTGGACAATACGAATTTCAACAAGAAATAAACTCTGAATTCCTCCCCTCCTCTATTTTATTATCTGTATTGTAAACTTCTATACACTTTATTAGTGATTTTAGACAGCAGCGGGACTTTTATTTTGGTCGGGGCGTGACGTCATAAAGCAGCGCCGCTACTGCATCTGTTATGATTCGGCTAAAGGTTTGTGTGTTTACTCGTTTAAACGCTTTTAATGTGCAAACCATTCAATTCATTTTCATAGTTTTACTAGTAATGGCAGAAACGAAAGCCTTCAATACTTCATGAAGCATGTTTCAAAATCCATCACTATTGAACTGTGAAATGAATTAGTTGTTATTGAATGCAGCATTGTAATGCTTTATCTAACATTAATGAACGTTGTTTTTGTGATGAGTAACAAAAAGCGTGCATGTCATTTCACTCCCTGTATTTTTAATCAGTTTGTCGTAAACATAAATTCAGTCACTGAAGTATTGATGGAGAAACGGAGCTTTTAAAAACTCAACTGAATAAATGGGAAAAATTGCAAATCTTGAAGCGCTCGAATCACCACACGCCGACGAGAACACGAACAACAAAAACGTGTGAACTTTTACAAATTCTAATGTTTTCATGAAAGTGCATAATAATAATAATAATAATAATAATAAGAGAGTATCGCGGTATGGATCGTGGGTGGTGTATCACGTTTTTTCGGTTTGGTTTGAATATCGTTACATCTCTATTAAATGCCAAATATAAATCACAAATATGAAGTTTCTGTTAATGCGCTGACTACTGATTTAGGGAGATGATTGAGATTGAGATTTAGTTTGGATTTGTCTATTCTTTCTGTTAATTATTCTCATCTTAATCATGACAGTGTCAAAACACACAGAAAAACTCTTGGTGAAGCGACTGAGATCCGCGTGACACTATTATAAAGATGGCGCTGATTAAAGAGGAGAGTGAAGAAATGAAGATTGAAGAAACATTCAGAGTGAAACAAGAAGATACTGAGGAACAAACAGGTTGGTTTCATTCTCAAAGCTGAACTCAGTCATTTGATTCTGTTTAAAATGTCCAGCTCTAAAGGAATAAATTATATTTTTGAAGAATGTCATATACGTGTTCTAATTAAAGTGCTATCATAGGGGGCCGGTTTTAGCCAGGGGTGGGCTGAGCCCACCCAAATGTCTCTGCCTTGCCCACCCAATAAGAATTTAGGAACAGATTACATTTTCCTGGCTCAAAATGAGGTGGAGGTGGTAAAATCCGCGGGTCAGTTTACTATATACTACATCACTATAGAATATCTATACATCTGTGTTTGTGGAATTAATGGTCACTCTTTTATTTGTTAAACACGATCCAGAATCCACTAAATACAAGCTATGACAAAAAATATATTAAACTAGGTGAGTGTAGGGTGAGCGGGGTTAGTTGTAACACACATGGTTTAAAATTTTCCACACATGCCAGCATGACGCTTATTGAAGTGCGCATATGCGATAGGATATATAAAGCGTCCTTAAGCGCATCCAGACAGAGCGAGCTTTTCGCGGTAAAACGCCGAATCTTTTTGAAATGTTTCATCTCGTGCAGAAGTCAAAATGCTGCATTTGTGACGGCATGAGAGGATAATATGTGTCCGTAAATTTCCCGCTGACGTTGAAATACTCTTATGTTTTTAATATTTTATTTAACATCACACCAGACATAACAAATACTCTGTGAATGGAATACTCTGTGTAATATAAGTTATTAAGTCTAATAAGAAAATTAATGAGTAAAGAAATAAGCAAGTTAATGATCAAATAAGTAAGCCCCGTCCCCACGACAGTATCGCGTATCGCCTATCTCACAGGCTGACGATAGGACGATATGAAAATGGAGCATATCGCCCAACATTACAATGTACCCCACCTATGGGGCATTTGTCACATTTCCCTTCCATTCTTTCGGGGTATATCAAGAAAAATGTATACACTGTATTAATGAAACAAAACATCATTGTACTAGACGTGTGAAATTAATTTGGGAAAAAATAAATACTCTGAACCCCAAGTGGATTTACACAAACTGAGAAAGTCAAAAAGGGCTAGGTTGTGCCCCGTGCCTCCTCTTTTGAAAAAATCTTTGAAAATTATTAATTGAGACGCAGGTCTATACACGCATTTTTTAAAAGTTATTTTAACTTGAGTATGTTTTAGAAAGCTGCGTCATGCACGATGCTGGAAGCGAGAAGCGAGCGCAACAGTCAAACACGTCTAGGGCGATGTTTACATGATAGAAAAATAGTGCAATGGAATGAAAAAACACATTCTGTATAGCATTTAATTGCCCATTTCCATGCAATTAAAGTTGCATTCATTGCTACAGTAACATATAAGCTTTCATTCTGTTTTCTTTCCAAATGATCACTGGACGGTAGAAAAGTGAAAATGTTAGCATTTTATTTAAAGTTAAAATAAGATAAAAAAAAGTCATGTAGAGTTGTGTTATACAATGTTATAAATATAGTCAATAATTCACACAGGACGCATTTTTGCGGTTAACGCGAGACGCAGGTCAGTGCAGGTCTAGAGACGCATTTTAAAAAGTTATTTTAAGAATAATATCTATCTATCATTCTATCTATCAAATTGTGATGGCTAGGCGACTGGGTCAGAGCATCTCCAAAACTGCAGCTCTTGTGGGTTGTTCCCGGTCTGCAGTGGTCAGTATCTATCAAAAGTGGTCCAAGGAAGGAACAGTGGTGAACCGGTGACAAGGTCATGGGTGACCAAAGCTCATTGATGCACGTGGGGAGCGAAGGCTGGCCCCTGTCCACCTCATGGTGGAGGCAGTGTGATGCTTTGGGCAATGTTCTGCTAGGAAACCTTGGGTCCTGCCATCCATGTGGATGTTACTTTGACACATACCACCTACCTAAGCATTGTTGCAGACCATGTACACCCTTTCACGGAAATGGTATTCCCTGTCCCTGGTGGCTGTGGCCTCTTTCAGCAGGATAATGCGCCCTGCCACAAAGCAAAAATGGTTCAGGACTGGTTTGAGGAGCACGAGTTTAAGGTGTTGACATGGCCTCCAAATTCCCCAGATCTCAATCCAATTGAGCATCTGTGGGATGTGCTGAACAAATAAGTCCAATCCATGGAGGCCCCACCTCGCAACTTACAGGACTTAAAGGATCTGCTGCTAACATCTTGATGCTGGATACCACAGCACACCTTCATGGGTCTAGTGGAGTCCATGCCTCGACAGGTCAGGGCTGTTTTGGCAGCAAAAGGGGGACCAACACAATATTTGGAAGGTGGTCATAATGTTATGCCTGATCATGTGTATATATACTATATTGTCAAAAGTTTTGGGATGCCTGCCTTTACATGCACATTAACTTAACACCCCATTTTTAATCCGTAGGGTTTAATATGGAGTTGGCCCACCCGTTGCAGCTATAACAGCTTCAACTCTTTTGGGAAGGCTTTCCACAAGGTTTAGGAGTGTGTTTATGGGAATTTTTTCAATTTCTCATGAAGCTCCATGTCGGAGTGTGTATTGTTTTCAGAGAAACACGTGATCAATGAAAAACTAAGCCTCACTTTCTTTCCAGTCACGTGAATGCTTCACTTTGCGTGTCGGAATGTTTGAACCCAGACCACTATGGGTTAATTTACTGACATTTTTCATGTATGAGCCTATAGCCTTTATTACATGACCACTGGTCCATTTTCAGTCACCTGCGATTGAGTTAGAGGAAAAAAATACGTTTAGAGCAATATAATTTCATCACCTGCTGAGTCTTGCGTACCGTTGCTTGGCTGAGAGAGCCCTCTGTCGCTTTCTCTCACACGCGCACTCAACGTGAGATAAAGAGAGAGGCTTTTAAACATGCCCCGTAAAGACAATTGATGTACTATATCTATATCTAAGTCCCGATGACCAAGAGTTGACAGAACTGTCACTGTCCCGATCAGGCCAGTGCTGCATGGTCATGAAATTATATAATTTGCATGTTTTTTAGCCTTGCCTATTTAAACAAGTGCAAGAAGACACAAAATAACTTGTGCGCGTCTGACAGGATGCAAATATTAATTTGAGCTCTTTCACGGCTTGCTTGCACTTAAACAGACAATTTTACGCAAAATAATGTCAAAATGCCCATCTTGGAGAGTATCCTAGTAAACGTATTCGGTTTTGTCTTGAGTGAACGTAAACAGTTGACATAGAAAACGCATGTGTAACAGTATCAGTATATTGGATCCGTGCCTTGTCTTAAAGTGACAGCAGCCTAATATACCTGCTGCTGTTTGTGTTTTTAATGTTAACTCTTGGGTGCAGTTGTGGCCTAATGGTTAGGGAGTCGGACTGGTAACCCGAAGGTTGCGTGTTCGAGTCTCAGATCCGGCAGGAATTGTCAGTGGGGGGAGTGAATAACCAGTGCTCTCTTCCACCCTCAATACCACGACTGAGGTGAGACCCTTGAGCAAGGCACCAAACCCCCAACTGTTCACGGTGTGTGTGTGTTCACTACTGTGTGTGTGCACTTGGATGGGTTAAATGCAGAGCACAAATGACGCATAAATGCGTCAGGGGAAAGAAAGTGAAAGTGAAGTGACGTGTGGCCAAGTATGGTGACCCATACTTGGCCACACGTCACTTCACTTTCACTTTCTTTCCCCGCCATTGATGGAAATTTCCGTCATTTATGCGACATTCTTCTGATCAAAAAAAATGTAATTATTTTTTATTTGTATCTTTGCACTGTTGCGTTTTTTTGTGCTGTTGCTTATTTTATTGGAGACTGTTTACTTGTCTTTAATAGTGTTTGAATTTTTATATTTATGTTTTAGGCTATATCATATATTTTTATTTACATATATATATATATATATATATATATATATATATATATATATATACTGAACAAAATTATGAATGCAACACTTTTGTTTTTGCCCCCATTTTTCATGAGCTGAACTCAAAGATCTGAGACTTTTTCTGTGTACACAAAAGGCCTATTTCTCTCAAATCTGTCTAAATCTGTGTTAGTGAGCACTTCTCCTTTGCCGAGATAATCCATCCACCTCACAGGTGTTGCATATCAAGATGCTGATTAGACAGCATGATTATTGCACAGGTGTGCCTTAGGCTGGCCACAATAAAAGGCCACTTTTTTTTTGCATTGTTCTTGCATTCCATGTAAAAAGTCTGGTGAGTAAAATAAAACATTTACTAGCCAATAGCAACTCAAGCTTCAGTGTGTCCGTAGAGGGTTGTAACATGACACATTCATATTCATGACCAGCTTAAGCAGCTCACTCTTATGTCCTGCACTATTTTGATGCATTTTTTACCATAGAAATTCACTACTGTACCGTGAATGTATGTATTTCCATTCACTGCGTATGTTGTTTTTTTTTTCTGATTTTATCAATTAGTTGATGCAGCCCTAATTTCATTAATACAATCCATTAAAAGCTGTGCAGTTTTTTTTAGATGGAGGAAATACAAAACATATGGGTGTCTGCATAACTGTGAAAACTGATAAACCTGCAAAGCATATACAAGGAGAAAAGCAGAAGACCTAATACTGAGCCCTGTGACACTCCAAACTTGTGTTTAACGAGACGTCTCTTCATTTACACAAAGAAAGTGGTAGCGGTCTGATAGAGCCTAAACCGTGATCATGCTCGTCTAATAATGGCAACAAAAAGAGATTGCCATGGTCTATATTGTCAAAAGATTTAAAAGCACTTGAAGAATGATGTAGCTGCGATCAGATGCCAAAAGCAGACCTGACTCGAGCTGTGCTTGATAAGGGATTTGATAAGTGCCAGCTTGAAAGACACTTGAAAGTGTCCAAAAGAAAGGAAATAGTTAACAATATTGAGAAGACGTTCCGAGATTACAGGAAACACCGGTAACACTTTAGACCATGTCCTTGTTATACCATTGTTATAATATTCATTGTTGTTACATGCACTTACTATATTGATAACAGTAAATTATGCATAATCACAAGCAACTTACCAAAACCTAACCATATAGTATGTTGTTAATTTATAATATTAAGTACTTATTTGTGTAATTACACTGTTACCATGACACATTAAGATAAAGTGTAACTGAAACACCTCTTACTGTAGCTAACACACATGGTGCTGGTTTTAATGTCTGTTGCTTTGTCTTTTTTTTTTTTTTTTTTTTAAGACCTGATGACGCTGAAAGAGAAGAGCCAAGAACTGAATGAAATGGAAGAGAAAAAGCAATGTAAGAATCATGATGATTTCATGACTGGAGAAAAATTCACACAGACTGAAAAGATATCCTCACAAAAAATTGCTCTGAAGACCAAATCTAACCGTTATTACACCTGCCCTCAGTGTGGAAAGAGTTTCGATAAAAAACAAAACCTTAAAGTCCACATTAGCGTTCACACTGGAGAAAAGCCTTTCACCTGCCAGCAGTGTGGGAAAAGTTTCACTCAGAAAGGACACCTTAACGCTCACATGGGAATTCACACTGGAGAGAAGCCTTTCACCTGTCAACAGTGTGGAAAGAGTTTCACTCAAAAAGGAAGCCTTAAAGTCCACATGAGAATTCACACTGGAGAGAGCTCGTTCACCTGCCAACAGTGTGGAAACAAGTTCACTCGAAAAGAAGCCCTTAAAAAGCACATGAAAATTCACACCGGAGAGAAGCCTTACACGTGCCAACAATGTGGAAAGAGCTTCACAACAAAACTAAACCTTAGGTATCATATGAACATTCACACTGGAGAGAAACCATTCTCATGTGATCAGTGTGGAAAGAGTTTCATCCGTAAAGTATCCCTAAATCAGCACATGAGGATTCACTCAAAAGAGGGCTCTTTTATATGTCATCAATGTGGAAAAAGTTTCATAGACATAAAACGTCTTAACATGCACTTATCAATTCACTCTGGAGAGAAGCCTTTCAAATGCCAGCAGTGTGGAAAGAGTTTCCGATTAAATAAAAACCTTGAGAGTCACATGAGAATTCACACTGGAGAAAAGCCTTTCACATGCAAACTCTGTGGGAAGAGCTTCTCAGAAAAAGGAAATCTTAAAACTCACATGAAACTTCACAATGGAGAGAAACCTTACACGTGCTCTGAGTGTGGAAAAAGTTTCAGATATCAAGTAACCCTTAATGCCCACATGAGTGTTCACACTGGAGAGAAGCCTTACGGATGCCCTCGGTGTCAACAGTGTTTTGCATATAAAGCATCTCTTGAAGCCCACATGAGAAGTCACACTGGAGAGAAGCCTTTCACCTGCAAACTCTGTGGGAAGAGCTTCTCAGAAAAAGGAAATCTTAAAACTCACATGAAACTTCACACTGGAGAGAAACCTCATACATGCTCTGAGTGTGGAAAAAGTTTCAGATATAAAGTAACCCTTAATGCCCACATGAGTGTTCACACTGGAGAGAAGCCTTATGGATGCCCTCGGTGTCGACAGAGTTTTGCATATAAAGCATCTCTTGAAGCCCACATGAGAAATCACACTGGAGAAAAGCCGTTCACCTGCAAACTCTGTGGGAAGAGCTTCTCAGAAAAAGGAAATCTTAAAACTCACATGAGAGTTCACACTGGAGAGAAGCCTTTCACCTGCCCTCAGTGTGGAAAGAGTTTCACGGTTAAAGGAAACCTCAAGAGTCACATAAGACTCCACACTAGAGAGAGGATTTTCTCATGTCTTCAGTGTGAGAAGAGCTTCACATGTAAAAAAGACTTGAATTGTCATTTGCAAACTCATTCTGGAAAGAAACTGCAGTGTTCTGATGGTGGTAAGAGGTTTAGAAAAAGGTGTTATTTCAAAAATCACCTTTGCATTCACTCTGGAAGAAGGCCATTTAATTGTGATAAGTGTAATAAAAAATTTATTTTGCCATTACACTTACAGATACACCTGAAAAGTCATGAAAATGTGAAACCCTATTTGTGTCATTTGTGTGGAAAGAGATTTAAATGGCCCAGTAATTTAAAATGGCACCAAAAAATACGTATCTGTGTAAAATCAAAGCTACGTTCAAACCGCAGCTGAATGTGGGCCAGATATGATTGTTCCCCTTAATGACCACTTTTATTAGCATCTTTCACCTCTTTTTACTTTGCCTTGTGGCTTTTTATTTTCTTTATTGTCATATACATATGTATCCACCTGTATCTACTTAACCACCCAATTTGCTATAGTTTGAGTGGTTACGGTTGAAGGGTGCGGATTCTGAAATCCACTGCCGCTTCATTATAAATTTAATTAGGATATATATATACAGTGGGGAGACCAAATATTTGATACACTGCCGATTTTGCAGGTTTGCCCACTTACAAAGCATGTAGAAGTCTGTAATTTTTATCATAGGTACTCTTCAACTGTGAGAGACGGAATCTAAAACAAAAATCCAGAAAATCACATTGTATGATTTTTAAGTAATTAATTTACATTTTATTGCATGACATAAGTATTTGATACATCAGAAAAGCAGAACTTAATATTTGGTACAGAAACCTTTGTTTGCAAATACAGAGATCATACGTTTCCTGTAGTTCTTGACCAGGTTTGCACATACTGCAGCAGGGATTTTGGCCCTCTCCTCCATACAGACCTTCTCCAGATCCTTCAGGTTTTGGGGCTGTCGCTGGGCAATATGGACTT
Organism: Coreius guichenoti; assembly: GCA_039654105.1. Taxonomy (NCBI): domain Eukaryota; kingdom Metazoa; phylum Chordata; class Actinopteri; order Cypriniformes; family Gobionidae; genus Coreius; species Coreius guichenoti. The sequence goes on from CM077182.1 coordinate 27,982,081, forward strand.
TCAGCTCGCTCCAAAGATTTTCTATTGGGTTCAGGTCTGGAGACTGGCTAGGCCACTCCAGGACCTTGAGATGCTTCTTACGGAGCCACTCCTTAGTTGCCCTGGCTGTGTGTTCGGGTCGTTGTCATGCTGGAAGACCCAGCCACGACCCATCTTTAATGCTCTTACTGAGGGAAGGAGGTTGTTGGCCAAGATCTCGCGATACATGGCCCCATCCATCCTCCCCTCAATACGGTGCAGTTGTCCTGTCCCCGTTGCAGAAAAGCATCCCCAAAGAATGATGTTTCCACCTCCATGCTTCACGGTTGGGATGGTGTTCTTGGGGTTGTACTAATCCTTCTTCTTCCTCCAAACACGGCGAGTGGAGTTTAGATCAAAAAGCTCTATTTTTGTCTCATCAGACCACATGACTTTCTCCCATTCCTCCTCTGGATCATCCAGATGGTCATTGGCAAACTTCAGACGGGCCTGGACATGCGCTGGCTTGAGCAGGGGGACCTTGCGTGCGCTGCAGGATTTTAATCCATGACGGCGTAGTGTGTTACTAATGGTTTTCTTTGAGACTATGATAAAAGTTACAGACCTCTACATGCTTTGTAAGTAGGAAAACCTGCAAAATCGGCAGTGTATCAAATACTTGTTCTCCCCACTGTATATATATCCTAATTAAATTTATAATCAAAGCATTAATCAATATTTATCTTCGTATGTTATTACAATGATTTGTAATGATTCTTTCCAGTTATGATATTACTTAATCAATAGAACCACTGATTGTTTATTTGTTTCTTCATATATGTTTTCTAAAGTTTGTATTTGGTCTCTGAGGAGTGACTGAGGGTCTGGCCCATGCCAGGAGTGCAGTAACAGTGCTTGCTTACTTAGCCTGGCTTCCAGAGATGAAATATGGATTTGTCTTTCATTTTATATTATATTTTATTCATTTTATATTATTTCCTGTTACTGAAACACTAAAGAATTATGGTGAATATTGTCTGTACCTCTCACTGAGAGAAAGCACATGTTATCAGTATGTTTTGGGAAACTTTCTAGTCAGAACTGGAGCTCAACCAACTCCAACCTTGGAGAAACTGTCTGTCTGTGTATGTGCGTAGTATTCTGTGTTACAGATCAGTATTGAAGGTGTACAACGGGCATCCTAGGGAGAGTGACAGGATGTTGTTCTGGGCAAGCTGGTGCCTGCTCCCGACCTGGAAGGTCACTACGTGCCTAATTCCGGGGTGAAAGCGTCAACAAGCGATCTATGGAGACGTGCATCTGATTAACTGACAATGTGTGGATATTTACTATGACTATCTATTTTCTCTTAGCCAATCAGAATCATTCAACCTGAAGTAATGACGTGGCTAGACCTTGAAAAGAGTATAACTGTTGAGAAATTGTATGTATGAAAGAAAAGGTAGAGATGAAACTGCAAACTATTCTTCAGTAAATTTTTCTTTAATTAATTGCACTCCTGACTCTTGGTCTTCATTCTTCACAACTGGTCTTGGTTCATAAACTGTTATTCCCTCACGGTAGACAACATTTAATTTTGATTGTATAGAAACCTCACTTCATTCCATATATTGATACCTCAGAATCAAATATTAGTTAAACCTGTGCCTTGGCCAAAGCTGTTTATGTGAGCACCACAATGCATGCATGTAATGCTGATATAGTAGCTGGCCAAACAAAGCCAGCGTTCTGACATAGAACCCGGAATCGCTGTACTGTTTAATGAAATACAACAAATAAAATGTATCAAGAAAAGACCCTAGTGAACAAATGTGTTTTGAGATACTTTTTAAAAGTGCTTAGTGAGTCGATTGCTTGTCAGGAAGAGAGTTCCATAGATTGGGACCGAAATGACTAAAGGCTGACTTGCCAATTTTTAGCTGTGTTTTTGGCACAACCAACAAATTACTATTTGATGTTCTGAGTGATCTTGCTGGATTATATCTATTCAACAAATTGGAAAGGTACACTATATTGCCAAAAGTTGTGGGATGCCTGCCTTAACATTCACATGAACTTTAATGACATCCCATTCTTAATCCATAGGGTTTAATATGGAGTTGGCCCACCCTTTGCAGCTATTACAGCTTCAACTCTTCTAGGAAGGCTTTCCACAAGGTTTAGGTGTGTGTTTATGGGAATTTTTGACCATTCTTCTAGAAGCACATTTGTGAGGTCAGGCACTGATGTTGGATGAGAAGGCCTGGCTCGCAGTCTTATCTCTAATTCATCCCAAAGGTGTTCTATCAGGTTGAGATCAGGACTCTGTGCAGGCCAGTCAAGTTCCTCCACACCAAACTCGCTCATCCAGGTCTTTATGGACCTTGCTTTGTGCACTGGTGCGCAGTCATGTTGGAACAGGAAGAGGCCATCACCAAACTGTTCCCACAAAGTTGGGAGCTTGAAATTGTCCAAAATGTCTTGGTATGCTGAAGCATTAAGAGTTCTTTCACTGGAACTAAGGGGCCGGGGCCAAGCCCAACCCCTGAAAAACAACCCCACACCATAATCCCCCCTCCACCAAACTTTACACTTGGCACAATGCAGTCAGGCAAGTACCGTTCTCCTGGCAACCGCCAAATCCAGACTCGTCCATCATCCATCGAGACAGAGAAGGGTGATTTGTCACCCCAAAGAACACGTCTCCGCTGCTCTAGAGTCCAGTGGCGGCGTGCTTTACACCACTGCATCCAATTACTGGCTTTTAGTGATAGAGAGTCAAGATGTGGAGCAATAGATGTTCTTATGTGACATCCACAATTTAATGCTCTCTATGCAGTCCAGTAGAGTGGAAATTAAATTGTGGGCATCTGGTGCAAGTGAAAGATTGAGTTGCGTGTTATCTGCATACTGGTGAAATGAAATATTGTACTTTTTAATTACACCAGCTAAAGGAAGCATATATGGGTTAAATAATAGAGGACCCAAAATTGAGTCTTGAGGAACACCACAAGAAATGACGTAACGCCACTAGGTGTTCCTTGTTACTTAAAGGGGGGGTATCACACTCAGTTTCTGTCAATCTCATGTCAAACTTGAGTACCTATAGAGTAGTATTGCATCCTTCATATCTCCGAAAAGTCTTTAGTTTTATTATATTTATAAAAGAAAGATACGCTGTACCGAGTCTTTCAGTATAAAACCGAGCGGATGGCGGCGTATCTTGTGGGCGGAGCTAAAGAATCACGAGCGAGCGCAGACACAAACAAACAGACACCTATAGTGGTCAGCTAAACAAATGTATTTAAACAGACACCATACATCGCATGCTCCATTGATAAATTAACTATACGTGATCATGTTGAGACATGCGTCGGACGTAACCGACGAATTGGGATCACTTCTGGGAGCCCCTATCAGCTTCAAGTGTATAGAGAACGGGCCAATGGCCATTGGCGTGCGAGATTTGCATCTCGCGCTCCGCCCCGCATCGCGGGTATAAACAGGAAGCGGATGCAGTGCACATTTGTTTTTCACTGAGGAGCCGAACTAGTGACTCGGCCATGCAGTGATGGTACAGCAACCGTGGCGACATGATGTACGTCTCCGTTCCCACCTTCAGGGAACGAGGGTTACATATGTAACCGAGACGTTCCCTTTCAGTTGGTCACGTTCGACGTAACCGACAAATTGGGATCCCTATGGAAAATGCCACGGCTGCTGCCACTTCCAGCACCTGGCGAGAGCCCCCTCAGACCCCCGTCTGTTCGGGGCGGGGAACTCACGCAAGGAGAGTCACTGCCGCTGTTCCGCAAGACCCAGCAGACTCAGCAGATTATTGGATAACGCTGGGAAAGCGTGCCCCTAGGGGCCGCTGCGGAAGCCACATCCTACCCGTAGGGAGGTATCATGTGGAAGATACACATATGGACTGGCCATGTGGGCAGTACAACATACAAAGTCCCAGGGATGGCCCCGGCCAATCTAGGCAGGGGACTACACCGCACAGAGACGGCAGAGCAAGCTTTGCCAAGGGAAAGACCATGGAAGAATACACATATGGGACCGCCATAGGGGTCACAACATATGGATACCCAGCCTAACACAGGTTCCACCAATGCATACGAGTGTTAGACCTGGCGTCGGACGCTCCGCCATGTCGGACTGCCGCGGGTTGCGGAGGAACTCAACAGGGTTCGCCAATCTGGGGAACTCTACTGGAGAATATATGCGCACGTATCCGGTCCATGAGGAGGGGAATGGCGCAGCAAGCCGACACTAAAACGGGCACTTCGGTGTTACTGGCTAGTTGAAGCGAGCACACGGGAAGAAACCGGCTCTACACGGAGGCTATAGAATCTAGCGAACGTGTTGGGTGTAGCCCAGCCCGCAGCTCTACATATATCTGTCAGCGAGGCGCCGTGTGCCAGTGCCAGTGCCCAGGAAGAGGCAACACTCCTAGTGAAGTGGGCCCTCAACCCGAGCGGGCAAGGCACGCCTTGGGTTTCATACGCCAAGGCGATGGCATCCACTATCCAGTGGGCCATCCTCTGCTTGGGAGACAGCCTTTCCCTTCTGCTGGCCTCCGTAACAGATGAAGAGCTGTTCTGAGGTTCTGAAGCTTTGTGTTCTGTCCACGTAAGCCCGCAAAGTGCGGACGGGACAGAGAAAAGCCAGGGCTGGGTATGCCTCCTCCAAGGGCAGCGTTTGCAGGTTCACCACCTGGTCCCGGAAAGGAGTGGTAGGAACCTTGGGCACATATCCAGGTCGGGGTCTCAGGATTACATGAGAGTTAGCCGGCCTGAACTCCAGGCAATTGATATGCCATTGCAGTTGAGGTCCCGTCCACAGACCCGAAACTGCAAGCCCATTCTATGTGGCCCCCCAGCCGGTGGCAGAGGCATCCGTGGAGACCACAGCATGCCTGGACACTTGTTCTAGGGGAACACCTGCCCGTAGAAACGAAGGGTCCGCCCACGGGCTGAAAGTTTGCCTCTGAAAATGTTTAATTGGTACCGCTCTGTGAGGCGCGCTGTCAGATTGACCGAGTCCAGTTCCATACCGAGAAAAGAGATCCTCTGCACGGGGCAGAGTTTGCTCTTTTCCCAGTTGACCCGAAGTCCCAACAGGCTGAGGTGACTGAGCACCATGTCCCTGTGTTCGCACAACTGCTCTCTCGACTGAGCTTCGATCAGCCAGTCGTCGAGGTAGTTGAGAATGCGAACACCACGCTCTCTCATGGGAGCAATGGCCGCCTCCACGACTTTCGTGAAGACACGGGACGACAGGGACAGCCCGAAGGGTAGGACTTTGTACTGATATGCCCGCCCTTCGAACGCAAAGCGTAGAAACGGTCTGTGTCGAGGGAGAATCGAGACATGGAAGTACGCGTCCTTCAGGTCGAGCGCTGCAAACCAATCTTGGGGACGGATGCACCTGAAGATGCGCTTCTGCTTTAGCATCTTGAACGGTAGCCTGTGTAGGGACCGATTCAAGAACCGCAGGTCCAAGATTGGCCGTAACCCACCGCCTTTCTTGGGTACAATGAAGTACGGGCTGTAGAAGCCTGTCTTCATATCGGCTAGAGGGACCGGCTCTATCGCGTCCTTCGCCAGTAGGACTACAATTTCCGTCCGTAGAACACAACACGGAGGTGAAGTGGATGCCTCTGAACTTGGGGGGCCGGCGGGCGAACTAAATCGCATAGCCAAGTCTGATGGTACGGATGAGCCAGCGAGACGGACTGGGAAGCGCTAGCCAGGCTCTCAGCGACCGAGCAAGCGGGACCAACGGCACCACAGACGTACCCGCAGTGGGGCAGCGAGGCGGCGTGCAGGGACCCGACTCGGACGGCAATAGCGGCCCGAAGTGGGGTCTGAGTGTGCATTGCAACACTTACCTGCTTCCGCCGAGGGGGCACACGAAGGAGGCCTCTTGTGTGCGTCCTGAGCACAGCCAGCACCCCCTGCTGGTGATGGGAGAGGCACCTGAGGGTGACAAGGCATTATAGCATTGCCTACCGCCAAGTGCGCTCTCTTGGCACCCAGAGATTTTGGAAACAGCTCTTTTATTGAAGTTTTGGGTACTACTGGCACGAAGGCCAGTGGCGGAACACAAACAAAATTCAAACAAAGGATTCTCTCCCAGCCCTCCTCCGGGAGAGGGAGTGGTGCTGGAACCATCTCCCGTAGAGCTGTCTCCTCCATCTCTGGGTGGCCCGTCTCAGGGTCGCTTACGACGGTGCTTGCCACCTGGCTTGGCAGCGGCCTGAGCGGGCTGGGCGACCGTCCCGCGGCCGGCTCCACGCCGTTGCCCTGGTGGAGGCTGCTGCTGGGCTTTGGCGGGAGCGGGGGTGGCAGCAGGCGGATGCCCTCGGCGACGAGCAGGCGGAGGAACTGCGGCCGGCAGTTGGGTGAAGGCAGCAGCGGCCTCCACCTCCGTCTGCTTCTGGGCGGCCGAGAACTGCTGGGCAAAGCTCTCGACTGCGTCGCCGAATAACCCAACCTGGGAAATGGGGAAGTCCAGGAACCGATATTTATCGGTCTCCCTCATATCCGCCAGGTTGAGCCAGAGATGTCGCTCCTGGACCACAAGCGTGGACATCGCCTGACCAACGGAACAAGGGAGGGCGAGGTCCGTCGCTGCCCGGAGGAGCCCGTTCCACTGGCAGGATCTCCACGTACCCTTTGGCTTGCCCGCCATCGAGGGTAGTGAAGAGCCACTCGGCCGGTTTCTGGCAGAAAAAGGTGCCGTCCACGACCTTGTGAGCTCTTCATGCACTTCCGGGAAGAATGGCACTGGGGTGGGAAAAGTATAGCCGTCAACTCGGGGTCCGTCTCGGGCAACACTACTCTCCCAGAGGGAGGCAACGCAGCCGAGTCTTCATCCCCCGAGGACTGAAACTCCCCCTCCAATGCAGCGATCGACATCCTGTCATCTGCTGGTGCTCCAAAAGTCACCACTGGACGCCCAAGGGAGGGGCCAGCGGGTTCTTCTGGTAACACAACCGGCTGCGGTGCTTCAGAGGGATTAGGGGCCCGCGGAGGTTGAGTCGGCGGGTTGGCCCTAAACGTAATCCTCAGGTCACCCTGGCTATTCGCTGAAGTAGGTCTATTCTGCTGGGCAGGAATAGCACTAGATCGGGGTATAGGTAAGGGGACTCCGCCTTCCCGTAGGTAGGAGAGTCTCGACCTTAGCACTGAGATAGTCATGTTCCCGCAGTGGGAAAACGAGCTATCCACAAACGCTGCCTCAGCGTGCTGAATGCCCAGACACTTAAGACAACGATTGTGACCGTCAGCTGGTGACAGGGAACGACCGCATGCAGAAACGCACGGGTGGAATGACATCTTGAAAAAGACACAGTGTCACACCCGTGTTGCTCTTTTAGAAGAAAGCTCTTTTTTAATGTGCTGAAGCACCCAGGAACGACCGCGGCAAAACACAGGAGAATAGTGCATCCTGTGTATGCATTCACCGTTGGGAACGCCCTCACCGAACCAACAGACAAAACAGTTCTGTGAAAACAGCAGTTTATCACTGTACTCAGTGAGCTCGCGGTCGCCGCTGATCGTGCCTTCTCTCCCAGCACTCAAAGACGCCTCTTCTCTCGCTCTCTCTCTTTCTCTCTCTGTTGAAGCAGGAACAGTCTCCTTCATCGATGCCGTGTTCGGCTCCGAAGTGAATGACAAATGTGCGCTGCATCCGCTTCCTGTTTATACCCGCGATGCGGGGCGGAGCGGAGCGCGAGATGCAAATCTCGCACGCCAATGGCCATTGGCCCGTTCTCTATACACTCAATGCTGATAGGGGCTCCCAGAAGTGATCCCAATTCGTCGGTTACGTCCAACGTACGTCGAATGTGACCGACTGAAAGGGAACCAAAAACACACTTCTTTGGTGACATTGTTGATTTCTTGAAGTCCTGTGACCTGTGCAGCACAGTGCAGCCAACGACTTCCCTAAAGCCAAACAAAGCGCTTTGATGGGCGTACTACTTTCACTCTCTCGCTCTGGTTGACGGGTGTGCGTGCGCCCTTCCGGTAAATTGCCCGTACAAGGAAATTCCGCCCTTGTTGACATCACGCAGACCCATACTCGAAAAAAACTTTCAGAAACTTGTGAGAAACTGGAAGGAGTATTTTTGGCACAGAAATACTCCATCAAACGTCCAACTTAATTTTTGAAACTTTGTCCATGTTTAACATGGGAATCCAAGTCTTTAACAGTGTAAAAAGCTCAGTATGCATGAAATAGCATTACACCCCCCCTTTAAGTAGGATCTGAACCAGTCTAAGACAGCACCTGATAGACCGGCCCAGGTCTGAAGTCGGTCGAGTAGAATCTCATGATCAACAGTGTCAAAAGCAGCACTCAGATCTAAAAAATGGTGATTGCCAAGTTTCCAGAATAACTTGCAGATAATTTAAAACCCTAATCAAGGCTGTTTCTGTGCTGTGTTTTGCCTGGAAGCCAGACTGAAATGTCTCATTAAGTGTATTGGCATTGAGATAGTTATTGAGCTGTATGGATACTATTTTTTCAATTATTTTACCAAGAAATGGTAGATTAGAGATTGGTCTGTAGTTACTGAGCACAGAAGAATCAAGATTACTTTTCTTCAGCAGGGGCTTAACAATTGCGAAAATCTGGGGAGAAACTCCTTGCTTTAGGGACATATTAATGATATTGAGGATGTCAGATAATAAGCAGTTCATAACTGTTTTGAGAAATTTAGTGGGTAATGGGTCTAGAGCAGGGATGCCCAATCCTGCTCCTGGAGATCTAGCTTCCTGCAAAGTTTAGCTCCATCCCTGATCAAACACACCTGAACCAGCTAATTAAGATCTTCAGGAACACAAGTGCTGAATCCAAAAAAAATCACTATTCCCTACATTAGTCCACTAATACAGTTCACTTTTTCACAATTCAGACAGCCATTGAGTGTACATCGGCTGTACACTCATTATTGCAGTGCAATGTGGGATAGAATGAGTACACTCGATAATGTCTACTATGGCGCTCTGGTGGTCGACGGTGCCTACACCCTGCACCCCTACGGCGTCATCAGGCTCCTCACTTCCTCCGACCTCCCTGTTGTCCTCGCCCCAGTCATCCAAGTCCCTGTTGCTGCGAGCCAGCAGCTCAGACTCAGGCTTCTATGCCTTCAATGTCGCCCGGGTCCGTCAACCTCTCTGCTCCGCTGGTTCCTCCACTCACCATAATTCCGCCTCCGCCGATTGGTCCCAGGGTTCAGTCCACCCCCTCAGTCAGGACTCCGTCCTGGATCCGCACACCGTCAGCGACACCCCTTTGTTCAGAGTCCGATCTACGTTTACATTACCTGTGTGTAGTATCTGTGGATTATTATTAAACACCTACGTTTAAACTTCAGTCTTCTTCCATGTCCTCAGTCATTCTGCATGCTCATGTGACAGTGGCGGGACGGGAGGATGAAGGCCGGGTGGGAGATGGTCGGTTTGCCTCCATTCACCAGTAACAGCAGATTATCAGTGAATCCCAGTTGTCTGATCCCAGTTTATATCATCGTTTTTAGGATATTTAAATAAGGAGACCGTGCTGTTTTGTAAATGATCACAACCAGGTAATATGCATTTACATGACGAAGGCATAGCTAGCTAGCAAACTGTAGGCTGTAGTAACTAACGGTAATTACAATAACTCACGATTGAGCGAGCAAAGCACTGATGCTAATGCGCTCTAGTTATTATAGTGTTAGGGGAGGGTCCATGCTCAATGTCTCCAGTGCGTCATCGAGCCATGATTTCAGGCCCACCCAAAAAATCCTAAAAAACACAAAAATGGTGAAAAACTTTTTAGCGGTCTAACTCCACAATTCAGTACTACATAGTTTACAGTCTTTGTAATGTGTTTTTCAGAAATATATTTCTAACATTTATAAAGTGTTTAGAAACAAATGTATACAACCCAAGCTTCGACGGCCGCAGCGCTTGGACCCCAGCCATCATGGCCGCCACGCCAGAGTCTCCAGCCATCATGGCCGCCACGCCAGAGTCTCCAGCCATTATGGCCGCCACGCCAGAGTCTCGCCCTGTCATGGCCGCCACCCCAGAATCTCACCAGCCCCTGACCAGAGTCCAGTTATTGCTCCAGCCCCTGAACCCGCTCCAGAGTCTGCTCCACCCTGGCCACCTGCACAGCCCGCTACGCCCTGGCCGCCTGCTGTACCTGCTACGCCCTGGCCGCCTGCTGTACCTGCTCTGCCATGGCCACCCACTTTGCCTCTGTCGCCTGGCCTTCTTCCTCTCCACGGACCTGGCCCACCATCCCTCCCTTAGATCCTTGCCTTTGCCTGCTTTCTCTGGCTCATTACAGCGAGAGACTCTTCAGCACAGCCTCTATTGTTATTGATGAAAGGAGGAGCAGCCTGACAGCTAAGAAGGCTGAAATGCTATTTTTTCTAAAGAAGAATTTGCCCCTCATGTTAAAGTGAACACATTTACTGGAAGTCACAGAAGGACTGTAAAAACAGGAGTCAGTGGTTTTTGTGACAGTTTTAAAGGTCAGGCAGCTACTGCGATCTCTTTTCGTCTTGGGGGAAAACTTGAACAAAATATTTTTGTTTACATTAAAAGTATATTTTCATACTGGAATTGTATCCATTCTAATGATTAGTTTTATACAGGTGTTTTACAGTTCAGCCCCAGAGGTTACATGTGAAAAAAACTTTCTACCCTAGATTTCCTTTTTCAGTGCACCTACCTTGATATCATGTGTAATGGCATAGAGTTTAATTTGTGAGTGCCTTATTGTACTGTGTTCTACTGTACATTTTATAATGGAGATATTTTTTATGTTAAGTTATACTTATTTAAGGTATGGTTTACAGTAGAGGTATGACTACATTGAGTGTTGTTACATCCAGTATTTGGCACTGGAATTTTAATTCTTTAAATTTCATTTTGAATGTTTGAATGGTGCTGAATAATTACAAAAGCTGGTACTAGTTCTGTTTAAGAAATTTTAATAAAAATGAAGCAGCAGTATTGCACAACTGAGTCATGTTGTGGGCTACGTATTTCTTAAGGGGAGTAGAACATTTATTGCACTGTTTGAGCATGATGCTTTTTAGATGGCTAGGCTAAGCACAGTGCATCCTCTTGACAAATGTGTTATTAACAGCGTAATTGTTTAAGAGGGAGGAAAAGATGGTATTGTATCTGTATCGGCAGATACTCAAGTTTGTGGTATCGGACATGAAAAAGTGGTTTCAATCCACTCCTAGTTTAGTGTATTTGCTGTAGTGCTTTGGCTCCTCCCACTCAGGTTGACATAATGAGATATCTGTCTGTCTGTCTGCAGGTGTGTTTTGCCTCATCCTTACAACTAATGCTACATTCAAGACACTTAGGAAATGTTCCAGTTGTCATCACTGTCAAAAAAGTGATGTTGTCTAACGTACCCCCGTTTATTTCTAACGATTCATTGGAGCGCTTACTTGGTCGTTACGGCAAACTGGTGGGCCCGATAAAAATGATCTGTCTTGGCCTAAAAAACCCTGATTTGAAACATGTCATGTCTTTTAGACGGCAAACACATATGGTGTTAAACGTAAATTGTCAGTTCTTAAATGTTTCTGCGAAGATGACTTTACAAGGCAAGGATTACACAATTTTATTAGCACAGTCAATGAAATGTTTAAATCGTGGCAGATATGGACAAATAAAGCAGGCATGTCCATTGACTATTGAGGCTGAGAGTGTAGTTGAGAATGAAGGTGAACTTGTTAATGTACAGCAAGTAGTAACTCCAGCACCAGAAAACCATAGTCTGAGTGAAAAAAGCAATAGGGAAAATGATGAACAAATTGAAATGTTGACTCTGTCTGATGATAGAGAACACCACATTGAACTTGAATCAGCAAGCAATGTGAGTGCAAATGAAAATTCTGTGGATACAGATGCTCATTTGATGCTGGAGTAAACGTTTGCAATGATTCTGCAATAGTTGTTGCTGGGAAAAATGAATCAAACGATTCTGGCGAACAGAACAAGTCTGTGGGGAAGATACAAATGTTGGTTGACAATTTGTCACAAAATATTATAAACCCACTGTTAGAACAAGAACAATGTGAATCTCAGTTGATTGATTATGATTCAGATAGTGCTACATCGGATGAAGTAGATGTGACTGAAATGAATTCTCAAAGAAATTCTGAAGGGAAGACCTCCAGTTTTAAACTGAAATCTCTTTATTATGTTCAACAGATTCATAATTTTCTTGATGCTACATTTAATCAGCGAAGACCCAAATTAGAGACCTATTTTGCTGACTTGGAAATTTTTCTGTTTCTATGGCTATGAGCCCAACTTGACCAGCCCAAACGTTACAGACTTAACAAACATATGAGTGCTGTTAAGAAAAGATTGAAAACCTGTCATAAGAAATATTAATACATTTATGATTCTACATGCATTTATCTTTTTTTTTTTTTGCCCCATCTTTATTTATCAGATGACTTTTTTAAACATCGGGACCTTTAATATTAATGGTTCCCAGGGCACAGCAAAGAGAGCTGCCTTATTTGATTATTTAGTCTTAAATAAAGCAGATATAATCTTGCTTCAAGAAACCCATACAGATTTACAAAATCAGGCACACTGGTTTGGAGATTGGAAGGGCAATGCACTTTTGAGTCATGGAACAAATTTAAGTGCAGGTGTTGCCATGCTCTTTTCGTCACGTATTTGTAACCAACCAGTAATCCTAGAGATTTTGCCTGGTAGAATTTTGCGTGTAGGTAATACTCTTAGTGAAACTGATTTCACTTTTTTCAATGTTTATGCACCAAGTGTTGGTCAGGAGCATGTACTTTTTTTTGGAAAACTTTCAAAATCTAATTAATCGCCATGACTTTATTGATTTATGGAGGGAGGCATTTCCTGGAATCAGACAATAAACTTGGTTAAAAAGAAATTCAAAAAACTTGTCTGGAGCCAGACTGGACCGTTTCTATGTTAGAAAAAGACAGAGATAGGTTTTTAATAGCTGTATTTCTCCCTCTTTTTTGTCTGATCACCATTATTTTTCAATGTCTGTCTCTGTTGTATCTTCTAAAATCTATAAATCACATTGGCATTTCAATAATAGACTTTTACAAGATCACAACTTTCTTCAATCTTTTAATCTCTTTTGGGAATCTTGGAGAGAAGAGAAAAATAGATTTCAAGTCAATGGTGGGACACTGGAAAAGTCCATGTAAAGATCTTTTGCCAACAATACACTGCGCAAAGCATCGGAAGCCTAAAAGAAAAAATGAAGACTCTTGAAAGAAACATCCTTGAGCAAAGCGTCAGTAGTTTTCATGATGACTTGACTTCTATTGATCACATCACAGAGAATAAGCTTCTTCTGAAAAACCTGTTGGAGGAAAGAGGAAAATTTGCTTTTTTAATAACTATATTTTTCCAACTAAATGAAATGGATGCTTCCACCACATATTTTTTTGGCCGTGAAAAAAAAAGCCAAGGGAGCAGAAACAATTTAATCAAGTGAAACTTCCAAATGGTCGAGTGACAACTGATCCCAGCTCTATTGGTGAAATACTGGTGACTAACCGCTGTTAGGCCGGTTTCACACTGCACGCGTTAGCAGAGCGTATTTAGAGCGTATTTTTTTCAGCGCCCATGTTAACAGATTAGAGCATTCACACTGCAAGCAGAGGCGTCGTGGTAGCGCATCGCAGGAACAGAGCAGAAGTGGCGCTTGTTCTATTTTTGCTGCGCTGCGAACGCTCAATTAAAGTGACAATGCATTGATCATGGCCAAAACACACATGAACTGACACGAAAAAGTAGTAATTTTACCCAAAAAGCGCACTTATGATTTCTACTGTGTTTTAAACAGACAATAAAATGACCTTCAGAAATGTAAAACTAAAACAAATATCCAAAAACAAACTTTTTGCCCAAACTACAAAAAGTAAACTACTACAAGTTTAAATAATTAAATTAATCTGTAACTAAAGATAAACTTGCAGTATAAATTATGTATATATACATATATTATAACTATACAGTTGCAATAAAAAGTATGTGAACCGCTTGCAGAATCTGTGAAAATGTGAATAAAAAAAAAAAAGAGATCATACAAAATGCGCTATTTTTTATTTAGTGCTGTCCTGAATAAGATATTTTACATTAAAAAAAAAATGTTTACATATAGTCCACAAGACAAAAAATAGCTGAATTTAAAACTTTTGAACAGGATGAAGAGGTCCAAATTTTTCTTTTTTTATTTAAATATTATTTTTTTTTCATTTAGTACTGTCTTTCGGAAGCAACAGAAGATACTTACATGTTTCCCAGAAGACAAATTAAGTACAATTTACCTTTATCTTCAAATTCAATAAGTTTTTTCACCCCCCGGCTCTTAATGCATAATGTTTCCTTCTGGAGCATCAGTGAATGTTTGAACCTTTTTTAATAGTTGTGTTTGAGTCCCTCAATTGTCCTCAATGTGAAAAGATGGATCTCAAAATCATACAGTCACTGCTGGAGAGGGTTCAAATATGCAAAAGATGCTGGAAAACTGAAGAATGTGGAGGACCTGAAGGATTTTTCTGAAGAACATTGGGCAGTTTAACTGCTCAAGACAAACAAGAGACTCATGAACAACCATCACAAAACAAAAAAACAGCTGTGGATCATCCAGGGAACCACACACAGTATTGAGAATCAATGGTTCATAAACTTTTGAACGGGGTCATTTTAATAAATTCAGCTATTTTTTTGTCTTGTGGACTATATAAAAATATTTTTTATGTAAAATATCTTATTCAGGACAGTACTAAATAAAAAATAACATGCATTTTGTATGATCTCTCTTATTTAGTTAAAATTATTCACATTTTCACAGATTCTGCAAGCGGTTCACATACTTTTTCTTGCAACTGTATATGCTGGCATAAGAACAGATATCATGCTGACAATCATAAACAAAAGCACGTGGTGTCACAGGCAGTGTTCTTCAGAGTCCACCTGAAAAGAAGGCAATAATGGACAACACTCGTCTCATCGTGGAGGTTGAGAAGCTTAAGTTATTTATGATCCACATAATTTGCTTTATAAAGACTTGCAGGTGAAGGAAAACGTATGGGAGGAAGTTGTAGCGGCTCTTGGTGCTGATGGTAAGTAATTTTTTTAAAGTATTTTTGACAACCTTTAGTTGGCCCACGAGCGAACAACTCAATATAGATAGGTAAATAGAATAGACACAGATTAATATAGCACACACAGTATAGACATCTATGATATGTGTTATTTTGTCACATTTTTTACTTGTTTCGAGAATTTGCTCATTTAGCATACAATATACCTTTATTATGAAGTTTGCTGTTAGTTCATTTATGAATTATTTTTAAGATGTTTATGATGGGTAATGTATGTAAATTTGATGCATATCTGATATTTCAACACTAAAATGATTTCCTGAAGTTTTTCTCTTTAGCAGAGCGCTTTTCATAAAGATGAGTGCTAATATGTAATAAATATAAAAGGTAATATATAATAAATATAATTCAGGTATCAAAATATTCGCAAATTATTTACTCTAAAAAATATACAAAATCTTTTTTTTGAGTTTTTTACGGAGGCGAACGTATTTGTCTCTGGAGCTCTTCCATCGCTTCATACATTCCGCTACCTCCAAACCAACGTTGGAAGAAATCTCTCTCCACGAATTCGCTACATACATACTTTGTATTCGGCTGAAGAGGAGTAATACAAATGACTGTATTTCCGCAACTATTCAATTAATCGCTCGGTCACTTGGTCCATGTCCATTTTTGGCATGTTCTTCTCTGAACTTCTGAATTTAAAAATGGCGGGTGGCCCAGAAGAATACGCCCGAAATGCGATGCTACCAAGCTGACCAATCACAGATTTTGCGGTCCGCGTCATTGCGACGTGTAGTTAAATTTCTGGGGAGGTGCGCGTCAGGGTACGGTGAAGGGTACGCCGTATGGAACACGCCTATGCGTAGGCTACGCTGTACCTACTGCGCGCACTCGACGCAGAAGTATAAATTGGCCTTACGCCTGCACATGATGCCTTATGCATGGCTTCATCTAGCTGGGTTAGCACGTCCTGAGTTAATATTTCACTTTTCTTCGTGGCAGATGATGCTGACATGGGTATTTGCTTAATTTTATCACAAAGCTCTTGTTTTTGTTTTCCCTCAAGTAGTGTTTCAACTACTGCACTCTTGTAATTAAAAAAACAAGCTACCAGAATGTGCAGGTGACACAATGGTACCATGTTACCCATCAATAGCACCTAGGCAGTTTGGGAAGTTCCATTTTTCAGCACCCTGGCCAAATTTGCCCATTGGCCTCTGTCCATCATGGCCTCCTAATCATCCCCAGCACTTCAGAACTGCCTAGCACCTCCACACCACAAATAACAGCTCACAGAGCTGACACCCAAACTCCCATCATACATCCCAGGGTTCAAGCACTGATGACTGACAGGCAACAACACAGACAGAAACGGAGAAGAACAGTTTCCCCAACTACAACCGAGCAACAGTTATTGGACCTAATAACACAACCCACTACTCCTGCACCACCAAATGTCCCCAGACAGGAGGACGAAATGTATTATATTGCCCTCAGTTTAGTTCCACAACCGAATCGCTGCTTCCCAGAAACAGTACCAGGGCACAAATACAGATAATGACCTACCTGGCTGATCTGGAGTTAGAAGATGAAGGTCAGAGGCAACAACCGACAGCAGCCCACACAGTGTTCCCTAGCAGAGGTAGTCAGCACCTAGTCTGAGCCTCAGACGTCACGCCCACAGACCACTGGCTGAACGTCTGATGCATATATGGCACAATTATCTGGAAACACTTCAGGAGTTTCAAAGTCGTCATGTGATTGGTTGAATTCTACAGGATGTCCGCGAGACGAGTGTGTTGCGTTCTTTAACGGTCCGCCTGGAAACAAATGCAGCGACTCCAAACTCCCTCATGGAAGAAGAACGCCGTCGTGAAGTTCACGGCTCCATTGTTGCAGTAAACTTGCACAACGTTCTTGAATGGATCATTTATAGATGCACGCCGGTCTGTTATTGCAGGGACATCAACTTTACATTTTCACATGTCATTTAAACGTCCTCTTGGGCGGTCCTTGACCTATGAAAGCAGCGACAGAGTCCAGACCTTCTGCCGGCAGTCTGAAGGTCTGGCTGCGCGAGACTAGCCAGCACCCACAATCATCTGGATTTCAGCCTACTCAGCCTGGAGGAACAAACCCATCACCCCCACCACGTCACTCCTCCCCCAATGTCCACCATGCCTGAACAGCATTCCTCTGTTTACCATCAACTGTAGTATTACAATTGTTTTTTTTAATTTATTTAATTCAACCATATGTTGTAAATAGTTCAGCAGTTTTAGTGTAATTGTGTTTTGAAGGGTTATTTTTGGTACTATTGTTCATGTAACCATATTGTTAAGCAAGTATGTTTATAATAACTTTCTGACTTTGTTGTGATATTTGTTCAATTTATTTTAATAAACCTTTTTTACTTGATGTACCCAAGTCAAAGTTATTTCTTTGCAGTTTGTAACTAGTGCAATACATGTTTTAACTTACATTTAACTTATAAAAAAACAAAAATAAATATATACATTAATATTTACATTATAAATATTTACAAATACATACATTAATTGGCTATTTACTAAAATGCGTAATTTAAAAATACTACTGTTAATATGTCACGAAATGTAGTTTTATGAGTTTTTCAGGCGAGAATGTAGTTGTATAAAGTTCAAATCGGTGGTTTATTTATAAAGATAGCACCTATTTGAAATTTTGATCTGCCGTTTTCAGAGTTGTGAGATCCAGACGATCAGCGGACGCACAGCACTCGTTAACCCTGCCGAGAGCAGCCATTCCTCGGCTAGTCCTTCTGACGTTTGCCGCTGGCTCTGATGTCTCTGTAGTGGTTAAACATGATATATAATTTGTCTTGTGTATAGAGCCTTTTTCAGTTAGTAAACATTGTGACCTTTTTTGGTGGGCGGAGCTTAGGTGGAGGCAGAACGATTCCCCTGATCGCTTCACTAACGCTAGCTAGCAAGTTTTGTTAGCTTGTTTTTTAACAAAGACTGGAGAAAATCTGATTTTATCTGAATATGTAAGGTCACTCACTGCCTGGACTGCGATTGTTATTTGAAAAAGTTAACTTTAACGGATGGAACCAGATTGACCGACCTGTACATGCTCACTCAATGAATGAATAATCTGACAGAATTACCTCAGGTTGAGTTGCTTGAGATCTACACCTACCTGATAGAGAATCCGAACGTGTATAGTAAAGAGAAACTGAGGGCATATAAATGTTTAGATGCCTATAACTATGTGCTGAATGATTGAGTGTATGATGTGCAAACACTTCTTTCATTATAGTAGCGCACAAGTTAAGAGGAAGCTACAGGATTGGTACAGTCGCTGTAGATAAATAAACCTCACTAACCTGTGTCTATCTTAATTTAGCCATGAAGATGTGTTTCTATTTCAGTAGGAAATATGTTTTTTTGTTGTCTGGCAGTAACAGTTATGCGATTAAAATCTCTAATTGGAGCCTGTACTCCGTCTATTCTGGCACCCAACAACACAACAAGATGGTATTTTAAGCTCCTTATGTAGTCGACTCTGTGCTGGTTTGTATTGGCCGCCTCCAGTTTTTCCTTTGTTTTGCCTCCAGCTAACGCTGTGACGTAATTGTGACGTCGGCACAAAAAGGGTCTATATCTAATGGGCGATCTTTGGTCTCACAATCTTTACTTTGTTCCCTGGGAAATCATTTTGGCTGAGGGCAAAGTGAAGTTTCATAACTTTATATATTTAGGCTACTAGCGCTGACTTTGTATGTTTGACTGAATCGTTTGCTTTATTTCTTATTGTATAGCTTCTTATTCCTTTTACTTATACTTTTATAATGGCTATTATTGATTATTAAAACTGACATTTAACAAAAAGAGTATAAGTTGTGTTTTATGTCATATTTAATTTTATTTCAGTGAAGATAATCAGAGTACATATGCTCATTTTGCCTGATCCACATATTAATGTTTAATATTTTTAAAACGTAAACGAAAAGTGGCAGGGTCATGTTTTATATTTTGTTTTATTATAAATGTATGCAGTGAAGATAATCAATGTACGCATTGCCTGAACCACATTTGTATGGCTATTAATATGTTTACGATTTTTTAAATAAAAACGAAAAGAGGCAGAGTGGTGTTTTATAACATATTTAGTTTTATTGTAGCCTAAAATATACATACAGATATAACCGGAATAGCCAGAGCGAGAAGAGTGACGCTATCAAGAACGCTGCTGTACCATTTGCAGAATCACCGGACTTCAGTCAGTCGGGCTTGGCAAGTCCAAACTACCAAGGACGAACCTTGCATACTTGGTATTGAGAATCGGCCTGAGTGTGTCCGAGAGAGAGCGACAGTGCGCGAGAGAGACCGGGGGCGTTTCTCAATACCAAGTTCGCAGATTCCTTGCAAGTTCGACTCAGAAGAACGAACTCCAGAGGATGGGAGGACAGAAGTCCAGGCATTCTACAAATGGAACAGCAGCGAGGAGGAGGTGAGGGCCAGCTTTGCTCACCTTGCTGGCCATGAGGCATTCCGCTGTGCTGCTGGTGCCACGATGGGTTTCACATCAGGATTCTTCCTCCTGCAGAGCCACAAAAAAAGTGTTACATAAAAAGAAAGATTTTTCCTTCCATCAAGGAAGGAAATGCCAAGGGCGCATTTATAGATGTGTACATTGGCAATCCAGGATCCGTACATGATGCCCTTGTCCTGCGCAGATCTCCAATGTACCAGCAGGCTCTGTGTCCACCAGCTGGATACTGTCTCTTAGGAGATGGCGGATACCCATGCCTGCAGCATCCCATTGCAATCATCACACCATACCGCCAGCCTGTCGCAAGTAAGAACACTTTTTTTTGTGTCAGACACACACACACACAAAAGATACAGCATATTGTTACTTTCATGACTTTGCAATACACCACACATTTTCTACACGATTTTTGATTAACAGGCCAAGTTGAAGCCTGATACAACAGGCATCATGCACAAGCAAGAAACATCGAGCGCACCTTCGGGATATTAAAGACGCGCTGGCGTGCAATTTTCCGATCAGGCCACTGTTCGCCCCAAAGGTGACTGTGTCTGTTGCATCCTCCACAACATTTGCGTGATGGGAGGTGATCTCCTGGAGGAGGAGGAGAAGGAGGAGGAGGAAAGCCATGAACAAAATGACAGCGAGGATGACATGGAGAATGCAGCAGTGGATGAGCGGGACCTATCAGGTAACCATCTCCGAGGACGTCTTTCTTCTCCTGAGGAACTGCCTGTGTGTCTGGGTGAACATGACTACATCCAGACAGTAAACCTCTCCAGATGTTGCCATGTTCACTAAAAGATGAACTTAAACAGTTTAACATAGTTAAAACATTAGATAAGATATTCTTTAGAAAAATATGTGTGAATAGATACGGAAGTAGATAGATAGATGTATGTTTTCTTGATGTTGGTATGTTCTTCTTGATGACTGCATGACTATAAATAATTGCAAGACACTGGATTTTATTTTATATTATTTGTATTTTGTTGTAAATATAAAGAATTCACTGTTGCTACAAGAATGAATTACCTGGGTAGAATTTGAAACATTCATTTTTTTATTTATTTTTTTATTTATTTAGAACATTTATTTAATTAAAACAGATTTATTCACACATTTTTCAAACAAAGACAGGTATCTCTCCACTCTGGCGGTTGCTGCCCTCTCTCTTCCTCTCTCACCACTGCTTCTCTCTCCCTCTCCTCTTCCCTCTCTGCCTGTTCTTTTAGAAAATCAAGAAGAGCCTGACTGTCCCTCTGCCTCTTTCTTGACTGCTGGCTGCTCCTGGCTTCTTCAGAAGAGGTAGAAGCCGATGTGCTGACTGAGCCACCTGGAGTGCAGCATCCATTGCAGTGTACCACTGCCAGGTGGCAGCAGTCACACTACCGGCTTCTACCCCTTTTCCTGTGGGTGGGTCCCTAATTTCCTGAAATAAAGTAAAAATCTGTCATGTACTCACCTTCAAGTTGTTCCAAACCTGTAAAACATTTTTTTTTTTACTCTACACAAAGGATGATATTTTGCAGAAGACTGTCCAAATCTAGCTCCAACCTGCAGACATACAGGGAATGATACAAGCACTTAATATCAATACTCCCATCCACTTTGGGAGGAGTTGTGCCTCCCAGTGAAAAGGCTTTTATTGGCCACCAGCCATTCTATCAGGGCCTGAGTTTCCTCAGCAGTCCCTTGATAAAAAAAAAAAAAAAAAATGCTTAATTTAAGTTTTAATGAACCATAATACAATTCTAAAAGAATTTGGTACAAAAATGAAATAAAGACTACAACAGCACTCTAGAATAAGGTTTACATTTAATAAAAACAAGGAAAGGAAAAGGAAACTTTGCCCTCAGCCAAAACTATTTGTGCGGGAAATATAAATAGATTCACAAGACCAACGGTTGCCCATTAGATATACCCAAAGCCCGGTAGATATACACCAAATACGAATTGTATCTTATCCACTACAGGAGCACTATAGGCAGCAGCATATTTCAGAAGCAGCATATTTCAGACCTCGGCAGGTACACGAGCGCTGACTGCCAGGTGATCGACTGGATCTCTCAACTCCGAAATCGAGGAAATTTTCAAATAAGGGCTAACCTTAAAATTTGACGTCAGATTTGAAATTTAAACAACTATATTCTCGACTCAAAAACTCTAAAAACTACATTTCGTGACACAACAACAATAGTATTTCGATATATATTACTTACAGTTGTGAGTTTTCTCCTCCGCCATTAGAACGCCTGTTGGTGTGAACTGAATTCTGGGTTATTTGATTCGTCCATAGCTAGATGTGAACTTTGAATTGGAACAGTACTCCGGCAGCGACTGATGACGTTTCACAAGTCCACAAGAACACAAATACAGACAAGAACGCATATTGAGAAACGGCCCGAGTGTCCGAGAGAGAGCGACAGTGCACGAGAGAGACCGAGTGTGTCCAAGAGAGAGCGACAATGCGCGAGAGAGACCGAAAGCGTGCAAGAGAGAGTATTAGTATTTGTAATTAGTATTAGTATAAAGTATATGTACTTTAGTACATTAGTAAACATGGATCAAATTCCTATATCACACAATCATTAAACCAGTTCTACTGTATGGGAGTGAAATTTGGGGACCAATATCAAATTTGGTATAAAAGTTTAATAGAGAACACAACTGGAAAATTTGATAGAGGCACATAGAGGTAAATAGAGGCACTTCTAAGAATGCCTTAGGACTGAAGTGGGCTTACACTCCTTAAAAAATGAAATAGCTACAAACAAGTCCCACGCTGTTCAATATACACTCACCTAAAGGATTATTAGGAACACCATACTAATACTGTGTTAATTCCTTAATTCTACGTGGCATTGATTCAACAAGGTGCTGAAAGCATTCTTTAGAAATGTTGGCCCATATTGATAGGATAGCATCTTGCAGTTGATGGAGATTTGTGGGATGCACATCCAGGGCACGAAGCTCCCGTTCCACCACATCCCAAAGATGCTCTATTGGGTTGAGATCTGGTGACTGTGGGGGCCATTTTAGTACAGTGAACTCATTGTCATGTTCAAGAAACCAATTTGAAATGATTCGAGCTTTGTGACATGGTGCATTATCCTGCTGGAAGTAGCCATCAGAGGATGGGTACATGGTGGTCATAAAGGGATGGACATGGTCAGAAACAATGCTCAGGTAGGCCGTGGCATTTAAACGATGCCCAATTGGCACTAAGGGGCCTAAAGTGTGCCAAGAAAACATCCCCCACACCATAACACCACCACCACCAGCCTGCACAGTGGTAACAAGGCATGATGGATCCATGTTCTCATTCTGTTTACGCCAAATTCTGACTCTACCATCTGAATGTCTCAACAGAAATCGAGACTCATCAGACCAGGCAACATTTTTCCAGTTTTCAACTGTCCAATTTTGGTGAGCTCGTGCAAATTGTAGCCTCTTTTTCCTATTTGTAGTGGAGATGAGTGGTACCCGGTGGGGTCTTCTGCTGTTGTAGCCCATCCGCCTCAAGGTTGTGCGTGTTGTGGCTTCACAAATGCTTTGCTGCATACCTCGGTTGTAACGAGTGGTTATTTCAGTCAAAGTTGCTCTTCTATCAGCTTGAATCAGTCGGCCCATTCTCCTCTGACCTCTAGCATCAACAAGGCATTTTCGCCCACAGGACTGCCGCATACTGGATGTTTTTCCCTTTTCACACCATTCTTTGTAAACTCTAGAAATGGTTGTGCGTGAAAATCCCAGTAACTGAGCAGATTGTGAAATACTCAGACCGGCCCGTCTGGCACCAACAACCATGCCACGCTCAAAATTGCTTAAATCACCTTTCTTTCCCATTCTGACATTCAGTTTGGAGTTCAGGAGATTGTCTTGACCAGGACCACACCCCTAAATGCATTGAAGCAACTGCCATGTGATTGGTTGATTAGATAATTGCATTAATGAGAAATTGAACAGGTGTTCCTAATAATCCTTTAGGTGAGTGTATACATAAATGAGTTAGCGAGGGCTCTAGATCTAGTCTGTGGCACCCGGTCTTACTCTACTGGATACTTAAGTCAAATGCCTTCTGTTTGCTGATGGTGCAAACAGATCTGGCGCTGCTGTCTCCCACTAAAGAGAGTATACAGCAGCATCTAGACCTCCTGCACAACTTCTGTCAGTCATGGGTCCTATCAGTTAACCCCAAAAAGACAAAAATAAATAAATATATATATATATATATATATATATATATATATATATAAAAAAGATATTTCACAAATGATATTTCGGAAAAAAAGACCCAGCCGCCAAGACCAACACCATAGCTTTAAATTAGAAACCAGGGCTATGATGGTGCTGTTGTTATGAGTGGCAAGCACTCAGGCGTGTGCACAAGAATCCAACTCTGTCCATTCCTTTTTAGCATTGTTTTTTTACTGCATGTCTTTAGTAAATCCTGACAATATTTTTTTAACGGCAAAAGGGTTTGTGCTGACACAAGCTGTTAGTAAATCTGGCCCTTAGTCACTACGTCAATGGTGAGCATAGAATAAATCATGATGATAAGGAAAGCTTTCAGAAACGTGTTGTATCCAGTACTCAACTCCATGATGGATGAACTCCAAAGACGTTTCTCTAAACCAAAATGTAAAATAATGAAAGGAATCCAAGCCCTTCATCCACAAAGCAACACCTTTTTGCATGAGAAGCCTCTTTTTGTTGGAGAGTTGGAGAAGAAAGAAAATAATGTAATGAAGAGGCTGACGACCCTCCTTGAGTTTGTAAAATTTGTAGAACCATTCAAGGATGTATTCCATGAGCTTTTTAGGCTTGGCAAGATTCCAATTGTAATACCCGTCAGCAGTGCCTCATGTGAACGAAACTTTTCAGCTCTGAGCTTAATTAAAAACCACCTGAGAAAACAATGGGAGATGACCGCTTGAATTAAAGGAGAACAACTGCACACTCTCTTAAGCATAGGCTATTTATTTACCAACGTTTCGGCTAGTAGCCTTGGTCAAGGTATGACAAAGGTAGTTCCCTCAACTTGCACATTAAAATGTGTTTCTGCTTTGCCTTACTTGTTCTATAGATGACCGCTTGAATCACCGGCAAAGACACTGGATATGAATGAATTTCTCAGATGTTTCAAAAGTCATCTTATTACTCTAGCGATTCTCCTGTGTATACGAATGTCTTACCTGTTACTCCAACAGTTTCCCATGTGTATTGTAAACCTGTTGTTCTAACGATTCTCCTGTGTATACAAAAGTCTCACCTGTTATTCTAGAAATTTCTTGTGTCTGAAGATAGCTACCTTTTGTGTTATTTTCTTGCCAACCAGCCTGTACTCATCTCTGTTGATCATCAATAAAGCTGCATCTGGGTTTATCCTCTAACTCCACCTCCAGTGTGTCGTTACAGAAATCTGCTAGTGCCAGCAGCAAAGAGGTTCAAATGAATTGACCTGTTGAATAATGAATAAGAATTGCGCATTATACTTGGACCCTCTCTGTAAATTGTGGCTCCATTGTGGCCCCTGCCTTTAAAAAATCCGAGATCCGCCACTGAAGAGACTACTGCGAACCTTACTGAAGGGTCTGTCCTGATGATGGTTGACCTCCCAACCGCCAAGGGCTTTAGGGTTGGCTGGCAAAGTGGAAAGGGTTTTTCCAAGTGCTGATGGATACGTGAGAGCAGCTGAGGTAAAAGTCAATGACAAAAGCTTCACTAGACCTGTGGTCAAATTCAACTGGAGCACACCATGCCAAATCATGTATACAGTATGCTTGCTATTCTGTTCGAATTATAGTAGTTTGTGAACATAGCCACTTTAATAACAAATAATTTATCAAGTGCATTTATGCTGGGATGTGTAGGTTGTTGATAGGCGGCACGACGGGTAACTATTTCATGACATTCTATTTAAATGCGTTTTTAAGGAGGAACCTCATCTAGTATTACCCTTGAATTGGTTCGTCTTCCACCAATGACCTGAAGTTATTAATCTTTGTAACTCTCTGTCATTTATTTATTTGCCAAACGATGGTAATTTTCTTCAAATCTGCCAGTTACAGAGGTTTTGGGTAAGCGGATCCACAGCAGCTTTAGCGCCTACGCTCTGTTGTTATGAATCGTTCTCATTGGTTTGCTGGCATATGGGGGATTTCCTGAGCAGGGAAAGCTGTCCGCGAATCGCTTGCCCAAGTGGAAAAATGTGCTGCTGCTGCCAGAAAATCACATTGGATTTGATACAGAACTAACTAGACTACATCAAGTGAAAAACCTCATAACTGACTCATAGTATTTTATTTTCTACATAAGGAAATGTATTTTGAACAAAAACTTATAAACTGTTAAAACCTATTGTAAGTAGACCTACTGTAACTATCCAAGAATGTTAATAGATAGTCTATGCATTTGTTAAAGTCATCAATTTGCATTACTTCAACTTATTTTTTAAAAAAAATACTTACATTTTTATTATACTTACATGATATTATACTTATATTTTATTTATAATAGGCTGCTAATATTTATTATATTATACTTCTTTTTAAAAACCGCTTCTGGGATATATTGTATTACATTATTATACATTATTTTTTCTCTCTGATTTAGATGTGTGTCCTCAGCCAATGCGCTGTACCGTTTAAAGGTGGAGCATGTAGTTTCTGCGACATTAGTGTCACCTAGCGGAATTACAAAAATACAGCATATTTCGTGTGTCACACCTGACTCAACACAACTCAACAGCTTTTGCAGGTGCTTGTGAAGGCATCAACAGGTAAATGTAGACTAGCTACTTTCAATAAATGGTCAAATATATTAGGAAACTTTTAGCTGTGTTGCTATGTGTCATGAGAGTAAGCACCTGAGCATCTAACACTCTGTCTAGAGTGAACGCACTTATTATAAACCCATCCAACATGCACCAGGTGCATTTTCGCCACCCAGCTTTCCCGGGTTAAAAAAAGTCACCACTCGCCACTGATATATACATATATTGTATATTTTAGTGTGTAAGTGTAGTTACATTTACATTTATTAATTTGGCATGAATATTCATTTAAGTGTTGTCTATAAGTGAAGCACCACTGTAGTCGTAATAATGGCCCCAACAGGATTAATAAAGCTGCATAAGTGTCTTCGCCAATTATTATTACATATTCACGTCTTTAGCGAACAATCTAACAAGGCTGGATAATATAAAACTCTCCTAATATTAGATTAACAAATAAAGAATAATAAAATAAAGCATATTTTGTTACCTTTTGGAGCTTGGAAGGGTTCAGTTTGAGCAGATGTTTTATCCCATCATCACTGTCCTCGTCAGAGCTCATTTCCCAGTACATTCAGCATCTGGCTCATTCGCCATCTCAAACATATTCTCAAAACTATCTATTTTCAACATCTTCACAATCAATATTTTGTTTTGTATTGTTCAGTACTTGCTCTGCAGTAAATCGCTGAGCCATTTCAAGTTTCGCTGATGATACTTCCTATTCTTTTGTTTTCTGCCTGGCTGCAGTAGAAACGTCACTTCATCGTGTATCAGACATTGCTACCTTGTGGAATAAAGGTGAATCGCACTTATTCAGTCATCAAAGATTCAATTATTGTTGAGCAGAAAAAATATTTACACTGTTACACACCTCGGATCATTAGCTACCCTGTACAATTTTTACAAAAAATAATGGGAAAACAGGCATTCTTTTCTTTTTTCTTGTTATATTGGTTATAATGAATTGATTGAGGGTCTAACTTTAAAAAATGAATGAGGATGAGGGTAGTGAATGACGTCCCGGGTCACTAAAGAACCAAGGTATGCATTTAATTGTTAATAGAGTTTATGTTAAAGCTTACATATCATCTCATATCCTACTGTTGGACCAAATATTTGTCTGTTTTGTGTGCTGTTCACTGAAACAAATAGGCCTAATAAAATAATTTAAATAAAAATCAGTGATTTAATACTGCATTTTAAAAATAAATATCACTGCACCATTTGTTCCTGCTGTCACATCGTGATATTCATCCTCAAGAAGTGTATCAAAACAATGAACAAGTTTGATGCTGCTCAGGTGGAAGTCTCACACACACACACACACACACACACACACATACAATTAATACTGCACAATCAATAATAACAACGTTACCTATTGAATGCTTTTTGGTAACCTAATAAAGATTTAATTTTATTGACAAAACTTTTTTGTATAATATTCTTTCCAAACCAAAACTGGTTCGTGAAAAAAGGTTCCCAACCCTAAATGTTTCTGCTCCCAAACATTACAGTTTAAATTAAATTAGCAGCTCTTTTTTTCAGCACATGAACAATAATTTTTGAATTAATTGAATGAATTTCAACAAGAAATTAACTCTGAATTCTTCTCACATATATTTTATTATCTGTATTGTATGTAAATTTCTACACAAGTGATTTTAGACAGCAGTGGGACTTTTGTTTTGGTCGAGGTGTGACGTCATAAAGATGCATCTGTTGTGATTCGGCTAAAGAAATGTTTGTGCGTTTACTCATTTAAACTCTTTTAATGTGCAAACCATTCAGTTCATTTTCATAGTTTTACTAGCTTTAACTGGTGATGGCAGAAACAAAGCTTTTCGAAATAACTGAACCATTTGATACGCTCTCCGAATCACTGGTTCACTAGCTTGAACTGTGACATGAATGAGTTATTGAATGTAACATTTTCATTAATGAACGTTGTTTTTGTGCTGAGTAACAGAAAGCGTGTGTGTCATTTCACTCCCTGTATATTTAATCAGTTTGTTGTAAACATAAATCACTGAAGTAATGGAGAAACTGAGCTTTTAAAAGCACAATTGAGTAAATTGATTGGCAAAACTTGAAGTGCTGACGAAAACTTTGCAAATGTTTTCATGACATTGCAATATTTTAAATGTAATATACATGCAATGATCATAACTTCGTTAGAAAGTTATTAAATACCAAATATAAATCATAATTATGAAGCTTCTGTTAATGCGCTGACTACTGATTTAGGGAGCTGATTGAGACGCACTCAGAGATTTAATTTGGATTTATTTTTCTTTCTGTTAATTATTCTCATCTTAAATCATGACAGAAATACTCCTGGTGAAGCAACTGAGATCCATGTGACACTATTATTAAGATGGCGTTTATTAAAGAGGAGAGTGAAAAAATTAAGATCGAAGAAGTGATCAGAGTGAAACAAGATATTGAGACACAAACAGGTTGGTTTCATTCTCAAAACTGAACTCCGTCATTTGATCCTTATTAAAGGGTCATGAAACCCCAAAACATTAATTTTTTTGAGTACAGGCTGCACATCACTGAAAACATTAAAAGCACAAAACTTTCACAACAAGTTTCTACAAGAAGTAGAAATGGTTTATTTTTTGCGTTTTTCAGAGCAATTTCGTTCTTCCGGGTTGAAAAGCAAAGCCAAAGCACAAAATCTGAGGTAGAAGCGTGCAAAAAATAGGGGGGACATGACACTTTAAAATGTCCAGCTCTACAGAAATGAATATTATTTTTGAAATATGTCAGATGAGTGTCCTAATTAAAGCGATTTTATTTGGACAGACTTGCTGAGATCACATGACTAGACCAATACTAATGCTGCCTTCAAGTAGGTGAAGTAGCCTAAACAAAACAATTATTTTCTATAACAACTGAAAACCATTTATTTCTATCACTTAATTATACAGCTGCATCTGAAACCAAAAAAAAAACATTTTTCTTAAAGAAAACCATTAAATGTGAGTGAGGAAAATTGCATTTTATTTCTTCTCGACAGCAATCGCTGTATCAAACCGGTGTCTTGTAAACACAACATTGTTTTAGAGATGAAACGGTATGAAAGTTTCACACCATGGATAGGGATGCTAACGATTCATCGACGATTAATTAGTTGTCGATAAACTTCCCATATAGCACACGTACGTCGCGGAGACGTCTGATACAGATCGTAGCATCTGATAAACATCGCATTCCTTTTTTAAGATCGACCGTTTTTATTTTTTAAACGAGCCGTCTTTGTTACCTCTAAACGACGTCTATATGATGCATCTTCAACATTCGAAATCCCATGTTTGAACGTGCTGCCATGCGCCGATGGATCAGCAGAGAACTCGGGTTTTTAATGTAATTAAAAAGAATTTAAAAATGAAAAATATCAAATGCATATACATTCATGGTTCATTTGTTCCTGTTTGAGAGGCATACCTTTTTGACAAGCATTGAATAAAAAACATTCTATAGAGATTCCAACTTTTTCCAAGTATGTGCATGTATGCGTTAAAAAAAAGAGAAGCAGTTATCGTCATGCACTTAGAAATTTTGCATCGATTCGTTTCACTTGTCCATTTGGTCTTATATTAATATTTATGAGGGGCACCTACACTTAACTTGCGTTTATATTTATATATAATGCACCAAAAAAGCACTCAGAATAAATTCTGTATATGAACTTTTTAATGCTCTAAATGATTAGCAAAAGGCAACTTCATAATCTTGCTGGTTATAAATCAGAATATATATTGTCCGTCCCTCTGCTTGCTTGATCCCTCTGTAGTAGAAAAAAAGTGTGTATATATAATATATATATATGCATACAATTTTTTTTTTTTACATACATTCACCTTTCATGCTAACTGCAACTCTACCTGCTTTATTATAGGTGTGGATCACATTTCTTGAAAACAATTGTAGATGTTTAACTTGATGACAAAGAAGCCTTTGAGAGAAACCACACTATACAAATATGCATTTGATTCCATTTATAAAAAAAAAGTTCAATGGTTATATCCAAAATACAGCACAGACTATTCAGTTTACATTTGTATAGTGCTTTTCACAATACATATAGTTTAAAAGCAGCTTTACAGAAAATATGTCAACATTACAATTTAGAGTAATCTGTTATCAGAGGTGACAGTGTCTAAGTTATGCATTTCAGAAAGTTACATATACAAATCATGCAGATAGCTAACAATGTATTAATTTCTACAATATATTAAATTAAGGCAGAAAATAATGTGTTCAATGAAGAAATAAATACATGTTAAATGATTAGGATATATAAAAAACGTTGTGTACGTTGATGCAGAGCTGCGTCATCTGAAGTCGTCTCTTCATAGGTGTTGGTCATCTTAAGTCTTCATAAGAGGCTGGATCCAAACTGACGCTGATGTACTCTCTAGTCACCCTGGGACGGGCGTCCAGAGATAAAACAAAAAAGCAAATGGAGAATAATTAGCGTAATTAGGCTAAGCGTATCCCATCATGCCCCGAAATCGCGAGATGTCAAGAAAAACATTTGAGTGGAAGTTAAAGTATATATTACATATAATTTTTGGTAGTAAAGTGTTGCACATTTTATTAATGCAAAGATGAGTAGGCTGTGTATTTTGTACATCATTTGCAACTGCTTTTTATCACTTAAAGCACCACCATAATTTAAAAATGGTGTCTTCTGTTAATTAAATAGCGACCACTGAACAGACATTTAGAAGTGTATTTTAAAATTTAAAGTATTGAAAATAATTTTTAAAAAAGCTGTAAATGCTTCAAAAGGGGGAGCATGTGCCCACAGAACCCCCTAGAGGGCCCGATAACCATGCCCCCATAGCTTCATAAAATCCTGTGGGAAACACTGCAATTTAACGTTTTATTGATTTTGTTTGTTTTATTTGGTGTTACATTTGAAATAAAATGTTGAAATTATATTTTTACGTTATCAGTGTCCAATGGTTCTTGAGGTCAGAAAAGCAATAAAAATGTTAAATTCTCACTGAATAACTACAAATAGAAATTCAATAACAAATAGAAATTCTGCAAATATTTCCGCAAAAATCAGTCATTTTAGGCCGCAAAAAACTGAAAAAAGTCCTGCGAAATCCTGGAGGGACTGATTGAGATACAGCCTTGGTGTAGGCTAGGGCTGTCACGATATTTGATTTCTCACACCACAGTTATTGTGGCCAAAAGAATTCACGATATCGATATATCGCGATATCTATAGAAACCTTGGGGGGAAAAGTTATCAAATTAATTTTTACTTTAGTTTTTCTTTTTTTACCCAACGAACATAATTGGATACTGATCAACACATGCATCTTCTTTGAAGCTTCCTATGAAATAACAAGAGAGATAATACTGTCAAGTTCAACAGTATGATGAATAAACATTAACATCAAAACTGATACTTTAACCTGTTAACTTGTGTACCAGTATTTTAAGCTCTTTAACCTATCGTTGTGCCGGCGCCAATGAAGTTATACAGTAAGTGCGCTGCTAATTCAGTTTTAATGTGCACATAGAACGGCCGCAGATGAGACATTAAGTGCATGGCACTGCGACCAGCGTAACATTTTACAGAGTTTAATGTAGCAATGTGGTCGCACAGTTTTTCTAGATCCGTTTCAATCGTATAATAGATTTGAAGAAAAAAAAAAAAAAAAAAAAAAAGTGCTACGAACAGGCTTTACTGGCTATGACTAGATTGCAAATACAAATACAAAAATATACATTATGTAAATAGACATTGGTTAATTAAAAAACTATGAGATGTGCTGCACTGGTGGAAACAACACGAGACCACCGCGACCGTCAAGACCGGCTCTGATTGGTTTTTAGAGTCCCCGCAGCAGCAGGAGTGAGCGTTCCTTCAGCGCAGCCGCAAGAGTTATGGCCTTTTTACATCGGTTCACTTCATTCGTTTTCTCTGATCAGATATCTATCATATTGTGAAAAGGTCAGGAGTAAATGTCTTCCGAAATTCTTTCGAGGCGGATTTAACTCACTCAAACAAATCAATTCAGAAGGTGATCTGGGACGCATTTCAGACGAAACTGGACAAGTGTGAATGCTGGTTGTTTAAACCACATATATACATTTTACTCCTGGGGGGTATTTCAGAAAGCAGGTTATGTGACATACTTGGGTATGTTTAAGGGTAAGTAAGCGGATAACCTCAACTTCTGGTTCCAAAAACGGAGGTAACTTTCAGGGTATGCAAGTAGCAATAGCAACTCACTCTCTGAACATAACCTGCTCCGGAGCGGCTCATGTTCCAGGCTTAGTTTGCTTAAGAGGTATTCAGATGCGTGTTATATAATTAATATAGTTATATTAATATAACTAAATTTGTTATATAGTTACAGTTATATAATATACAATATTATATATTAATTCTAAATCATTATTATATCAAGGTAATGTTTAAATGTTAATTCAATTAAAATATATTTATTTTATTGTCATCTCACACATGGATCTGCATTCAATTAATTAGCATCAAACAAACAATATAATCCTTATTCTCAGTGAATAAAGATCACTTGTTAAACGAAAAGATTAAATAAATGATTGCACAACCACTAAACAGGTGGCGATGTGCACCAAGTAGGTTATGTAAATTAAACAAAAGGAGGAAGTAGAATGGCGCGCCAATCTTAGCGTCTGTTTTCATGGTGAATCATCGATTCGTTGCTCTGTTGAGAATGTCTTGTGTGTTAACCGGGAACATACTCTGAGTTTTGTGCACTAAGGGTTTATTAAAATATTTATTAATTATCTTGTTCTCTCGTATCTATCATATCTTTGTTGCCCCATTAAAAAGCTGCACATTACGTTTACAATAAACTTGTAATTTTATATTATTTGTGTAGGCCTATATATATATATATACACACACACACACACACACACACACATTCATATATAAATCTAAATCTTTATATTCTAAATCTTTTTGATTAAATCTAATATAAATTGTTTTTCATAAATGTATTTCATAAGAACAAAGTAATTTGTACCTTTTTATTAACATGTTTAGATTTTATAAAATTAGTCCAAAGATTTTTCTCAAGAATTACTTTTTGTAATTGCAATTTTTGTAACTATCCACTCACCTAGTTTAATATATATTTTTGTCATAGCTTATGATTATATATTTTTTATTCATTTATGGTTTTCTCTATAATGAAGTAGTGTGTACTTAGTGGATTCTGGATTGTGTTTGACAAATAAGAGTGTGACCATTAGTTCCACAAACACAGATGTATAGATATTCTATACTGATGTAGAAATATATGAATGATACATTTATAACCCTTTTATTTTGTTGTTTGTTGTGATTGTTTCTGTTATTTACTGAATTGAATAAATAATTAAATATTTAAAGGTGTTAGCTGTAATCTTACACTGCAAAATGATAGCTTAAAAAGGATTAAATTCATAATTATTTAATGATCGAAGCACACAAAAAATGTATGAAAAAAAGCCCTAAAACTGACAATTTATCGGGTCGGTTGTGAGCTGCGGGTCGGCCGGCCCAAGCAGGATTTTACCACCTCCGCCTCATTTTGAGCCAGGAAAAACCCTGTTGCATCCCTAATAAAATAAAACATTCATGTATACCAGTAGTCTGCTAAACAATTCATTACCTTGTCTACATGTGGGAAGAAGTTTGGTGGTGGAAGAAGTTTGGTGGTGGAAGGTGGACACCCAAGATTTGGCCTGCACTTTCCACAGCTGGTGGTGGTGAGCTAGCAGCAGAATGAAGGAGATCAGCTCAAAATCTGCTTTACAATATTAAAATACCATATCATTATGTTAGATGCACAACAGTCACACATGGCAATAAAACAAACAAAACGCATGAATCTTGTTTGATATTACAAAAAAAGGCCGGTCCAGTGGTGTGCTATCTAGCTTTAGTAACATGATCGCTTAGGGTGGGAAATATGACTAAAAAGTAAATCACAGCAATAAGCAATTGCTTAATATGTAAAAAGTTCTTAAGCAATTAAGTAAATGGTCAGTAATAAAATAAGAACTTATAAACAAATGACAATAGGACAAATAAATATGACAAAGATACAGATACAAACAGTGCTTTAAGTTTAGGTAGGCTACTGTTGTTGTTTTTTGTTTAACATTAATGACAGACAGGAGCGGGTATAGGCTAGGCTATATTAGGTTGCTTTCACTTTCAGACTTACAGTAATGTGCAGATCCAATACTGACACACATCCCAAACTTTTTTTACACACGACATAACCGCCAATATGGACATAGGCATAACAGACCCTT
Source organism: Coreius guichenoti (assembly GCA_039654105.1). NCBI lineage: Eukaryota > Metazoa > Chordata > Actinopteri > Cypriniformes > Gobionidae > Coreius > Coreius guichenoti. The sequence goes on from CM077182.1 coordinate 28,016,838, forward strand.
TCACAGACTGTGATGATGCATTTTAACGGTCATCAATATCGTAAATCCTGCAAAGTTTTATGTATTTTCATTTTTCTTTTTTAAATGTATGTACATTTATAACACTAATACTTTGTATTATATTACTTTTGCATCAAATTACAAAAAAAACGAGTTACCGCTGCTGTGAGGGTGTTTCTAATACAGCGTCTATGGGAGTGATGGTAAAATTAACATCTTTCTCTCTTTTCACGGCCGTTATCAATCTCACTTTTTTCCCCTCTTTTTGAAAGTTGTGAAATCACTATTGTGGAGTTTTTCTTTTGCTATTTGAGCAAATGGGGATACAAAAAATATATTTAATGTATACTCATTCACCGCTATAAAAGTTAACCCAACTATGACGACTTCCGCTCTGAGAAACCCGGACATTACTCTTGTACGGTGAAAATCTGTGGATAAAGTTGTTGCAGTTAAAAACTAAAACAAAACAAAAAAAGGTACCTGAAAATGGAGTTTGTGGGAGAAGAGACAACTGGACCTGTAGCAAAACGATAGTACTCAGATGGCCAATCATGGTGGCCTCCATACAAAGACCAGTTGCCAAAGATGGAGATGGAGACACCACAGCCAAACATCAGGCCAGATTTCTGAATCAGGTAAGCAGAATAAACATTATTAAAACAGACGGCAAAGTCTCAAAGACATGACCTCCAATGGCTTAATGCTTTCATAAATGAAATTTAAAAATATCAGCATATTTTAACAACATTGCCAAAAAAAAAAAAAAAAAACTCATGCTACATATGATAAACTTAGAATCAGAAATTCCTGGAAAAAATAATAAGATAATATTTTGCCTGATATCAGAAAGTTGAACCTCCTTAAAAGAATCTACTTTAAGCCAGTCATATGAAAAATGACTAAATTACAATACGTACAAAATACAAACAAGAAAATGCTTGGGGTGAACACCACTGATCTATAAACACCCACCTAACTTTCAAGGTAAAAAACTAAAAAAAAAAAACTAAAAAAAAAAACAATTCACAAAAATTACACAAATACAAAAAGCATACGAGTATAGTTCTCCAGTGGATGTGTGGAGAAGAAACATTTATTAAGCATGACAAATACAGTAACATTACTAAACGCTCATTACGTGCCATTGGGGTTCCTGCATCCAGCTCAGTGACACGTTGCGAGGCCATTCTTAAAATCACGTGACCACAAGCCATTTGTATCAGATTACCGTTATTCATTCATATCAGATGACCGTTGATATTTACTACAGTACACTCGACCTATTGTCCTTTCGTAATTTACCTCAGTAATCTGTAAATACTAACATTTGTATATATAGCGTTCCTGTTTGTTCTTAATTACGTGTTCGTTTTTTACATATTTAAAGTTTTATTTGGTTAAGTCGGCTTTAAGTTGTTTGTCAGCAATTTGTTGGTAAGTATTAATTAGCTTTTTGACATCATATCATGTGTTGAAATTAATAACAATATAATAGATACAACTAAATACTATAATAATTACAGATACAATAATCTAACCACCTCACCGAAAAACCGTTACCAGTTCTGAATCTCCCCGAGAAAACAGCGGTGACTGACTTACAGCCTGTTTACATACGCCATTTAACCGACATTATCCAACCACAGGCCGGGGCGGGAAGATTTTAAGCGTTGCTCTACTTCGACAACTATGATTTGTTTAGCCCACCAACGCTGAAAAAAGTAACAAGCGTTAGCAGCGGCCTATGAGATAGGCTTGCACTGATTAAGATTAATAAACACTAAACTAACGAAACAAACAATATGAAAATGCGATAATCATTATGTAGACAAGTTCAGGGGTGTCCAAACTCAAACTCGGTTCTGCAGAGCCACTGTACTGCAGAGTTTAGCTTCAACTGGTCTCCACACCTGCCTGGAAGTTTCTATTATACCTAGAAATACATGGAGTTAGCGGTTTCAGATTTAATTGGGGTTGGAACTTTGCAGAACAGTGGGCCTCCAGGAGCAGGATTGGTCACCTTTGCACTAACGTTAGTTCTTGCCATGCAGTTAAAATGGTTACCTTGATGCTGAAACTCCGGCTTCAGCGGATGTGCTGGCCCCGTTCTCCTGACTATAACCATGAAAACATTTACTATGTAGGAAAACAATGCAATGAAACAGAATGTACTTATTTTACCTACCTGTAATGAAACCTGCGAAGTGCGCTGCATGGCGTGCAAGTGTGTCACCTAGTCTCTAATCAAGTGAAGAAGGGATTGGCACGTGCTTTCCAGAAATTAAACCACACCCACTCCATGACGTATTTACAGCTATTTTAGCTACACGACTTTTAAAATAACATTTTTTGGTAACGGAGGAAAATAAAATAAACTTTTTTTGTGTCATTTTTAACTTCGTTTCATTTAATTTTAATTTAACTTCCATGCAACAAACACCAGCAGACTTTTATAATGGCACTCAATTCAAACTTATGTTTTACCCACTGGTCAAAAATGTCCCGTTGCCATGATTTACACGAGCCACTACTAGTAAATTAATGAAACTCTTCAAATATTAAAATGTACCAAATGTGATTGTTCATATGCTCTGGTGATATGACAAATTACAGGAAAGCAACTGGGCCCTGCACATTTTGTGCTTGGGCCCTAAAAAGACTAAGACTAAATGATTTTGTATATACATAACTATAAGCTTCATTAAATGCACTTATAAACATTAAAAAAAAATTCCTTCAAAGCTTGTTGCACTAAAAAAAAAACATTGTCTCGTGACATTAAAATTTGGCAGATCAAAATATATTTTTACATTCAAAGGAGTACTACAATAATGACATTTTGGCCAACCATTCTTCAGAGTTTAGCTCTCTTAACCCTCAACCAACAAAACTGACAGTTAATGTTATATTGTTTCCCCAACTACAGAAAGTTCTCTATAGTGAACAACACTCACTCAACAACAGTATAGCCACAGTTCACACTGTCAAAAGCAAGGTATGTGCTCATATGTACTCATTGACTTAACCGCATTAAGCCACTGGTTCTCAATTCCGATCTTGGGGACCCACAAAATTACACATTATGGAACGTGCTGTTTAGAGCTTCTATTATATGAGTTGAATCCTATGTACTAATGGAGACATCCAAAATGTGCAATGCAAGGGGCTTACAGGATTGGAGTTGAGAACCACTGCATTTAGCAGGTCATTACAATGTAGTTTGTTTTGTTAATGTCTCAGCACCATGGCTTGCAAAAAACAATCGTACTGGACATTGCGAAGAAAAGCCAAAGAGAAGGTGGACAAACAACTGCAGTCAATGCAAGCAGTATCATCACCATCATGGAGGGAGGAGTATGGTAGCATGCAAAGTGAAACAAGCAGCATCGTTGATCATGACGATGTCGAATTTATGGATTGTCTGTCCCAAATCGATGAGCCTGAATGCGTCACCATGGCACATGCTTTATATAGCAGTGAATCTAACACAGACTCAGACACAGAGTCTGAACTGCATCCAAGTTCCCTGGATGATGACTTGGCAACCTGGGCAACAGAGCATAAAATAACACATGTGGCACTAAATTCATTATCCAATTTCCTCCGTGAGCATGATTTGAATCTGCCAAAAGATGCCAGGACACTATTAGGAACAGTGCGTTGCAACAGATCTGAAATACAGAACACGGCTGGTGGCCAGTACTATCATTTTGGCCTACTTCAATCTATTTCAGGGGTACTCCACAAGAACTTGGACATTTTGAGAAACATGAGCAATTTGGAGCTCCAAGTGAACATTGATGGTCTGCCTCTCCATAAGATTTCAGCAACTCAATTCTGGCCTATTCTCGGAACTGTTCAAAACTTGGTGCAGGAGGAACCAGTGACAATAGGTTTATTTTGTGGTGCTGGTAAACCTAGCTCACTGGATGAGTATCTGCAAGACTTCATCTGTGAAATAAAAGAATTGGGTAAGGGTTTTGAATTTGAGGGTGTTAAATTAACACTAAAGATTACCTCAATGGTTTGTGACGCACCTGCACGTGCATTTCTCAAAAAGGTGAAAGGACACACAGGCTACCATGGGTGCGAAAAGTGCATTCAGGATGGCGTTTACCTGGGGAACAGAATGACCTTCCCCAGAAATGATATGCCTCTTAGAAATGATGAGAGTTTCCGAAATAAAACCGATGCGGATCACCACCATGGCACCTCACCTCTGGAACAAAACCTCACTGGACATGGTCTCTGGATTTCCCCTTGATTACATGCACCTTGTGTGCCTTGGAGTCATGAGGCGGCTTCTCCTCTTGTGGCTTCGGCTGGGTCCTCTCACGTGCAGGCTGTCAGGATTCCAAGTCTCTGTGCTGACAGAAAGGTTGGTTGGTGGCCAGAAAAATGTGCCCATGGAATTTGCACGCAAACCAAGGGCACTGAGGGAAATAGATAGATGGAAGGTGACTGAATTTAGACAATTTTTATTGTACACAGGCCCGGTTATGCTAAAAGATCTACTCACCACAGAGGTGTACAAAAACTTTCTGCTGTTTTTTGTCGGAATTTTAATCTTGAGCAATAACAGCCTAACTGGAGATCACATTGACTATGCCAATGATATTCTGCGACTTTTTGTCACACACTTTGGACAGCTATACGGCCCCAAAATCCTGTCCTACAATGTTCACTGTCTTGTACATCTTGCAGAAGATTCAAAACCCCACGGCGTCCTCGACAACTTCAGCGCTTTCAAGTACAAGAACCACCTGCACAAGCTGAAGAGACTCCTGCGGAAACCTACATGTCCACTGAGTCAGATTGTAAGAAGGTTCTCTGAAATGCAAAGGTGCAGCAAAGAAAAAGTGAAAAACAGCCCACAGCTGCTCAGAAAACCTCATACAGCTGGCCCTCTACCCGAATCTTTTCATGGAGCTTCACAGTACAAAGAAATAAAAACATGCTCTTACACTCTGAAACTGGACCAGGCTAACAGTTTTGTTTATATTGGCGGTAAAGTTTCAAAGCTGCAAAATATAATTTCAGTGAGGGATGAAATTTATGTGGCCTACAGTACCTTCAACAATCATGAACTTTTTTTTGACTATCCCCTTCCATCGTCGGCACTTGGTATTCATCGAGTTGATGACCTCTCAAGAGAAACCAATTTCTGCAAGCTGGAGAACATTGAGGGGAAAGCTTTCTTAGTTCCTTATGACCATTATTTTGTTTCAGTTCCTCTTTTACACACACAATAATTATTCTTTTTCCTTTTGAATGTATGTGTTTTTTGTTTTGTTACAAATATTTTGTGTATTTGAATCATGGATATGAACTGAAATTTAATGAATGTCGTTCAACATTATGGGGCTCTAGGTTGTTGCAGCTTAAAAAACAAATAAAACAACCACCAAAAAAAAAAAAAAACATGTACCTGATAGTGGAGTTTGTGGGAGAAGGGACAACTGGACCTGTAGCAAAGTCCTGGTACTCAGATGGCCATTCGTGGTGGCCTCCATTCAAAGACTTGGACCGGTTGCTGAAGAGTGTCAGGATGATGGAGGCACCACAGCCAGATAAAGGGTGGACCAAACATCAGGCCAGAATTCTGCACGAGTCAGGTAAGTTAAACTACACTGTAAATAAACTATTTAAACATCACTTAAAACTAAATTACTAAATACATGACATCCCATGGCCTAATGCTTTCATGGACTGAGTTAAGATACTTTGTTTCTTTCAGCATCTTTTGACAATATTTCCAAAATATGGAAAAAGGCATGCTACACTTCTGACATTTCCGAAATCTGAAGTTCCTGGAAAAAGAATTCACAAGTAAGTTGTCAAAATGCATATTTTACTTTGAAAATAGATACATTGGAAAGTAATTTAAAAACAACCATATTCATAGTCTTTTGAAGCCATACAATATAGTTATATATTTATGCGAGTAACAAAGAGAAATTTAGGTTTTTTACTTATCTTGCATTCAGCCCTAGCTTTCCCATCTCATTAACACTTCAAAACTAGGTATGTTTAGTTTCTAATGTGTCTTCAACTGTGCTGTTCATCCTGCAACATGCAAAGAAAGAATCATGCCAGAATTTTGAAGGGGTTTTAGTTAAAAAAAATATTGCATGGTGTCAGAAGACTTAGTATGTAGACCACAGAACATAGAATAAGTCAAATAAAGACATAAGTAGTATGGGACCTTTTTTTTTATATTGAGAATTTTTTTTCTTTCAGTTGACAAACAGGGCAGTGTTATTACCCATCTAATCCTGCTTTGTAAAATAATGTAATACCCTGATTTTGCTCTCAGAAGGAAAATATACTCATCAGATGATGAGCCTCATGATACCTCCCACAAAAAGAAGAAAATTAATAGAGAAAAAGTTCCACCTGCACCAAAAGCTCCAGCACCCCCAAAACACTTCAAGACAAAAGGTAAAAATACATTGAATCTAGTTCAATAAATTAATCTAGTAAATAAATTAATGATTGATAGACGTAAGTGTGTATAACTGCTGAGTTCTTTTTTTTTTTTTTCAGGTCCTGCTGTATGACCTTTGCTTACACCAAGTAGAGCAGGGAAATCTTTCAGCAACTGTGAGTTTAAATTTATAAAACTGATATTTCTGATAGTTTTAAGCATTTTGTGTCATGCCCAAGAATGCTCCTTACCCAGGGTAAAATTAATGTAATGCACAGGCTCTTGTAACTTGTGCTTTACAAAAATGTTTTGTTTTTTCAAATTCACCCAATTCTATTGTTATTTTAACAGTTTGGACAGAACTACCATCATTACATTTATAACTCAAGTTCCCTTTTAGTCGGTCACGTTCGACGTACGTCGGACGTCACCGACGAATTGGGATCACTTCTGGGAGCCCCTATCAGCTTCGAGTGTATAGAGAACGGGCCAATGGCCATTGGCGTGCGAGATTTGCATCTCGCGCTCCGCCCCGCATCGCGGGTATAAAGCGGAAGCGGATGCCGCGCACATTTATCATTCACTTCGGAGCCAAACAAGCTTCATGGAAGACTGTTCCTGCGTCAGCAGAGAGAGAGAGAGAGAGCAAGAGAAGAGGCTTTTGTGCTGGGGAGAAGGCACGTGCAGTGACAACCGCGAGCTCACCGAAATCGGTGAAACAACTGCTGTTTTTATAGCATCCCGGTTGGTTCGGTGGGGGCGTTCCACGGTGAGTGCAAACACAGGCTGCACTATCCCCTGTGTTTGCCGCGGTTGTTCCTGGGTGCTTCGGCACGTTAAAAGAGCTTCTTCTAAAAGAGCAACACAGGTGTGAAACTGCGTCTTTTTCAAGATGTCATTCCACCCGTGCGTTTCTGGATGCAGTCGTTCCCTGTCACCAGCTGACGGTCACAATCGCTGCCTGACATGTCTGGGTATTCAACATGCTGAGGCAGCGTTTGTGGATAGCTCGTGTTCCATGACTACACATGACTATCTCTGCGTTAAGGTCGAGACTCGCCTACCTTCGGGAGGGTGGAGTCCCCTTACCTATGCCCCGATCTAGTGCTATCCCTGTCCAGCAGGATAGACCTACTTCGGCGAATAGCCAGGGTGACCTGAGGATCACGTTTAGGGCGCACCCGCCGAGCCAGCCTCCGTGGGCCCCTAAACCCTCTGTAGTGCCGCAGCCGGTTGAGCTTCCGGGGGAAGTCGCTGGCCCCTCTCGGGGTGGTCCAGCGGTGACCTTTGGAGCTCCAGCAGAGGATAGGATGTCGATCGCTGCATCGGAGGGGGAGTTTCAGTCCTCGGGGGATGAAGACTCGGCTGCGTTGCCTCCCTCTGGGAGAGTGGCGTTGTCCGAGACGGACCCCAAGCTGACGGCTATGCTTTCCCGGGCCGCCGAAAAGGTCGGGCTCGTGTGGAACCCTCCACCGTGTCCCGAGCCTTCTAGGCTGGATGATTGGTTTCTCGGGGCGGCTCGCGCTGGTTCTCAGCGTCCCGCCCCGGTGTCTTTCTTCCCGGAAGTGCATGAGGAGCTCACGAGGTCGTGGACGGCACCTTTTTCTGCCAGAAACCGGCCAAGTGGCTCCTCCCTCCTCACTACTCTCGACGGCGGGCCAGCCAAGGGGTACGTGGGGATCCCGCCGGTGGAATGGGCTGTTGCGATGCAACTGTGTCCGGCGTCCGCTTCCACCTGGCGCGGAGACCCACGCCACCCATCCAAGGCCTGTAAGTTCTCCTCCAGTCTAACTGGGAAGGCTTACAAGGCTTGTGGACAGGCTGCGTCCGCCTTGCATGCCATGGCGTTGCTCCAGGTGCACCAGGCCCACCAGGCCCAGGCACTCATGGACATGCACGAGGGTAGACCTGACCCAGAGCTCCGGGCTGCCAAGTCACCGCCCGTTCCATTGGTCAGGCGATGTCCACTCTTGTGGTCCAGGAGCGACATCTCTGGCTCAACCTGGCCGATATGAGGGAGACCGATAAGTATCGGTTCCTGGACTCCCCCATTTCCCAGGTTGGGCTGTTCGGCGACGCGGTCGAGAGCTTTGCCCAGCAGTTTTCGACCGTCCAGAAGCAGACGGAGGCCATCAAACACATCCTGCCCCCGCGGTCAGCTGCTGCCCAGCCGCAGCTCCTCCGCCTGCTCGTCGCCGAGGCCGCTCCCGCCCCAGCCCAGCAGCAGCCTCCACCAGGGCAACGGCGTGGAGCCGGCAGCGGGAAGGCCGTCCAGCCCGCTCAGGCCGCTGCCAAGCCAGGTGGCAAGCGCCGTCATAAGAGACCCTGAGACGGGCCGCCCAGAGATGGAGGAGACAGCTCTCCAGGAGGTGGTGACAGCACCGCTCCTTCTCCCGCTGGAGGGCCGGGAGAGAATTCTATGTTTTTGTTTTGTTTCTGTTCCGCCACTGGCCTTCGGGCGGGTTACGGCCAATCTTGGACCTGCGATTCTTGAATCGGTCTCTTCACAGGCTGCCGTTCAGAATGCTAACGCAGAAACGCATCTTCAGGTGCATCCGTCCCCAAGATTGGTTTGCAGCGATCGACCTGAAGGACGCGTACTTTCATGTCTCAATTCTCCCTCGACACAGACCGTTCCTACGCTTTGCGTTCGAGGGACGGGCATATCAGTACAGAGTCCTACCCTTCGGGCTGTCCCTGTCGCCCCGTGTCTTCACGAAGGTCGCGGAGGCGGCCATTGTTCCCATGAGAGAGCGTGGTGTTCGCATTCTCAACTACCTCGACGACTGGCTGATTCTGGCTCAGTCGAAGGCGCAGTTGTGCGAACACAGGGACATGGTGCTCAGTCACCTCAGCCTGTTGGGACTTCAGGTCAACTGGGAAAAGAGCAAACTCTGCCCCGTGCAGAGGATCTCTTTTCTCGGTATGGAGTTGGACTCGGTCAATCTGACAGCGCGACTCACAGAGCAGCGCGTCCAGTCGGTGTTGAACTGCTTGAATTCGTTCAAATGCAGGACAGCGGTACCACTGAAACATTTTCAGAGGCTCCTGGGGCATATGGCATCCGTGCTAGTGCTCCTCGCGACAGCACCTCCTTGGCCCATTCCTCTGAGGAAGGACCTCCTGACTCAGAGACGGGGCACCCTGTGGCACCCGCGTCCGGACCTCTGGAAACTCCATGTCTGGTCCCTGGACGGGACGCGGAGGTTCTAGGTGGCCTACCACAGACTGTGGTAGACACCATCATTTCCGCCAGAGCCCCCTCTATGAGGCGCCTCTATGCGTTGAAGTGGAACCTGTTTGTCGAGTGGTGTTCTTCTCGACGAGAAGACCCCTGAAGATGTTTGATCGGCTCTGTGCTTTCCTTCCTGCAAGAAGGGTTGGAGCGAAGGCTGTCTCCCTCCACCCTCAAAGTGTATGTTGCCGCTATCGCCGCAAATCACAGCATGGTTGATGGTAAGTCCCTAGGAAAGCACGATCTGGTCGTCAGGTTCCTGAGGGGGGCGAGGAGATTAAATCCCTCACTCTATACCCTCTTGGGACTTGTCCCTGGTGCTAACCGCATTACAGAGGGCTCCCTTTGAGCCTTTGCAGTCAGCAGAGTTAAAAATCCTGTCTTGGAAGACAGTACTCCTGACTGCATTGGCTTCCATCAAGAGGGTAGGGGACCTGCAGGCATTTTCGGTTGACGAATCGTGCCTGGAATTCGGGGCGGGTAACTCTCATGTAATCCTGAGACCCCGGCCCGGATATGTGCCCAAGGTTCCCACCACTCCCTTTTGGGACCAGGTGGTGAACCTGCAAGCGCTGCTTTCGGAGGAGGCAGACCCAGCCCTGGCTTTTCTCTGTCCCGTTCGCGCTCTGCGGACTTACGTGGACAGAACGCAAAGCTTCAGGACCTCAGAACAGCTCTTCATCTGTTACGGAGGCCAGCAGAAGGGAACGGCTGTCTCCAAGCAGAGGATGGCTCACTGGATAGTGGATGCCATCGCCTTGGCGTATGAAACCCAAGGCGTGCCCTGCCCGCTTGGGTTGAGGGCCCACTCCACTAGGAGTGTGGCCTCTTCCTGGGCGCTGGCGCACGGCGCCTTGCTGACAGATATATGTAGAGCCACGTTCGCTAGATTCTATAGCCTCCGTGTAGAGCCGGTTTCTTCCCGTGTGCTCGCTTCAAATAGCCAGTAACACCGAAGGGCCCGTTCTAGTGTCGGCTTGCTGCGCCATTCCCCTCCTCATGGACCGGATACGTGCGCTGATATGCTCCAGTCGAGTTCCCCAGTACGGCGAACCCTGTTGAGTCCTCCGCAACCCGCGGCAGTCAGACGTGGCGGAGCGTCCGACGCCAGGTCTAACACTCGTATGCATTGGTGGAACTTGTGTTAGGCTGGGTATCCATATGTTGTGACCCCTACGGCGGTCCCATATGTGTATTCTTCCACGGTACGGCTCCCTACGGCGAGCCCGTGTCTTTCCCTTGGCAGAGCTCCCTCTGCCGTCTCTGTGTGGTGTAGTCTCCCGCCTGCATTGGCCGGGGCCACCCCTGGGACTTCTGTATGTTGTACTGCCCACGGCCAGTCCATACATGTATATTCCACATGATACCTCCCTACGGGTAGGATGTGGCTTCCGCAGCGGCCCCCCTGGGGCACGCTTTCCCAGCGTTATCCAATACTCTGCTGAGTGGGTCTTGCGGAACAGCAGCAGTGACTCTCCCTGCGTGAGTTCCCCGCCCCGAACAGACGGGGGTCTGAGGGGCTTCCGCTGGGCGCTGGAAGTGGTAGTAACTGTGGCGTTTTCCATAGGGATCCCAATTCGTCGGTGACGTCCGACGTACGTTGAACGTGACCGACTGAAAGGGACGGAGACGTACGTCCCGTCGCCACAGTTGCTGTACCATCACTGCAGCGGCCGAGTCACTAGTTCGGCTCCTCAGTGAAAAACAAATGTGCGCGGCATCCGCTTCCGCTTTATACCCGCGATGCGGGGCGGAGCGCGAGATGCAAATCTCGCACGCCAATGGCCATTGGCCCGTTCTCTATACACTCGAAGCTGATAGGGGCTCCCAGAAGTGATCCCAATTCGTCGGTGACGTCCGACGTACGTCTCCGTTCCCTCCTTCAGGGAACGAGGGTTACATACGTAACCGAGACGATTTTGCATGCTAAACAAAGCATATCAAACATTTGATTGCTAATTAGAGGCAACGGCACTCTCAAGCTTTAGTAAGGCTTTGTGTAGTACAAAGAAATGGTCTCAGGTTACGCATATCACCATGGTTCCATGAGAAGGGGAACTCGCACTGTGTCCGAAGACACTTTGGGGAATGCCAAAGTGTATTTGGACGCAGTGCGAGTTCCCATTCGAAAGGGAATTTGTTTTGATGGAGGCAGACATCACACATTTACATACCAATTCTTTCAATAGCATTTGTTAATCACCACCAAAGGGCCATGGAAGAGCCACAGCAGGGCTGCTTTGAGACTCTCCCCAACTGTCAAGGTAACTGGCTCTACATGAATACTGTAACCACATGTAAAAGTTGTAACCACACAGCATTTATGCCAACTCAAAAGTGAGGCTGACTCCATGACAGGGTGGGTCAAGTTTCTGATCACAAAATAGACATTGTTAACATACAGTGCGTGCAACAATCATTACACAAGTCCAATGAGCATTTCGCTGTCCAATGATCACGCCTTAATTGTGCAGTTTCTAGTATTGCATTAGTATTGCATCCTTTTTATGGGCATTCAATAATTTTTGACTTTCCAGTGTGAGTCAAATCTCTGGCCACGTACACACAGTCAGTTTTTGAGATTGACAACCGTATTTACTTTCAGATATGAGTCTCGAAATGTCCTGTGATTCAACATGTTTGTTTTGTTTACCACTAGTGCATGACGTTTTATTCTTCTATAGAAACTTGCATCATAGCCTACGAGTCAACAGGTGTCCTCATCGTACAGTCTACATACTTGTCGTACCAAAGTTTAATAAATCCGTGTCGCAGAGTGTGATTTGTAATGATGTGCTTAAAATAAACATATGATCAGAATATCATTTTGCATAAAAATTATGCACGCACTGTAGATGTTTAGTCATGCACTTATATTCTGCCTGATGTCAGAAAGTTGCAGACCTCTATAATGAATGAACCTTCATTAAACCAGCCAATAAAAATGAAAATGTCATATAAAATTACTTAAGTACATACAACCTTTACCAATTCCACCATTCTCAGCTCCAGATGTACCAGTGAGCTTCTCCCAGGCAGATGAACCCCAAGATGAACACCAACCTAACATTCAAGGTAAAAGAGCATTAATTAGTGTATGTAGGAAATCAAAAACACATTCATTGCAAATGAGTCAAAGCCTAACACAAAGTAATACAACATTTTTTTCTGTATAATTAGAGAACACATTCTCTCTCCCGAGACCCTATCAAGACCCAAGACCGTCTACACACCAAGGAAGAATGCAAAGTAAAAAAAAAAATTAAAAAAAATTCAGACATTACTGAGGTATAACTTAAGAGCCCTCGTGTACCACTGTCACAGTAGCAAATGCAACTTATCAACTTCACCTTTCTCAGCCCCAGTTGTACCAGTGAGCTTCTCCCAGGCAGATGAGCCCCAAGATGCTTGGGGTGAACACACACCTAACATTCAAGGTAAAAAAAGAATTAATTAGCATTTGGAAAAAGAAATCAGAAGGACAATCACTGCACACAAAAGACAGCCTCGCATTAGCTAATTCAACATTTTCTGTACAATCCATTAGATAATGCATTTTCTGTCCTGAGACCTTCAGGGTCCAAGCAAGGAACAACAGTGTCACTTTTGGTAAATACTGTAGCATTTCATCTAGTTGTACAATATAAAATGTGTTTGATAATTTAAAGCAAGACTACAAAACTAAATAAGATAACATACAAAGCAAGAGAGCACAAGTTCCATAAGTAAGCTCATCTAAGAGAGAGCTTCTCTCACGCAGGCCACCAACGGGATCCTTGGCATGAACACCCACCTAACATTCAAGATAAAAGAGCATTAATTAGTAAATGGAGGAAATCACACAAACACTGCAAACGAGTCACAGCCTAATACAAAGTAAAATTGCATTTTTTCTGTATAATAAATTAGAGAACACATTCTCTCACTTGAGACCTTATCAAGACCCAAGACCGTCTACACATCAAGGAAGAATGCAGAGTAAGTACAAAAAAAAAACAAAAAAAAATTCAGTCATTACTGAGGTATAGCTTAAGAGCCCTCGTGTACCAGTTCATGCACAGTCATGGTAGCAAATGCAACTAACTTTACTCTTAACTACCTTTCTCAGCTCCAGTTGTTCCAGTGAGCTTGTCTCATGTAAATGAGCAAGAGGATGCTTGGGGTGATAACCCATCTAACGTAGATGGGGTAAAAGAACATTCATTATCACATGCACAAAACACAACCTGCAAATGAATAACAGTCTAACACTAGGAAATGTTACATTTTCTGTATAATCTATTAGAGGACACAATCTCTGAACTGAGACCCTCAAGTACCCACCAGGCAAGAATGCAGAGTAAGTCATTTATTAAACAAGTGGTTTTCCCCATTTGTAAAATATTTTCAGCTAATAATGACAGATATTCCAAGAGATATCAGGAAATGGCAATAAGCTTTGTGCTTTGTTACTTTTGATATGAAAAAGTCTCAGATTTCAAATTCTGTCAATTTTCTTACGAAATTAAAAAAAAAATGTTTAATGTGGCTCAGTTCAAGAGATGTGGCAGCGCGAAGGGCACGTGAACCGATCCTCTCCTCCGCTTTAATACCAGTTACAGTGCAAAATAAAGATGAATGAGTATCTGAAGGTATGTTAAAAGATACAGTACAACTTACGGAAATCCGTATCCTGTCTCATGAAACAGCACAATCAGTGTTTCAACCGTGAAAGACGTCAATAAAAACAGCTTGCAAGCAATGCTGCCTACACTGAGCACGACAAAGCACCTGGACTATGTCAAAAATGCAACGGGGAATTTGTTTACGGGAATTTGTCACGGTGCATTCAGTCTAGACATTATCACTGATTGTAATGGGTTCTATTGTCATGGTGTAAGTGTTGTTTTTAAGACATTTAAGAGCTTTTTGTGCTTGCAGGTGCTTCTGGTGTGAGACGATGGAGTTGCATCACTGATCAATGTACACGTATGTTAAATTGAAGTGCTAAACTTGTAAAATTCTACATTTTATAGTTTAATAAAGATACTCTACCAGATAAACCTACTGTATTGCAGCTGTTGAGAGGACAATTCTAGAGACACTAAATGAACTGGACATGAAGATCAATCACCTGACTTCAGTGGTCCAGTCCCTTGCAGGTAACAGCCATCTCAATGCTCCAATGCTGGTGGTGGACAATGAGGATGATGTCTTTCCTCTCACATCCATGGAAGAACTTGACAATCTGGAAAGACAATTATCTGAAAGAGGGATAATGCAAAAGATGGTAAAAATCATTGACAGTTGAAGGTTTAATAATTGTAGTGAAGTCAATTGTGTCCAGTATATTTTTTGTGTTTTGTCTGTAATGTTTTATTACCTCTTATTTTTAAGGTGAACAGATTGTCCATCAGTAGAGGACACACAATGAAAAAAACTATATGGAGAATCTGTTCCAAGGTCTTTGGTCCTGTAGCCAAACAACTGAACTGCTGCGGAAGGGGAGAAAAGAAAGGGATCAGGAAAACAAATTTAGGAGCACTCCTAATAGGTACGTCCAAAATGTAATGTCTTACAATATACAGTACATGCAATACTTTGTTAAAGGAACACGCCCACTTTTTGGGACTTTAGCTTATTCACCGTATCCCCCAGAGTTAGATAAGTCCATACATACCATTCTCATCTCCGTGCGTGCCATAACTCTGTCTGACGCACCCACTGCTAGCCTAGCTTAGCACAAAGACTGGAAGTAAACGGCTCCATCTACAAACCCGATTCCAAAAAAGTTGGGACACTGTACAAATTGTGAATAAAAAAGGAATGCAATAATTTACAAATCTCATAAACTTATATTTTATTCACAATAGAATATAGATAACATATCAAATGTTGAAAGTGAGACATTTTGAAATGTCATGCCAAATATTGGCTCATTTTGGATTTCATGAGAGCTACACATTCCAAAAAAGTTGGGACAGGTAGCAATAAGAGGCCGGAAAAGTTAAATGTACATATAAGGAACAGCTGGAGGACCAATTTGCAACTTATTAGGTCAATTGGCAACATGATTGGGTATAAAAAGAGCCTCTCAGAGTGGCAGTGTCTCTCAGAAGTCAAGATGGGCAGAGGATCACCAATTCCCCCAATGCTGCGGCGAAAAATAGTGGAGCAATATCAGAAAGGAGTTTGAAGTTATCATCATCTACAGTGCATAATATCATCCACAGATTCAGAGAATCTGGAACAATCTTTGTGCGTAAGGGTCAAGGCCGGAAAACCATACTGGATGCCCGTGATCTTCGGGCCCTTAGACGGCACTGCATCACATACAGGAATGCTACTGTAATGGAAATCACAACATGGGCTCAGGAATACTTCCAGAAAACGTCGGTGAACACAATCCACCGTGCCATTCGCCGTTGCCGGCTAAAACTCTATAGGTCAAAAAAGAAGCCATATCTAAACATGATCCAGAAGCGCAGCCGTTTTCTCTGGGCCAAGGCTCATTTAAAATGGACTGTGGCAAAGTGGAAAACTGTTCTGTGGTCAGACGAATCAAAATTTGAAGTTCTTTTTGGAAAACTGGGACGCCATGTCATCCGGACTAAAGAGGACAAGGACAACCCAAGTTGTCATCAGCGCTCAGTTCAGAAGCCTGAATCTCTGATGGTATGGGGTTGCATGAGTGCGTGTGGCATGGGCAGCTTACACATCTGGAAAGGCACCATCAATGCTGAAAGGTATATCCAAGTTCTAGAACAACATATGCTCCCATCCAGACGTCGTCTCTTTCAGGGAAGACCTTGCATTTTCCAACATGACAATGCCAGACCACATACTGCATCAATTACAACATCATGGCTGCGTAGAAGGATCCGGGTACTGAAATGGCAGATCTTTCACCCATAGAAAACATTTGGCGCATCATAAAGAGTAAGATGCGACAAAGAAGACCTAAGACAGTTGAGCAACTAGAAGCCTGTATTAGACAAGAATGGGACAACATTCCTATTCCTAAACTTGAGCAACTTGTCTCCTCAGTCCCCAGACGTTTGCAGACGGTTATAAAAAGAAGAGGGGATGCCACACAGTGGTAAACATGGCCTTGTCCCAACTTTTTTGAGATGTGTTGATGCCATGAAATTTAAAATCAACTTATTTTTCCCTTAAAATGATACATTTTCTCAGTTTAAACATTTGATATGTCATCTGTTGTATTCTGAATAAAATATTGAAATTTGAAACTTCCACATCATTGCATTCTGTTTTTATTCACAATTTGTACAGTGTCACAACTTTTTTGGAATCGGGTTTGTAGCCTACTGCTCAATAAGTGACAAAACAACACCAACATTTTCCTATTTACATGTTGTGATGTGCATAGTTACATCGTGTACTAAGACCGACAGAAAATGAAAAGTTGAGATTTTCTAGACCGATATGGCTAGGTACTATACTCTCATTCCTGCGTAATAATCAAAGAACTTTGCTGCCGTCCCATGTGTGCAGCAGGCGCAATGATATTACGCAGCGCCTAAAAATAGTCCCCAGGACGCTCTCTGTGCAAGCAGGTTGTTACATTGGTTATGTTGACGGAAGTTAGCCTATTTCAGGCGTTTTGTTAGAACTTGAAGTAGTACATCAATCACTTCAACAAACCACAAAATCAACCGTTAAGTTACCGCTCACGTTACTTGATTAAACCACATAAACACACATTCATCACGCAACCTTAATTAAGTTAATACCGTATCTGTTAAATTTATTTGACTGACCACACATATTAATGACAATTAATCAGATTAGCTACGTACCTTAGCTTTCCCGCTGGACGGACAGTTAATTACCTTCCATGTGTGATTGTGATGATCTTTGGAAGCACATGGGGAATTGATTCCAAAAGAGTCGATTCCCTGAATCTGACTAGCCCAATTATCGGAGTAGACTCTAGTACGATATATATATTTCTTCACAAAACAAATGGTTTCCTTTTTTATTTATTATTATCACAGGACGTTGTGATCGTCTCCAATTTGCGGTTGTGAACTTTCGCACCTCTCTTTCATTTGTATTTGCCAATAAAATAATTAATATTCGACTCAGGCTATCTAATGACTAATTTGAGCAGTCACACAAAAATGATTATATCTGACAATAGCGAAGTTTAAAGTTGCTATGACTGAAAAAAAAAATGCAGCATTTCAGCACCACTTAAAATGAACAGCGACCAATAAATCTATAGAAAGCATAGACATGAACGTGAAAACGTGGCTTAATTTACTGGCTTAATTTACTAAGTCAGTGTTATTAACAAACCAAACCTAGTAAACACCATACTAATAAAGCATGTACAGAAAAGCAGTTGAGCCCAGAATATGAACGCAACACATTTAATTAAGCATTTTCCTCCCAATAATGAAAACGCTTAAGTGATATTTAAAAGCCAAGCTTAGTAAACACTATACTAATAAAGCATATTATACAGAAAAATTGGTGTGTGCAGAATTTGATCTTTTAATGACACTTTAGGCAACATTACGTTAAGCTTTTTCCTTATAACGGGTTTCTATGTGTGGAAAACGCTTAACGTGAATTTAAACGTGTTGCGTTCATAGTCTGGGCTCAACTGCTTTTCTGTACATAGTATACTTTATTAGTATGATGTTTAGTGAGTTTGGTCAGTTAATATCACTGTCTTAGTACATTAAGCAAGCGTTGTTCACGTTAAGCGTTTTATGCATATGTGGGCTATATTAAATATAAATTAAATGCGTCATTTTTGAAAGGTCAGATTGGCTCGACGTGCTCTTTAGCTATATAAGCACAGAAAATATGCTCGTCAGGACTAATTGGAGATAAATTAATTGATACTGACACAAAAAAAAATAGTATGATAGTGTAGTCCGAGACGTAGCCTATGTTGCAAACATCTTTTGCCCAAATTCATAAAAATCCAGCAAAATAAAATCTAATTCAATCTTTTATTGACTGCAAGTAAAAAAAAATGTTTTATTTGTTCAACTTATTCTAGTTTTACCTTTTTAACATTCAGGAGCAGCTAGGAAGAATCCCGTGCTTCTGTCGCCAACCGAAGCAGAGGCTGAAAAGCACATCAAAGATTATCTCTGCTTGGCCCCAGCGAGAATGTCGTCTTAAACTGCTTTTGTTCTTTTTTAATCCTGTTTGTTTGTTTGTTTGTTTCAGGATTTTAAACAATAAAAGTTCTTTTTATACACTGTTAATAAAAATTCAAATCATTCTACATCGTTTGTGTCTTTCATTCTGAGTGGAAAATACTTGGGTTTAGTTATCATATATGTAGACGCATGTATAATTATTGTAGCTGTCGTTATCAATAGCAGTAAATGTGAGGGAACGTCTAAAATGTCTAATTCAAAAATGACGTCTATGCTACATAAATCAGATGTCGCACAGATGTAAGATTCTAGTTGTTAACGTCTTTATTACGTCCACTAGATGTCATTTGAACGTCTGAAAAGGACGTCTATGCGACGTCTTCCAGATGAGCAAACGCCCTAAAAAATACGTCTCCCAGATGAAAACGCGCACATCAAACAGACGTCTCCGCGACGTATTTGTGCTATCTGGGTGATTTGCAGCGAAAATGAGAAAAAGAAAATAAGATTATGGAGGAGGAAATGGTTGGGGAGACAAGAAGAGCAAGGATAGTGTTCTGAAAAGAGAGTTGGAGGTAAATAAATTATTTGGCTGGTCAAGCAAATGTCTGTGCTTTGTTTCTGTTTGATATAATTGTAAATATATCTATTAAAATACCGATAATCTGGTCTATAACTCCTCCCTGAATCTCCCGCTGCCCTGTATCTTGCTCTCTCATTGGCTGTAGGTCATTGCAGATGTCATTTTCAGTCAGAACACATTTCACACAGCAGGATTTTGAATTGCTGACAGGTCCATATATTTAGCATGCCAAATATCTCACGGGCGTTGACGATTCTCTCAGATCGCGTCTTTGATAATTCACACTACGTGATTGTCACTCGCGTGAACGAGCACCGTTTTTAAAAATCGGGCTGTGTAAACTCGGCATAACACAGATCCTTGCGGCACTCCATAATTTACTGACGTTATCTTAGATTTTTCCCCGTTTAAATAGACAAAATAGTGACGTCTGATAGGTACGATCTAAACCACCTTAATGCATGATCCCAAAATACCAGTGTAATTTTGTAGTCGGTCTAAGAGTATTTTATGATCTATAGTATCGAACGCAGCACTAAATATCAAGTAAAACTTGTATTGAGATACAGCCTTGGTCAGAAGCTAGTAGTAAGTCATTTGTAATTTTAACGAGCGCAGTTTCTGTGCTATGATGGGACCTGAATCCTAACTAAGATTTTTCATAGATATCATTTTTTTGCAAGGAGCACAATTGAGCGGACACAACTTTTTCCTAGTATTTTAGACATAGATGGAAGATTTGAAATTGGTCTGTGATTTGCAAATTTATTTAAATCTAATTGTGGGTTCTTAATGAGAGGCTTAATAACTGCCAGCTTGGGACATGACCTAGAGATAAAGACGAGTTAATAATATTGAGAAGAGGCTCTTCTGCTACAGGTAACAACTCTTTCAGTAGTTTAGTTGGTATTGGATATAATAAACATGTTGTTGGTTTAGATGAAATGATTAGTTTATTAGCTCTTCGAGTCCCTAAGTCGTAAAAGCACTGCAATTGTTCTTGAGGGGCGATAATTGAGATAATTGACAATTGTATTCCTGATGCTTTCAATTTTCTCAGTGAAGAAATTCATAAAATCATTGCTACTAAACTGTAATGGAATATTCAGTTCAGATGATGTCTGTTTATTTTTATTTACCCTCTGTCAAAATCGAGGGTCTGTCCAAATAAACTTCCCTCGTCCACTTGACGAAGTTGAATGCACGCACTTCAAAATGGCGGTGTGGATTCCCCGAGGGGAAGTGCTTAGGAAAGTTTCCGAGTGTATGTCTAAAAGTGGAGTTAGCAGCCCAGGTTTGAAAACCACTGCTATAGATCTGCTATAGTCTCCCTTATTAACACTTTAACCACCAGGGGTTGTTGTATACCTAAAACTGCCAGCGGGTAAAATTGACCCATGCACATGACTGGCTAAAAAACATTATGTCACTGTATTATGCCACTGTCTTCACAAAGTAATGTCTAGAGTCATCATTTTATTTAAACATTTTTCAGTCGATTTCACTCATTTTAGTATAGCAAATATAGTTTGGGAAAAGCCAAAAAAAACAAAATAAAATACCTTGTCTAGGTTGTCGACGACTCTTTTGGCCCTGTTGTAGTTAAGGATCATTGTTGGCTTCCTGTTGAGTGTGCATTAGTACATTTTTCTTCTTTTTTGGACAGTAGGAGACAAAACATCCCCCCCCCCCCCCCTTGTTTTCAGAAGCACAGATGGGAGCTCAGGTCATTTTTTTCTGACTGTTCCTACCATGGTCAGCTTCCTTTTTAGCAGCTCATTACCAAGAGCATACAAAATGAAAAAATGGACCCTGGAGACCTTCTGTTAAAAACAACACAACCCACATTCCTTGGTTTTTTTCAGTCTGCCCACTTGCAGCTTTTTTAGTATAGATCTGCATTCTCCAAGCATAACTTGTTTTTGAATCACATGCTGCCCATATTTTAATACCATACTTGCCTGGTTTGCTAGGAAAGTACTGCTTGAAAGGGCAGCCACCTCTGGAAGGCATCAGGCATTTATCAACGGTGACATCTGGCCCTGGGTTGTAGAGGAGTGGCAGACGTTCCACCCACATGTCCCAGACTTCCCTGATTGCTGCCAGTTTGTCTTGTTCACGTCTTTCTATCCGTGTGGCTTTGTCATCGAAGCGGATGGCCATTGTCAATATCTGAAAAAATTGTCTGCATGCCACAGACTGTTTGTTGCCTTGTTGCATGAATGATAAATGCCTGCTAAAATTAACAGACCAATGTTCTCTTGCAAGTCCACCCAGTCAATCTCTTTCCATGAATCGCCGTACACACGCCTGCCCTCTGCATTTGTCATTTCAGTTAAAATGTTCCGAATTCAATCATACAAAAACAAGGCAAAAGTAGTCAAAACGTCCTCAGCAAGAGATCATGCAAACCTTGTTGGTCCTGGGGCCGGATTCACGAAACATTCTTAAGAATAAAATTCTTCTTATATTTTGTATTCCCAAAAAATCTTCTTAAGAATGTTCTTATCTTTATTCTTAAGATTGTTCTTAAGACAAAACTTTCAAATTCTTGAAAAGAATGTTCTTAAAAATCATCTTAACTTAAAGTTAGGATAACTGCCAACTAGTCGTAGATCCCCAAAGGGTAAGATCTTTAATGAAATTGTTTTTTTTTTTTTAAATATTAAACCTGACAAAATTATAAAACTTATAACATTAATGCATTAGTTCAAGTAAAACTGTGTAACTACTAAACATTTTTACTTATATAAACTAACATACTATATAAACTAGCATACTTGGCTAATTAGATGTTTGTGTTCCAGATGGAAATACTGCCAAAAGGGAGAGAGAACCAAAAAGGCCTTTTAGAGATCAAGCAGATCCTCTCACCCTTCCTGATTATGCTCTGCTTAGACTTTATAGGCTGCCAAGAAACTCAGTAATGTATCTGGACAGATATTCTGAGAGATAATTTGCAGCGAAAAACAAAAAGGTCCTCTCCCCTATCCCGTGATACTGCAGATAATGGTTGCGCTACGATTCTTTGCTTCCGGATCATTCCAAGCAGTTTTGAGTAATACTGTGGGAATTAGTCAATCCAGTGTGTGCTGAATTGTTTTCAGCAGGTCAAGGGATCTCAGCAGAATGGTGAAGAACTTTATCAAGTTCCCATCAACAGCGGCGGAACAAATCCCAGCATTTCCAAATGTATTGGGTGCAGTGGATGGGACACACATTGCCATTAAGGTAAATAACATGTAATACATTAATTAGTTATATTAACAACATTTCTTTTTAAATTGCTTTCAACGTTTATCTTTTTAGGCCCCATCTGATTATGAAGAACTATATGTCAATCAATGCCTAGATAGTCTGTGATGCTTCATTGAAAAGCAAAATAGAATGGGAGTACCCATGATTCTTTCATACTCACCAACTCAGCACTGGGTCAACAATTCAGTGAAGGCCAAATCCCTGAAGAGTGGCTATTAGGTAATAATATTTTTGGCATATCAGCCTCAAATTTGAAACAAATTAATTTTACATATGACTTTGAATTTCTAGCATTTTCGGTCTCGTGTTCTATCCTTTTAGTAAACTCAAACTTCAAATGGGAACACAATAATAATAATAGATTCATAAATTACAAACATTTTATTTTAGGAATACCATTGTTATGTCTGTGCTCAGTTAGGAGCACGGTTTTACAGGGGACCGTGGCTACCCCTTAAGACCCTGGCTGATGACCCAGATTCTTCATCCAGAATCAGAAGCACGTGAAAGA
Organism: Coreius guichenoti; assembly: GCA_039654105.1. NCBI lineage: Eukaryota > Metazoa > Chordata > Actinopteri > Cypriniformes > Gobionidae > Coreius > Coreius guichenoti. Next base: position 28,039,977 of record CM077182.1, read on the forward strand.
TACAACAGGGCACAAAGGAAAACGAGGGGAGTTGTGGAGAGATGCATTGGAGTTTTGAAATCTAGATTCGATGCATTGATCACTTTGGGGGAGTGCTCTTGTACACACCTGAGAGGGCATGCCAAATTATTGCAGCAGTGTGTGTGCTTCATAATATATGCCAGATGCATCGTGTGCCACTTCCCAACATTCCAGAGGCACCTGGCGAGCCTGATGAGCCTCTAAGGGGTGTAGCAAACCCTCCTAGCAACTCTTCAATTTCGTATCCCTTCACAGGGCACATCGTGGTGGAGAGAAGGATTGGCCAGTGGAAGCGTAGATTCCACATTCTACTCCCCTGAAAGAGTGTGCCGTATCATAATGGCTTGTGCAATACTGCATAATATTTGCAAGAGGCGCAACATTCCACTCCCACCAGAGGATGTTGACGATGGAGAAGCTGGAGATGCCAGGCCCCCGAGCAACATCAATCCATGTGATGGGGCAGCCTTCAGACAACACTTTGCCAACCTCCACTTTGGGTACACATAATTATTAATAACTATTAATACACACGTGTTTTTTTCAGGCCATTTTATTTGTCACTCTTGTTTTTTAAGTGCTATAGTGTAGTATTCCTGTTGCAGTCTCAATACTTTCATTTGAAGTAGTTTTTCTCTCCACGGTGTGTGTGTGTGTGTGTGTGCACTTGTAAAATGCAGAGCACAAATTCTGCTCGGCTACATGTCACGTCACTTTCACTTAAAATTATATACCACAAAAGTCTCTCTTTTTAGTTAATTGTATTAGATATTTGTTGGTTTCACTACTTTTGAACAGTAATGGTCATTTATTCTGCATTTTTAAGAAAATTTTATGTACCTGTCAAGGAGTGCATGATGGTGAGTAATGCCATTCCCTTAGAACTTATTAAATTGGTAGAAAATTTTATATATATGTGTGTGTGTGTATATGTATATACACTACTAGTCAAAAGTTTGGAAACTGTACTATTTTGATTGTTTTTGAAAGAAGTCCAAAATACAGCAAAAACAGTATTATTGTGAAATATTTTTACAATTTAAAATAACTTTTTTCTATTTGAATATATTTTAAAATGCAATTTATTTCTGTGATTCAAAGCTGAATTTTCAGCATCATTACTCCAGTCTTTAGAGTCACATGATCCTTCAGAAATCATTCTAATATGCCGATTTGCTGCTCAAGAAACATTTATTATTATTATCAATGTTGAAAACAGTTGTGTACAACTTCTTTTCAGGATTATTTAATGAATCGAAAGTTCAAAAGAACAGCATTTATCTGAAATATAAAGCTTTCAGTTTCCAAACTTTTGACTGGTAGTGTATATGTATATATATATATATATTAGGGCTGTCAAGCGATTACATTTTTTTATCTAATTATTTACACGATGTGGCGATTAATTAATCTAATTAATCGCACATCAAATTTGGCTGAGAAATTACTCCCAAAAAAATAATTTGAAGTCATTAATGTGTAAAAAATCAAATAAACATTACAAAAAGTAGCTTCAGAAAGAAATATTTTGTCGTGAACTATACCTTTAATGTTTGTTTTTATTAATATGGAAATATTAAATTATTTTTAATGAAATTATACTCTAAATAAGGAACTAAAACTGCCAGTAGGTGGCGGTAAATGTCTAATGGAGTAAGTCATGCATTCATTCGATTCGTTCAGGAGTGAAGTAAATGACTCTCTTTATGAAAATAGTACATGTAAATGGTTCTCTTTATGAAAATGGTAAATGTAAATTGTTCTCTTTATGGTCCATTGAATCATTGGTTCACCCGATTCGTCCAAAACAAGGATTCAGAAATGAAACGCCACTGTGTATTGCTCGGAGTCGGAGACGAACAGTTCTGCTTTGTCTTTATATTTTCGTTGGCAAAACTGAGCAAAACAGACTAAAAACAACACAATATTATTATTATTTTATTAAACTGTTGTATAAGATCAGTATTGCATTTGCACTCGTCTCGTGCTATTCTGGACAGAAAAAAAGTATATCATGATGTAAATGTGAGGGCGTTTTCACATTGGCAGTTTAGTTCGAAACGTGGCACGGTTCACATGAAAAATTGGCAACCTGAAAGCTGTCATGCGGACCTCAGGGGTACCGAATTCGAGACTGCCTGAAGGAGGTATGTGATTTACCTTGGATACGAACGAGAGTGAGCCTGCACCTGTATTCGCGCAGAGCACCGGCGGGAACAATCGCGCTATGACGCGGACCACAACAAACGTGCCCAATATAAAAACGCCCTGAGACTAAAACATTTTTGCCCCAAGGGACATTCTAACTGCATTTTATAGGCTTCATCACACAGTGAGTTGTTGCCCTGCATCATATTCTTCATCAATCAACTGTATGAAATGTAAGATGACCTAAGTAGGTTTGGGGCGGGGCAAATGCTTTAAATGCGTTTTTATTTTAAATTTTGTCGCGTTATTTTTTACCGTAACTAATTAATCTAATTAACGTGTTAAATCAACAACCCTAACATTTTATATATATATAAACTTTGATCTTAGACTGTGTCCGAAATCGGCGCCTATACCCTTTAAATAGGGTGCTATTTGAGAGGACATCCATTTGTAGTGGTGTCCGAAACTATAGTGGACGTAATTGAGTGCACTCATTCAATCCCACAAGCCACCGCAATAACGAGTGTACAACTGATGTACGCTCCCGCGTCTTGCCAGGAGATGGTGCCCGCAGCTGAATCAATCATCCATCCATTTTCTCACTCGTTTTCATTCACTCCTTCAAGTGCACTAATATTAGTGGGGTAATGCAGGGAGTAGTGAATGAGGGTATAGGGGGCGATTTCGAACACAGCATTAGTCTTAAAGGGATAGTTCACCCAAAAATGAAAATTCTGTCATTAATTACTCACCCTCATGTCGTTCCAAACCTGTAAGACCTTCGTTCATCTTCGGAACACAAATGAAGATCTTTTTGATGAAATCCAAGAGCTCTCAGGCCCCTCCATAGACAGCAATTGAATTAAGACTTTCAAGGACCAGAAAGGTAGTAAAAACATCGTTAAAATAGTCCATGTGACTCCAGTGGTTCAACCTAAATTTTAAGAAGCGACTAAAATACTTTTTGTGCGCAAAAACAAACAAAAATAACGACTTTATTCAACAATTTCTTTCTAGCCTGTGTCAGTCTTCTACGCAGTTTCCATTGCGCTTTCCAGTTCTACGGCAGCCGATACTGTTCACGTGAGCACCACGACATGCGTGTGGTGCTGATGCAGGAGCTGCACAATGTAAACTGTGTAGGAGACTGACACAGACATGAAGAAATTGTTGAATAAAGTCATTATTTTTTGTTTTTGCTCACAAAAAGTTTTCTCGTCGCTTCATTAAATTAAGGTTGAACCACTGGAGGCACATGGACTATTTTAACAATGTTTTTAAAAACTCTCTGGACCTTGAAAGTATTAATTAAATAGCTATCTATGGAGGGGCCTGAGAGCTCTTGGATTTCATCAAAAAGATCTTCATTTGTGTTTTCCGTAGGTGAACGAAGGTCTTATATGGGTTTGGAACGACATGAGGGTGAGTAATTAATGACAGAATTTTCATTTTTGGGTGAACTATCCCTTTAAATTGGAAGGTATAAATTTAAAAGACAAAAAAATTAATAATAATTATCTTAGACCAGTTTGCCAAATCTCCACTGTTCCTTTAGCCACTGGTTTTTGGAGATCAGAATTTTCAGGATGTCAATTGGAAAAAGACCTTTAAAATCTCCAGCCGCTTTTGTATTACTAATAAAACCAGGGCGGTATCATTAAAGATTGCTCACCGGATTTATCCTGTAAAACAGGTGTTTGCAAAGTGGTGCAAATATATCGACTTGAAATGTGTTTTCTGCAAAGAGGGAAAAGAGCATTGTTCATTTATTTTATGATTGTATTCACACAAAATTATATTGGTGTGTTAAAAAAAGAATACAAATATTGGAATACAAATTTTTTATTATACTAATGCTGACTTTAAAATTTGGTATATTGTGAACTTACCCATTAAATGAAAAACGTATATTACTCAATGCACATTTTTTTCTCTGTTTTTCATTTTTCTTTTTATTATCATTGTATTTATTCTTTCTTCTATTTGATTTGATATGACTGATATGTTATTATTGTCTGTCTATGTTCATCGTTCAAGAGATTGCAAGCAAGCAAATACATACTGTTAGAAAACAGCGTGTGAGCAGGACTTTTATTTTGGTCTGGCGATATGACGTCGTAAGGTTGCGTCGCGCTCCTACGTCTGTTTTGTTTCGGCTGAGAAAAGGTTTGTGGTTTTTCCAGCATTTAAAGTGTTTAAATCGTTACAACCCTAGTTCAGTCAAATGCATAGTTTTTACTAGTGATGTAAAATGAGGTAAGTATTATTGAATATAATGCAATGCTTTAATGAAGTGCATTTTTGTGAGTAGAGAGCATTTGCACAGTAACAGTAAAGAAGCAGAGAAGGTGCGTCGCATTTCGCTCCCTATCGTAAACGAATTTGGTGACTGTCAAGTATTGATGAGAGAAAGGGAGCCTTTCTGAAGTCCGAGTCAACTGAACTAACTGTTTCGCAAAATGAATCACTTTTGAAGCGCTTTAATCGCCGCACGCTGACGACACATGCTGGTCAAAACCGTGTAAATGCAACAAGAACACAAACACAACCATGTGTAATGAAAACTTTTACTAACCAATAGCAAATATTATAACTAAATACGTACTGTCTCTGTATAATATATTATTTTATTGATTTGCAATGCTAGTTTTGAGTGTTTTGTTCACCCTCAAGTTGTTCCAAACCTGTATGAGTTTCTTTCTTCTACTGAACACAAAATAAGATATTTTGAAGAATATGGTTAACCAAACAGTTCATGGACCCCATTGACTATTATAGTATGGGAAAAAAAATCAACTGTTTGGTTTCCGACATTCTTCAGAATATAATTTTTTGTGTTCAGCAGAAGAAAGGAACTCATACAGGTTTGTAACTACATGAGGGTGAGTAAATGATGACAGAATTTTCATTTTTGGGTGAATATCCCATTAACTCTCACTCTGACTGACTCCCTTACCAGTGTGCTGATACTGAACTAGGGAGCTTATTGAGATTTAGTTTGGTTTGGATGTATTTTTCTTTCTGTTAATTATTCTCATCTTAAACATATGTCTATATACACAGAGAAACTCCTGGTGAAGCGACTGAGATCCATGTGACACTATTATAAAGATGGCGTTTATTAAAGAGGAGAGTGAAGACATTAAGATTGAAGAAGTATTCAGTTTGAAACAAGAAGATACTGAGGAACAAACAGGTTGGTTTCATTCTCAAAGCTGAACTCAGTCATTTGATCCTAATTAAAATGTTCAGCTCTACAGAAATTAATGATATTTTTGAAGAATGTCATATGTACAGTGGCGGCTGGTCAATATAATTTGCAATATATATTTAACAATAAGTTAAATACATATCGCATATTAATAAAGAAATAAAATTATGTAGTCCCACTATTCGACTGTTAGTGATATTTATTTATTAAAAAAAATATCTGTGTGTGGGGCGCTGGCCAAATGAGTGTGTATGTACTAAGTCTGTAAACTTTTCAAAAGCATGTTACTTGAGGCTGCGTCTAATTGGCTTGTGTCACATTGTCCTCGGACCCTCCCACTTTTGATTTTAGCGAATCAATATTGTTTTTATATTTTTGGCCTCATGTGATTGGACCGTTCTCAACGACTCTCATTCCCGCTCAGCAGCTTGTCAATTGACTGGTACTGATCAATGTGGAAGCAAGCAAGAGCAATATCTCTTCGAGATGAAAGAAAATTCAATTCTATCTTTACAAAAATACCCGTTTACAAGGCGTTCACACGAAGAAAAAAAAAGGATCAAGGAGCTTGGACCAGATCGACCCAACTTGCAAATTCAGCAGCAGTCAAGTAATCGCGGGCGAGCTTACACTCGGGCCTTCTCCAGCGCTTCTTATGGCAAACGGAGTTGGCTAGCTGGATGCAATGTAAGTCATGCCTTTTATTGTTTTCCCTGTTTGCTGTTTCAAAGTCCTGGCACCGAAACGCCGTGGACAACAACAGGGGTACGTGACTTAAAACATCTCTCTGAAAAGTGCAAACGGCATGAAAGTAGCCGCAGCCATCTTGACAACGCTATGAGGCTACAGTTTTTTGGGAAGCTTAGCATTGCTGAACAGCTAGATGAAGGCTGCAGGATTGGCAGTAGAAGGCACAATGAAGAGGTCACAAAAAACCGGCACATCCTGTCTAGGATAATAGACTGTGTGAAATTTTGTGGCGCATTTGAGCTGGCTCTGCGTGAGAGTGAGAGCTCAGATAAACCTGGGATATTCCGTGGCTTGGTGGATTTAGTCGCTTCCCTTGACGGAGTGTTGAAAGAGCACCTCGAGAATGCCACCGTGTTTAAGGGAACTTCGGAAATCGTGCAGAACGAGCTGTTGGACTGTATGTTGTCCGTTGTGAAGGAACACATAATCAAAGAAGCACAGAGCAGCGATTTTCTCTCAATCCAGGTCGACGAGACCACTGATATTGCCACACAGTGCCAACTTGCGCTTGTGCTGCGCTACATTGATGCCAAAATCAATGTACAGGAGAGGTTTTTTGAGTTGATCCCACTGCATTCAGCTACAGCTGATTCCATCGCTACAGCACTTAAAGAGCGTCTTGCTGTCATCCTTCCTGAGGACCAGAAGATTAAACTCATCTCCCAAGGATATGATGGAGCCAGCGTGATGAGAGGTGTTCAAAGGAAGATACAAGATGTCTACCCAAATGCCCACTTCATCCACTGCTATGCACATCAACTCAATCTAATAATGCAACAGGCCACTTCTCGCATACCCAAAGTGAGAACTTTCTTTTCTGACCTTGGAGGGTTTGCCAGCTTTTTTTCGAGATCATCCAAGCGCACAGATGTTCTTGATAAAGTAGTGGCCCATAGACTACCGACTTCAAGCAATGTTACTTGGAACTTTCACAGCCGTGCCATTAACACCGTGTTTGAGCACAGAGAGGACCTCATCCGCTGTTTTGAAACCATACGAGACTCAGGTGACTTTGACCCCATTACCGTCAGAGAGGCAGGAGCCTTTGCCATGCTGCTGGAGGATCAGGATTTTAAGTTCTTTCTGCAACTTTTCTACAACATCATGCCGCATGTGGACCTCCTCTATACTAAACTCCAGAAGAAGGACATCGATTCGTTCCACATCAAGGCGAGCATCCAGCAGTTCCAGCAGGACATACAGAAGACCAGGTAGCAGCTATATTCCTCCTTTTGCGATTTCTGTTATTATTATTATTATTATTTATACGTTTTCCTTTATTCTGCATTTCTTTTGCAGAAATTCTCTCCATTCCCTGGTTGATCAAAGCAGTGCAGGTGGTTCTCAAGCGAAGAGGCGCCGGTCGCTCAGTCCAAAGGTCCATGAACGGATTGCAGCAGAGGTGAGTTTTTATTGCAGTCCATTAGGGATGGGCGATATGGACTTACAAATATATCACACTATTTTCTGGTATTTATTGCGATAACGATATCAATGACAATATGTTCAACACATGTAGCCAAAAACATTCCCCATGTTTTTGGCTACAAGTGAAAGCTGCATGGATTCTTGAGAGCCTCAGAAAAACAAACAATGATCTAAAGTAAAACGTTTTCAGCTGGCTAAAAACGCTTTGGTGGACACGCGGTCTTAATTCTGTGTAGACATAAATTCACCTACGCGTGGAATATTAGTATATCTCATAAATATTAATTTACTTCGCAGCTATCCCCCCCCCGCCCAGCCTACAACTTTGGCACACCGCCCGTGGAGCGAATGTATTTACATTTTAGTAAAATGCGAACTAGTATCGATTTAAGTGTAAATATGCAGCAGTCATAACTTTTGATTTAGACAGTATGCAGAATTTATTTCATTAAAATTGAGTATTAATGGATGTCACACAAAATGGTGTTTTATTTTCTCTGCCAACTAAACTTCCAAAGCAAATCAGAACTGTTGTCTGACTAACTCCTAGCATAGCGCACAGAGCAGTGTTTCTTAGTCTTTGAGCTAATCAGTTGACCAAGTGATTCAATGACATCTAGACATCCACGTAATTTTTTTCATTCCTGAATGAATCAGCGATTTGAACAAATTGGTTGAATAAATGACTCATTTATTATCACAATTCATTGACTTGCCGCCACCTATTGGCGACATTATTTTCATAATTAAAGTGTTATTTCATTTTGTCATTCATTTCATACTTCTGTATTCAAAATGTTGTTTAAAATATTAATCTCATTACATCATGCAGTTGTAACGCTATGCATTTGCCCTCTCTGAGCAGCATTACATCTAACATCTCATTACAAATAGTCTACATCTAAAAGCAACTTCAGATGCTGTTTCTTTGCCGCCTCTGCAATGCACAGGCTTTGGTTGCTGATTTAATTGGTAACAACCTATAGTGTAATATTATTCTAATTAAATTGACTAAATGTAAGAATTTAAAATTGAAGATGACATACATATTTAGGACTAATAAGGTTAGAAAAAATCCTTGAAATCAATTGCCCCTTATGGGAAAGTTAATTTCTGACACCGATAGATGGCAATAAATATAAAAATACTTTTCATCTCTGGCTTTGTTCAAAGTGTTATTTCAGGGTTTTGATATCTTCTTATAACTGAGCACTATAATGGCTGTATTTAGAACTATATTTATTTAACATTAACCCTAAAATTGAACTAGGCTGAGCATTTTTTTTTTTTAATGTGTGATGTTTCAAATGGGCATCTCAAACGAGTTCACCTCCATCAAATCATGACGTCAAATTTAGGGCTGCACGATATGAGGAAAAGCTGCAATGTGCGATGACGATATGACTTGCGATAAATATTCAAATGTGAATGTTAGCTATACTGTTCCCATGTCTTAGTGCTTTAATAGGTTCTTTGCGAACATAGAACCTAAACATTGAATAGCCTATTCCCACTGAATATTTTGCAGCATGTTTTACACAGTACCTGTGTTTGTAACGCGTCATCTCTCATAAATCCAAAATAATTCCATATAGCTGAAGTGCTGTTCTTTTTCACCACAAGGTCTTCGTCAGCCACCACATTTTCCTCACTCTTCTCTCCTTCCTCCGCCATCGTATTTGCTAACGGCACAGTGTCGCAACTAAATTGTCACCTCATAAATCAATATGAGCGTAGCTGACACTTCCTGGGGCTTCACCTGATTGGCCAAATAGCATGAACGCGCCAACCATGTCTTCAGGGCTAAACGTGATAGGTCAAACGTTTATTACATGTAATAAACTGTTTTCCCTTATTCATCGTGTCAGGCTGTCTGTTGCGATGTGTTCATCGCGCGAGTTCATATCGCGATGACGATGAAAATTCGATGTATCGTTCAGCCCTAGTCAAATCAGTAATATAGTTGAAATTTAGGTGTCCCCAATCTTGTTTCACTATGAAACATAACTCAAATTAGAATAGGTCTAATATAAAGAATAGGCCTAATAGATATGCTATGTCTGTAAAATACACAAAATAATGTAATATCTTTCCATATCTGTCCTATCATTTTCAAATTCATCCCTTGTCCAAAACTCGTGTTATCTAAAACAAAAGTTATGACTGCTGCATATTTACACTTAAATCGATACTGGTTCGCACTTTACTACAATGTAAATACATTCGCTCCACGCTGCCCAGTGTGTCGCGCAGCTCTGCCACATAAATTTTTATAGTTGGTCAGTTAAATAAAACAGGCGGTGTGCCAAAGATGAAGGCTAGGGGGTAGTTATGGGTGTGGATGCGGAGTAAATTAATATTTATGAGAGAAACGAATATTTCATGCGTAGTTTACTGAAGTTATGCCTACAAAGAAAGGCCTGACTCTGCCCTGGTACAGTTTGTGTCAAGCCATACGCTAGTCTGGTTGTTTGATGAGAAAGAGATGAAATGTAGTTGCAATAAATGCGTACAGCTGAACGATTGGATGACTATTATTCTGTTGAGCGGAACTGATGAACAACCGATGACGGCATGGTTTGATGTCTGGTCGACCAATCAGCGGAAAGGGGCGTTTAACTCCCACCCACATGTAAAGATCGAATATTCAAGCTGATTATTAGTTTTCAACCCCAAAACATAAAAACAAAAAATCAAGCCAGTTTTTTTTTTTTTTTTTTTTTTTTTTTTTTTTTTTTTTTTTCTCTCTGATTTCAATATTAAATCAAAAAACGAATGAACGGAAGATACCCTGATTCTTTATAATTTATACTAGACAAAAAATGAGTTGGACGTATGACGGAGTATTTCTGTGCCAAATACACTCCTTCAGGATTCAAACAAGTTTCGTAACGTTTTTTTTGAGTATAGCCTTGTATGTGCACTTCTCCCAGATATGCGTGCGCACTTAAACCAGAACTAGAGCAAGAGCATCAACAACGAGCTTTGTTCGGGTTACAGGAGCCGTCGGCAGCGCTGTCATTTTGTTTTTTGTTTGTTTGGTTTTTATTCCAATGCACAAAAAGACATACAAACAAAACAAAAAAATAACAAAGCAATCAGACAAACAAATGAGAAAAAAACAAACAAAACAAAAGCAATAACATGATGCCAGTTACTCAGTATAATTCACAGCTATAACTAAAATACATAAATTAACCCATATATATAATCATACCTTAAAGTTGTTCCGTAAACCTACTATATTAAGAATGTATGTAGCCTATTATTTTCACGAAGAAAAAAAAACATAAGATAAAAGCTCTAATAGAGATAATCACTACTCCACTCCAAAAAAACTAAAAGGTGACCACATTTCCATATAAGATCTAATGCTCTTCCTCGCCATCCTTTCCATCGCCATATGTTCTAATAATAAATTGGTAACACTTTACAGTAAGGTTTCATTAGTTAATGTATTAACTAACATGAACTAACCATGAGCAGTACATTTGTTACTGTACTTGTTAATCTTTGTTAACATTAGTTAATATAAATACAGCTGTTCATGGTTTGTTCATGTTAGTTCACAGTGCATTAACTAATGTTAACAAGATTTTAGTAATGTATTAGTTAATGTTGAGATTAACATTAACAAAGATAAATAAATGCTTTATAAGGGCAGTTCATTATTAGTTCATAAGTGTTACCAATAAATTTAACCAATGGTTGATATTTAAAGACTGCTTCGTTTTCCAATGTTGGAGAATAGTCTTTTTAGCTAAAATTAGAGGAATGTAAACTCATTTCACATAATGTGGTGCAACATCAGTCTCCGAGAATAATCCTAACCGACAGACTGATGTAGACAATGGTATTTCATTCCCAAGTACAATGTACAATCTCTATAACCTCCGACCCAAAATTCTGAACAGGAGTACAATACCATAAGGAGTGGAGGTAAGTATCTAGACTACCGAGATTACTATATGTACTCTGTGCAAAATCTTATATTGAATAAATTGTTAGAATTATTAATCAAAGAGAACGTATTTTTACAAATTTGTGTCCACACATTAGGATCGTGGGAAAAGGATATATCTGAATCCCATTTTTCAGTAGGTAGGTATAACAAATTATCTGTACTAAGTATTAATTTATATAATTTAGATGGTAAGGGTGAGAGCGTTTTGATCTGAGTAACAAATGCAGAAGGTTGAAGCGTATTATAATTAATATTTACCTTATTCTTAATTACCTCCTTTATATGTAAATAATGAATAATTTCTCCTTTAGGAATAGCATATTTAGATGTTAAATCTTTAAATTAAATAAATCAGAAAATAGATGATGAAGATGAGTTATACCATGTTGACTCCATCTACAGAGATAGAGGTTTTCTGTTAAAATAAAAGTCAGGATTATAAATTATAAATTGGAGAATGTATACAAGGATCCATTGTAGATTATTTTTCAAATTTTCCACCAAGTTGTAAGAGTTGAAGAAATTATTTTGAAAACAATTATGTTTTTTAATTGATGTTCCAATAAAAGGTAAATCATTTAATTTAATATTATTACAATCGTATTGTTCCAAATCAATCCATGCATCAAAATCTGAATGAATATGCATCCACTTAATAAGAAATTGTAACTGATTTGGCAAATAATACATAAAAAAAATTGGAGCATCTAAGCCCCCCAGTAACTTATTTTTTTGCAAAGTGGATAGACTAATTCTAACTTTCTTGTTTTTCCAATAAAAATAAGATATAATTTAATTTAGTGATTGAAACCATTTAGAAGGCGGCTCAAATGGAATCATTGAAAATAAGTAATTAATCTGAGGGAGAATTTTCATTTTAATGGTTGCTATTCGCCCTATTAAGTATTAAGCAAAGTATTCCAACGTTTTAAGTCATTACTAATTTATATTAATATAATATTAATATTAACAGTTTCTGTAAGTTTTGTAGCGATAACTATGCCCAAGTATTTAATATTATCTCTGACAATTATCGAGAATAAGGGCTGGGATGGAGGATTCCATGAATTCACTGTTAATGGAAACATTGTTAATTTTGTCCAATTTATAGTATAATCTGAAATCTGAGAATACAATGATATAATCTTAAAAAGTTCTGTTAAAGAATTAGATGGATCTTGGAGATACAACAATATGTCGTCTGCGTACAAGATGATTTTATGGTCCATGTTTCCTATAGATATGCCTTTTATATGTGCATTTTGGCGAACTGCTGCTGCCAATGGCTCAATGAAAATGGCAAATAACAAAGGAGATAGAGGACATCCTTGTCTAGAACCTCTTTGTAATGAAACTATGTGATAAGATTCCATTAGTTATAACTGATGCCTTGGGTTCATTATAAATAGTCTTTATCCACTGTATGAAAGAGTTTCCAAAGCCAAATTTCTCCAGGATCTGATTTCAATGATTTCGAGAAATCAGATTTCTCTTTTTTCAGCATCTAAAGATAAAATGATTGCCTGTGTTTGGTTACGCTGTGATATATCAATTATGTTGAGAAGTCTTCTTAAATTACTTGAAGAGTGACGACCTTTAATGTATCCAGTTTGATCTTTATGAATGATAGTAAAAATTATTGACTCTAACCGAAATGCAAGAGCTTAGAAATTATTTTAATATCAGTATTTATTAATGATAATGGACGATAAAGTTGGATCTTTATCAGGTGTCAGTAATAGTTTTATTAAAGCTGTATTCATATGAGATGGACTCTTACCTTTTGTTTTTATTTCTGTAACCATTCTGTAAAACAAAGGAGCCATTATATTCCAAAAATGTTTTATTAACTCTGCGGGGAACCCATCTGGGCCTGGTGCTTTATTATTTGGTATTTTCATCAATGCGTCATGCAACTCCGATAATGTTAAAGGCATTTCTAAATGATCAACTTGTTCTTTTGTTAAACTTGGAAGATCCAATATATTTAAAAAAAAAAAAAAAAAAAAAAAAAAAAAAAATTGGATATCTGTTAACTTTGGATCATTTATTGAAGAATATAAATTATTGTAAAAATCTTATTTATTTCTTCTGCAGACTGTGTACATCTTCCCATAGAGTCTTTAATAGTAGTTATAATTGACTTTTCTCTTATTTAGAAGTTGACTTGCTAAAAATTTGCCCGATTTATTACTATATTCATTATACCTAAGTTGTTGCATCATACATTTTGTTTTCTTAAAACGTAATATTCTCTATCTGAAATTTTATTTTTTCTATTTGTTCCCATACACTTTGATCCGTTTTTTTAGTATATAATTCTATTAATTTTTTATTTTTTTTTTCTTCTAAATTATTTGCTTGTTTTTTCGAAAAACATTATTTCCTTTTTCGAATAATTTTCCCCCTAATTACCACTTTCCAAGTTTCCCATAATACGGATGCTGAAATATCAGGGGTGTCATTATAAGAAAAATGTCCCATTCTTTCCTAATAAAGGTATCAAAATTAGGATCCTCTAATAAAGAAATATTAAAACGCCATACAGATGGACTTTAATAATAGAACTGTCAACCTTTAACTGTTGTGATATAGGTGCATGATCGCTAATTATTATAGGATTATAATTATTATAATTAATTATTATATGAATTTTAACATTAGTAATATTCTGTACACTAGAATTACTTAACAGGAAAAAATCAATGCGTGAAAAGGACTTATGTACAGAAGAGAAAAAAGAATATTCTCTAGCAGTCCTATTTTTAATTCTCCAACAATCTCCAAGGCCCAAATCTTCCATGTATTGCTTTATTATAATAGCTGATTGTGAATGGCCTCTATTAATCAAATTATTAGATCAGTCTAAAGCTGGGTTTAAAACTACATTAAAGTCACCTCCAATCAGTATGGTTGAATTACCAGATAAACTAGAAAACTGTGAAAAAAGTAATTTAAAGAATTCAGGATCATCTTTATTAGGGCCATATAAATTAATAATAGTAAACATTTTATTATAGACTGTTAAAACAATTATGATATATCTACCTTCTGCATCAGTAAATGAATTGAGAATAAAGGATAACCTCTTATGAATTAAAATAGTAATCCCTCTTTGCCTTGAGTTAAAGATGAAAAAACTTTTGTAAACTGACCATAGTTATTCAACTGTTCATCAGAGTGAGAAAAATTAGTTTCTTGCAACAGACATCCGAACCCAATTTCATTAAATGATTCAATATTTTCTGTCTCTTCTCCTGTGTGCGAAAACCCTGAACGTTCCATGAGAAAAGTTTAAGTGAATACATTGAACAATTAACTTTATATCACTATACATTCAATCATCTTTAAGGCTAATTTAAGTTGGCTTACATTCAAATTCTTTATAAATTAATATATATCAAAATTCCTTAAAGGGATACTTTACCGATTAGCATTAAGCTTTGTATCATTAGAAACCTGGTAGTTTATTCGAATGACCGTGCTTCCCTCCCTCATGTCCCCCTGAGACGAGAGATTTCTGTATTTTGTGTCTGGAAAAAAACCTCAGATGACGCAAAAATCGTCATTTAACGTCATCGGAGGCTTTTTTGGCCAGAGGCAAGAGACTACAGCCAGTAGTAGGAGCTAGTTCCGCATGTTTTCAACCTGCCCATCTCACTCACAGAATGTACAAACAGTGTCACCGGCGGGGGCTTTTCAAATCGCTAATTTTAAACCGAAAGTAAAATGCACACGGCGGCTCGGGCATTTATAACAGAGCGGTGCGGTGCAGAGTGTTTTCAATGAATTCCTATGAAAGTTAAGCTTCCAAAGGCATGAACTGAAAACGCGCCAGACTGGACACGCACCGTGAATGACTGTGCGGCCGTGAATGAATGCCCGTGCGGCCGTGCTCATTTTAGTTTCGGTTTAGAATTAGCGCCAATTCGGGGACGGTTTGCTTGAATTGTGGGTTCATTAGCCTATTATTCTTAATGAAAAACACAACAAAACGGTACAATGACAAACTCACTTAAATAGGCGCTTTTACATTTCGCTTTGAAACCAAATCTTCTGCGATCATCTTGTCTGTCAGCTCTTCGCTTTCGTGATGAATGAAATCTAACTCCTGCTGCGTTTGTGCTGCGACTCTCGTTCAGCTTACGCTGTATTGAGCAGACACGTTCAGTTTTTAATTGTAGTGTCTATTCTCTAACTGAACTAAATGATTTTATTACTATAAAAATGAAAACGACGGTGGGGGCGGTGCTGCGGTGGGCAAGTGATGTAACCGGTAGGCGTGGCTTGGGAGTGGCCTCGTAGGGCAGCGAAGCAAGTGCATTCTGGGAGTTGTTGTCTTTCATCCACATGAGCCAAAAATACATTTTCAGTCTAGAAGGCACCAACTTCTAAAATAATTTCACATTTCTACTACATAAATGACCCAATTTAAATACACATTCATCTTTCCAGCGGTGAAACAGCCCTTTAAGCAAAATGGCAACATGTTTATATATACAAACGAAACAAAACACAACAGCACAAACAGATACAAAAAACCCATAATAACTCTAATAAATATTTGAAAGAGGCAATATCATTACTCAAGCGTTAATAATAAGGCTACACATGGGTCTTAATGTAACCATGGAGTAACAGACGGATGTCATTTTGTTTTTAGACCACGAAATCAACAGTGTCACTAAAGAAGTGTGTTTCTGGTTGTGAGGGAAAGATAACCTTGTTCAGCTTCACAAATAACCCAGCGTTAAGGAAACAGTGGATGCAGTTTGTTTTCTGGAGCAGCAACGGAGTTCTTCAAGTGTGTTTGTTTGTTTGTTGTAGTCGAAACCGCAGGCAGTGAGTGAAACTGCATCAAATGTCTGCTTTTTTGTTTTTTGTTTTTTTTGGCAATCGGCGCGCGTAAGTGCATATAATGTCAACAACACGAACATATAGTGAATCGAAAGTTATCCAGGAAGTTTGTGTGTGCGCTCGAGATTCTTTAGCTCTGCCCACTGCACGCCTTCACGAGTTCGGCTATTTGCGGAAAGAATCAATACAGCGTATCTGTCTTTTATAAATACGATAAAACTAAAGACTCTTCGGACATATGAAGGATGCAATACTACTCTATAGGTGCTCAAAATTAACATGAGATTGGCAGAAACTGTGTGTGTTATGCCCCCATTAAATGTTGCAGTTGAAATTGACATTTTGTCATCACTACATAATTTTTGTTTTTATCCTTCACTGTAGGTCTGCAATACCATACTGGGACACATCATGGAACGGTTCTCCTTCACAAACCACCTTGTTAGTGCCACCTTGCTGCAAGGGGACAGGTTTGAACAGTTCATGGTGGCGTTTCCTGAAGATGCACTGAGAAGGACTTTGAAAGCTTATCCAGTGCTCAATGGGAGTAAGCTGAAGACAGAGCTTAGTCTCATCTACTGCAAGGAAGAGTTCAGAGCCTGTTGTGGTGCTGTGGACCTACTCCAGCTGTTTATGGAGAACAATCTTGAAGAAGTCTTTTCAGAGACTATCACTCTCCTAAAGATCCTCATCACCACACCCATGACCACAGCAGAAGCTAAGAGGTGCTTCTCAACCTTGAAAAGAATTAAGACTTTTCTGAGAAACAGCATGACCCAGGAGAGGCTGAATGCATTGGCCATACTGTCAGTGGAAAAGAAACTGGTGACTGAGATAACTGACTTTAACCAGAAGGTCATTGAGAAATTTGCAAGCCAGAAAGAACGGAGGGCGAAATTTCTTTTCAAGTAGTTCCACTGGCCAGTGTTTAGGCAAGATTACAGTGTGTGCGTGTATGTTTTTTTGAATGATTATTTTTGTATTTTTAGCTGAGCAGTAATGATACATCACCTGTTAAATGTTTATTTAACAATTGCATGCAGTCCTAGATTACTAACAGTTGGATTTTCAATTTTTTTTTTCACCAGCCGCCACTGAGAATTACAGTATTTCAAAATATCTGTCTTGGCGAGTATTCATGCAAACATTATCTGATATGTCTTAAATGAACGTTTGGTTAATTGTTGGGGAAAAACATCTGATGTGTAACATTATATTAGACCCGTCCATTACAGTAGGTTGTAAAGGAAACCCCGTTTCAGCAGCAGTCGGTTCTCACCACAGTTTTGAAAAATGCTACAAAAGTGGGCGTGGTGAGCTGCAGAGTGGAGGGAGAAGAGCGGAGACTGACAACACAACAACGGCTTCAAACATACATACACATCCTGTGACAGTTATAATTTAATGCACAAATAAATGCACAACCATTCACATTTTTTTCTCTGCATTGAAAATGTATATGAACACACTGTTTAAACCCGGAAGACAAAAATAGCACAATAAGCAACAGCACAAATAAATACAATAGAACAGAGATTCTCAACCTTTTTGCCTATAGAGGTGTCGGCCTTTAAAGGATTAGCGCACTTCAAAATGAAAATTTCCTGATAATTTACTCACCCCAATGTCATCCAAGATCTTCATGTCTTTCTTTCTTCAGTCGAAAAGAATTTAAGTTTTTTGAGGAAAACATTTCAGGATTTTTCTCCATATAATGTATTTCAGTGGCAACCAAAATGTTGAAGGTCCAAATAAATGCAGTTTCAAAGGGCTTTGAAGTGCTTCAAAGGGCTCTGCACGATGCCAGCTGAGGAATAGGGTCTTATCTAGCGAAACGATTGGTCATTTTCTAAAAAAAATAAAAATATATATCCTTTTTAACCACAATTGTTCGTCTTGTGCTGGTCTGCAACACTCCAGGCATTACGTAATCACGTTGGAAAGGTCACGCTGGATGTAGGCTTAAGTACCGCCCCATAGTCTTCGCACCATATATACATATACGTATCTATGCTTTGCACGTTTGCTTTGTAAACAATGGGGCGGTATTTCCACCTACGTCCAGCGTGACCTTTCCAACGTGATTACGTAATGCCTGGCGCAGACCAGCACAAGACGAGCAATTGTGGTTAAAAAGTATATACATTTTTATTTTTTTTAGAAAACGGCCGATCGTTTCGCTAGGTAAGACCCTATTCCTCAGCTGGAATCGTGCAGAGCCCTTTGAAACTGCATTGATTTGGACCTTCAACATTTTGGTTGCCATTGAAATACATTATATGGAGAAAAATCCTGAAATGTTTTCCTCAAAAAGCTTTGTCTGTCTTTCTTCAGTGGAAAAGAAATTAACATCTTGGATGGCATTGGGGTGAGTAAATTATCAGGAAATTTTCATTTTAAAGTGAACTAATCCTTTAATTCGACTAACTGCTCCTCCATGTTAACTGAAAGGTCTTTTCCTGGGCAACTGAAGGGTTCTCTGACCCAAGCAAATGAACTGAAATCTTCACTGAAATAATGGCTGAATTGTTGTTTCAGTCCTTCAACATGTTGAGCAACTGTGTTAATGAAAGGAGAGATATATTTATCCGTCTCTTGCGCACAGTCAGCGAAGTTGGGAAACAACTTCTTCTGACTTTGTCTGAAAGAAGCAAGATGTTGTCATCTCTCCCTTGCATTGATGTGTTCAACAAATTCAACCTGTCAAAAATGTCTACAAGGTGTGACAACTGCACTAACCACAGGGGATCGTCCAGGTACCGCGCAAGGTCGGACTTTTCATCAACAAGAAACATCTTACCCTCTGAACGCAGTTCATAGAGGCGATGTAAAACCTGACTTTTTTAATGCAGAGCAGAACCACTGTAATAGAGCAAAGATACAAATAAAACTAACTTTTCAGGTTATTTTTCGCACGCTATCAACACGTTAACATATAAGATATAAATGAGATATATTGGAGCCTATGGCACTCCTATTGAAGTTTACAAAGAGTGACCGATTTCCCACGTTTTTTGATCATCGCTGTTGCAATGTTCTGGGAAAGCCAGAATGCCTATCCATCGACAGAAACATACATTAGCCAAACGTTGAGAATCAGTTGGATGTCGGCCACAAGGCCAACCGAAGATGAGATAGACCGGATCAAAGTAGAAATGAAACAAGTCAACGCTGCCCCCCAAAGATGCTGACATGGCAGCGCAGCGCAAGTATTTGGGCTATTACAGTGAAATTTTTACACAGTATTAGAATATGGTTGACAGTCCCATATTTTGTGCTTAATACGGCTGTTCATACAGTATTCAATTTTATGCTGAACTGCCGTGGGTGTGAGGCTGCGAGATGCGCAGCTCAAACGTACTCTCTGCAACCAGTTACAAAGCATTTAATGCTGTTATTGGTTATTTAAAATATCTAATGGATGAACTCACCCCTCGATTGGACTCATTTATTTAATTATGCGCTGTCAATTGTTGTAAAACTTCACAGATTTATGGAAACTGCCCTGTTTGATACTGTCACTGTTTATCGCTATGATTAGAATCTGGGTCACCAGGTTTGCGTAACGTTAGCAGAAATCATATTTGGTTACATATTTGTGACTGTAGAAGAGAGGGGCAGTTTCTCTGCAAAACTCTACAAAGTTGCGAGGACACTGTTTTTCTAATATTTTAGACATGAATGACAGATTTGGAATCTGTCTATAATAAACCAGTTCTCCAGGGCCAAGTTGTGTTTTATAAGGTGTTTGATAACTACCAGTTTTTTGGACATGTCCTAAAGAATGTGTAGAGTTAACAATCTTGACGAGATTCTGAGATAGCTCAGTGCTTGGAGGATCTACTTGTTGGTTTTAATGCTTTATGTTGGCTTTTGCTTTGTGCCATTCAATTGATGTTGATTTGTATTTGTATTTTTTCACTTTAGGTCTGAAGGTGCTGAAAGATGAGAGTCAAGAACTAAATGAAATGAAAGAGAAACATCAGTATGAGAAACATGATTTCTTAAATGGAGAACAATCCACACAGACAGAAATTACTTCCTCACAAAATAGAGATCAAAAGACAGAATCTAACAGTTATTTCACCTGCCGTCAGTGTGGAAAGAGTTTCAGTCAAAAACAAAACCTTGAAGTCCACATGAGAATTCATACTGGAGAGAAGCCTTTCACCTGCCAACAGTGTGGAAAGAGTTTCACTCAAAAACAAAACCTGACAGTCCACATGAAACATCACACTGGAGAGAAGCCTTACACATGCTCTCAGTGTGGACAGTGTTTTACATATAAATCATCCCTTGAAGTCCATGTGAGAGTTCACACTGGAGAGAAGCCTTTCACCTGCAAATTTTGTGGCATGAGATTCTCACAAAAAGCAAATCTTGAGGTTCACATAAGAGTTCACACTGGAGAGAAGCCTTTCATCTGCCCTCAGTGTGGAAAGAGTTTCACAGTTAAGGGGAACCTTCAGACTCACATAAGACTTCACACTGGAGAGAAGCCTTTCACGTGTCTTCACTGTAAAAAGAGTTTCACATATCGAAGAGACTTGAAATGTCATTTGCAAATTCATTCTGAAAAGAAATTGCAATGTTCTGAGTTTGATAGGTTTAGAAAAAGGGGGTGTAACGAGGTATGTTAGTATGGGAAGAAGGAGGTGGGAACCGGCGAACATTCAGAGACTTTAATAATAAATAAACACAAAATGAAAGTAAAATCGGCAGCCGTCCGACACATGACCAAAAAATAAACAAAACACGAGAGAGATACGAGACCGGTGCCGGGCGCAGGTCACAAGTGACGCTCATTATGAATCACACCACTGGCCTCGCCCCGTTCTCACGGCCCCTCGTCCTGCTTGCCACAGGGGGCATTTCAAATGTTCGCATCATAACTAAAAGTGGGCCAGATATGATTGTCCACCTTAATGGTCACTTCTTTATATTTTTCCTTGAGGCTTTTTATTTTCTTTTGTCATGTACATATGAATGCCTGTGGCCACACCTGACCATCTCCTTTGTTATTCATTAATATATTGAGTGGTTATAGTAGACGTCTCTAATTTTTATTGTATAGAGGCATCACTACATTCCATATATTAACACCTCAAAATTCTGTCTTGCTGTGAAATGCCAGAATGTAACTGAAATATTATAAATAAAATGACAAACTAAATGAAATAATGAACATTCCACTGCATTATTTGATTTATCTTTAGTCAAGTCACGCTTATTTATATAGCACTTTATACAATACAGATCATTTCAAAGTAGCTTCACAGTAAAGCATATGAAAATAACAGTCAATGTGGCAAAGTTAATCAGTTATGAAACCAATTCAATTTTAGCTTTAAAGAACCTTTACAAATGATAATTGTGTCATTATCTAGTTCAGTCCAATCAAAAGAAGAGATTTCTGTAGCCAGAGAAGTTGAAATGCTAATGAGGAACACCAATAATCAGCTGTGCAGTTTTGGACTGACAGTGTGAACGTAGCTTATGAGCGAGTCATTGAATCATTCATTCAAACTGATTTTTTTTTTTTTTTAATTATTGAAATTAAATAGTTTTTACATAGACAACTAAAAAAATAGCATGTAACAAAATGTTAATTGCTGCAGTCTATTCAGAATTGTGTTAGAATCGTGATCTCTATTTTAAACAAAAAAAATTTTTGTGATTCTCAATTTATCCAGAATCATGCAGCTCTAGTCTAATAATGATCTGAATCGAATTTGGTGACAATTGGACCAACAGTCTAGGAGGAGTTTGGTTTTCAACAAAATTCAAAATGGTGGACAGCAAGTTTGACTGACTATGGCATAATTGGTATCATTTTTCTCTGTATTACTACAAGGAATTTATCAAGACCAGTTTCATTACAATAGACAAGACTAATCAAAAGCTTTTAGCATTTTATAAATTTTAGGCTTATACCAAAAATGAAGGCCCTGATAAAAAGAAAAGAAAATGCCTCAAGTGCTAATCTTGTTTAAAAATGTTGTCCAGCTTGAAATTAAACTACATAACATGGTGATTCCACAACTTCCAGAGGATAAACAGGGAAAAACAAAATGAATGGTATTGTGAAATTCAGCAACACATTCAAAGATGTGGTTGAACTGTCACTTATACTACTAAAGTAGCCTGAAAAATGGAGCGCAGCTGGAAGAAAACAAAGGTGTTTAGGTGAAAACTAGAGGTGTTTAGCATTTCGTGGAAAGAAAGCATAATTGCATACGTAACCGAGATGTTTTTAAGGCCTTTCTGTATGTAACCCTCGTTCCCTGAAGGAGGGAACGGAGACGTACGTCGGAACTGACTGACGAATTGGGGATCGCTTTCAGAGACCAATCTACTTCGAGTGTAACTAAACGAGCCAATAAACATTGGCATGCGGTTCGTGCATTCCATGCTCCTCCCCGCAGCATGGATATAAATAAGGAAGTGGATGCACCGCATCTTTGCTTTTCCGCTGAGGAGCAGAACTTAGTGACCGTTCAGCGGTGTGGCAACGGGACGTACGCCTCCATTCCCTCCTTCAGGGAACGAGGGTTACATACGTAACCGAGACGTTTCCTTTCAGTCGGTCACGTTCGGCGTATGTCGGAACTGACAGACGAATTAGGGCTCTACCAACACGCCACAGTAGCTGGCCCTTCCAGTGCTCTGCTTGAGCTCCCTGGTCTTCCCCCATCGGTTGGAGCGGGAAGTCAGGGCTCTAAGCAGAGAAGGTCAGTCACTGCTGTTCTGCAAGTCCCACTCAGTGTGAGTATTGGATAATGCTGGGAAAGCGTGCCCGTCTCGGGAAAGGGAACGCTGCGGAAGCCACATCCTTCCATGGGAAGGTGATCAGGAAGTTACACATATGGACTAGCCAAGCAGGGTAGTACAACATATGGCAGTCTCTGAGGTGGTCCACCCTAGTTCTAGCGAGCTCTGTCAAGGGAACGGGCTAGCCGAGTAGGGTAGCTGTACCATGGAAGAATACACATATGGGGTCGCCGCAGGGACCACTACATATGGACACCCAGCCTAACACAGGTTCCACCATGTCTCACCATTCCACGTCTGACTGCCGAGGGTGACGGAGGAACTCAACAGGGTTAGCCATTTCTGGGGAACTCTACTGGAGTCAAAGATGCACGTATCCGGCCCAGCGGGCGGGAGTGGCGTTGCAAGCCGACACTTAGAACAGGTCCTTTGCGCTACTGGCCACTGGGAATACACGGGCAGATACCGGCTCTACATGGAGGCTATAGAATCTAGCGAACGTGTTAGGTGTCGCCCAGCCCGCAGCTCTACAAATATCTGTTAGCGAGGCGCCTTGAGCCAGCGCCCAGGAGGAAGCAACACTTCTAGTTGAGTGTGCTCGCAACCCAAACGGGCAAGGCACATCTTGGGACTGATACGCCAAGATAATAGCATCCACCATCCAGTGGGCTAACCTCTGCTTGGAGACAGCCTTTCTCTTCTGCTGGCCTCTGTAACAGACGAAGAGCTGCTCTGAGGTCCTGAAGCGTTGCGTTCTGTCCACGTAACACGCAAAGTGCGGACGGGACAGAGCAAAGCCAAGGCTGGGTCTGCCTCCTCTGAAGGCAGCGCTTGCAGGTTCACTACCTGGTCCCTGAAGGGAGTGGTAGGAACCTTGGGCACGTATCCAGGCCAGGGTCTCAGGACGACATAAGAGTTGGCCGGCCCGAATTCTAGGCACGATTCGTCAACCGAAAAAGCTTGCAGGTCCCCTATCCTCTTGATGGAGGCCAATGCTGCCAGGAGTACTGTCTTCATGGACAGGATTTTTAACTCCACTGACTGCAAAGGCTCAAAGGAAGGCCTCTGCAGTGCTGTGAGCACCAGAGACAGGTCCCAAGAGGGTAACGAGTTAGGACGAGGAGGACTTAACCTCCTCGCACCTCTGAGGAATCTGACGATCAGGTCGTGCTTTCCTAAAGACTCACCTTCGACTGCATCGTGATGCACCGTGATTGCTGCAACGTATACTTTAAGGCTGGAGGGACCCTTCGCTCCAACCCTCTTTGCAGGATGGTTTCGGGGGTCTTCCCGGCAGGAAGAACACCATTCAGTGAATAGGTTCCACTTTAACGCATAGAGGCGCCTCGTAGAGGGGGCGAGGAGTTTCACGAGGAGTTTGAGTTCGGAGAACCAGGTCCGATTGGGCCGGTACGGCGCAACTAACAAGACCTGCTCCTCGTCCTCCCTGACTTTGCACAGAGTGTGTCCAAGAAGGCTCACTGGGGGAAACGTGTATTTGCATAGGTCCCGGAGCCAGCTGTGTGCCAGTGCATCCGTGCCGAGGGTCCCCTCGGTCAGGGAGTAAAACAACCGGCAGTGGGTCAAGTCTTGAGAGGCAAACCTGTGCGGCTCTGAAGAGGTCCCGTATCAGCTGGATCACCTGGGGATGGAGTCGCCACTCTCCTGGAAGTGTGGGCTGTTGTGAGAGCTCGTCGGCTGCACGATTGAGCATACCAGGGATGTGAATGGCCCTAAGCGACCTTAGATGTTTCTGACTCCAAAGGAGGAGATGGCGGGCAAGTTGCAACATGCGGCGGGAGCGTAGACCACCTTGTCGGTTGATGTACGCAACGTGCTTGCCATGTAGCGGCCCCTTGAGGCGGCCCAGCGCAAGACGTACTGCTAGCAACTCGAGGCAGTTGATGTGCCAATGCAGTTGAGGTCCTGTCCACAGACCCAAGACTGCATGCCCGTTGTACGTGCCCCCCTAGCCGGTGGACGAGCCATCCGTGAACACCACAGCATGCCTGGACACTTGTTCTAGGGGAACTCCTGCCCGTAGAAACGAAGGGTCCGACCACAGGCTGAAGGTTTGGTAACAGTACGGAGTAACAGGAACCCGGTACATGCCACTCTGCCACGCCCATCTCGGGACTCTGCCATAAAGCCAGTGTTGAAGCCTCATATGGAGCAATCCGAGCGGCGTTACTGCGGCTGCGGATGCCATATGCCCCAGGAGCCTCTGAAATAATTTTAATGGGACCGTCGTCCTGCCATTGAACGAATTCAAGCAGTTCAACACTGACCGGACGCGCTCCTTCATGAGGTGCGCAGTCTGGTTGACCGAATCCAACTCCATACTCCGAGATAAGAGATTCTCTGCGTGGGGCAGAGTTTGCTTTTGTCCCAGTTGACCCGAAGTCCCAACAGGCTGAGGTGACTGAGCACCATGTCCCTGTGTTCGCACAACTGATCCCGAGACTGAGCCAGTCGTCGAGATAGTTGAGAATGCGAACGCTGCGTTCTCTGTGCGGAACAATGGCTGCCTCCGCGACCTTCGTAAAGACGTGAGGCGACAGGGACAGCCCGAATGGAAGGAATTTGTACTGATATGTCCGCCCTTCGAACGCAAAGCGTAGAAACGGTCTGTGTTGAGGGAGAATCGAAACATTAAAGTACGCGTCCTTCAGGTCGATCGCTGCAAACCAATCTTGGGACGGATGCATTCAAAAATGCGCTTCTGCATCAACATCTTGAACGGGAGCTTGTGAAGGGCCCGGTTCAATACTCGCAGATCCAAGATCGGTCGTAACCCACCGCCTTTCTTGGGCACAATGAAGTAGGGGCTGTAGAACCCCGACCTCATATCGGCTGGAGGAACCAGCTTGACCGCATCCTTCACCAGTAGGACATCGATCTCTGCCCGTAAGACATGAGCATCGCTGTTTCGCACAGAGGTGAAGTGGATGCCCCTGTACTTGGGAGGGCGCCGGGCGAACTGAATCGCATAGCCAAGTCTGATACGGATGGTACGGACAAGGTACGGATGAGCCAGCGAGACGGGCTGGGGAGAGCTAGCCATGCCCCCAGAGACCGTACAAGCGGGACCAACGGGACCACAGATGTACCCGGGGTGGGGCAGCGAGTCTGCCAGGTTTAGCCACAGGGGGCGTTCCTGGACCACCAACGTGGACATCGCCCGACCCAGGGAGCGCGCGGTCACTTCCGTCGCCCTGAGAGCGAGGTCCGTCGCCGTACTCAGTTCCTGCATAACCCCTGGTGCAATTCCTTAAGCACTTTGTCCTGGTGGACCTGCAGGAGCGCCATGGCATGCAGAGCAGATGCGGCTTCTCCACAAGCTGTGTAAGCCTTGCCCGCCGTAGAGGACGAGAACTTACGCCCGGGAAGGGAGGGATTACCCCGCCAAGAGTTAGCGGTCTTGGGACACAGCTGCATCGCCACAGACCGCTCCACTGGGGGGAGCTCCACGTACCCCTTAGCCACACCGCCATCGAGGGTAGTGAGGGCGGAGGCAGCACCAGACCGGCTTCGGGCAGGACTTCCTGATGCACTTCCGGAAAGAAAGGCACTGGAGCAGAGCGCTAAGAACCAGCGCGTGCTCCCCCGAGATACCAATCGTCCAGCCGCGAGGGTTCAGGACACGGTGGTGGGTTCCACTCAAGCCCGACACTCGCGGTGGCCCAGGAAAGCATAGCCGTCAGCTCTGGGTCAGACTCGGACAACGCTGCCACACTCGAAGGGGGCAACGCAGCCGAATCTTCATCCCCAGAGGACATAAGCTCGCCCTCCGATGCAGCAATCGACATTCTATCCTTGGCCGGAGCCCCAAAAGAAACGACTGGCCCCCCCTTCGTAGAATCGACCACGGTAGGAATAGCAATTGTTCGGCTCCGAAGCAGAAAGCAAAGATGCGGTGCATCCACTTCCTTATTTATATCCGCGCTGCGGAGAGGAGCATGGAATGCGCGAACCGAATGCCAATGTTTATTGGCTCGTTTAGTTACACTCAAAGTAGATTGGTCTCTGAAAGCGATCCCCAATTTGTCGGTCAGTTACGACGTACGTCGAATGTGACCGACTGAAAGGGAAATGTTAGATCTGCTTATTTTTTGACCCTCTTTAAAGAAAACAAACACAGCAATAGATATTTATTCGATACAGTGGTTAAATTAATGAGAAATAAAGCATCAACTTCAGAGTTTCCAAATACCACAGCAGTAATGACTTTATGAATTTCTTTAGTTGCAAGATTGATAATATTAGAGAGAAAATTATAACCATGCAACCATCTACTACAGTATCACATCAAAGAAAAAATTCCAGTCATTCATTGCTATGCATTGCTTGTTGAATTATCTAAATCAAAATGTATGTTAGACCCTATACTGACTAAATACTGAAAGAGATGCTTCCAGAGGTCAGATCCTCTTCTTAATATCATAAATAATATCAATAATATCATCTTAATATCATTAGGATAATTTAAGCTGGCTATTAATAAACCTCTTATTAAAAAAAACGCAAATTTATCCTAAAG
Source organism: Coreius guichenoti (assembly GCA_039654105.1). NCBI lineage: Eukaryota > Metazoa > Chordata > Actinopteri > Cypriniformes > Gobionidae > Coreius > Coreius guichenoti. The sequence goes on from CM077182.1 coordinate 28,067,670, forward strand.
AATTAGTCAATTACAGGCTGAAAGTCTAGAGTGGCCCCTTTGAAGTCTATTACTAGCCCTTAAATGGATCTCATTGCAGTGACTATGGCTAGCCAAATGGATGCACTCCATATGCAACTCCAAGACTCTTTTGGATGGACAGTGCTCAAGTATATCAAGAACGAGACCTCCTGATTTTTAGGTAATTAGGTTTCAGAAATCCTCAAGTTTTCACAAGGTTCACAATGTAGATATGTAGATACTAGGGGTGTGACGAGAGACGCGAGATTAAAAGTGTGACGAGATTTCTCGTCGAGGTGAAAAGCTGTCTCGCGTCATATTGTCATGTCGGAGTGTGAGGGTGAGATAGAATATGCCACGGCAACGTTTACATTACGCTTCCACTCTTTTTTTTTGCTTTTTATAGAAATAAAAACAATTTAATTCAGGTGGATAACGGTCGCTTCAATTCCATCAGCTCATCCAATACAAGCTGTTCGAGCCGACCATAGTGCACAGCACTGATCACATGATGAGAAGACCGACAGGACCGTGGCGGAGGATTCGTTGCGCAACAGAAGCGTCAGAGAAATGTATATTTTAAAATGCGCGTTCAGCCCCACCGCTCTCTATTCACAAAGTATGCACGATCGTGAAATTGAAAGTGAAAGTAAACGCGACCGCGCATTCAAACGCGATTTCAATAACTTACCGCTGTTTGAAAGCGGCTCCATGAGGCATGCGAATATCTCCCAATATGAAAGTTATCTAGTTGTAACTATCTCTTAACTCTGTATCATGCTTGAAGAAAAAATTGGTCTTTATTTGCACTTTGAATATTGAGATAGTACTTTGATTATGGTTGCACTTATTGTTTGCACTTGATCTATAATCAATTTGTGGGAAGGAGTTCAGTTAGGAGGTCAAAAGTTGTAGAAGCTCATAAATCATGTGCAGTTCTAAGGTCTGAAGAGACGATCAAAAAAAGAAAGAAGCCAGTCAGTTGAGTTTGTGGCTAAACCTTTTACAGTGCTTGAGTATTGTTGTCTTTTACGGCATATGATAATTCATACTCAGAAAGTACAACTGAAATGACATTCATTACAAGATGATGAGTTAAAACATTTCAAATGCACCTGCAAACAATTTTTCTAGTCATGTATTTCATCATTGATGTTTTCTTAAAAATACTGTGCAAAAATCTCGTCTCATCTCGTTCTCGTGAACCCAATCTCGTGTCTCGTGAGATAAGTGTCTCGTCACACCCCTAGTAGATACAGCAAACAATCTAGCTATGAGATGGCCTCTCGAGGTTCAAAGTTGAATGCATTTGCTGATTTTTCTATAGGAGTTAGTACTGCTGCAGATAAAGTCTTGATTGTTGGTGATTTTAATATCCATTTAGATATTGAAAAAGTCGCATTTGGATTGGCATTTATAGACAATCTGAACTGTGTTTTAGTTAGACAACACGTGGCAAGACCAACTCATTGTCGGAATCATACTTGACTTAATAGTTTCTAATTTATTGCCGTGCACATGCGGGAACTGTATCAATAACAGCACATACAGTACGTTAGCCCAGCACTAACGCGAATGACTGATGTAACATTAAAGTTTGCAAAACAAATCTTACTCCATCCTTTATCTTTACTCAAAGTAGTAAGAACGACAGACAATCTGCATTAATAGACACAGTTTTAGGTAATATTGCAGCCCACAGCTGATTTACAGTAGTATTTCAGTAAGACAGTAATAACGTGAGTTAGCCAGATACTTACACAATATGAAACACAATAAACACATTGTAGAGCACAGCGTCTTCTCGCCATGATGCTATCCAGTATCCGCTGCAGTGTTTGAGGGGGTTCAATGTTTCCCTGGTGTCTGCGTGCGCAGTAAGTGGACGGGCAATATGCTAATGTTTCGTCATGACGTCACAACGAAACGGCTTAAGATTCGTTTAAAAAAAGTGATTCATTTATTTTACTCAGAGTCGACTCTTACTTTTGAGAGACAATAACTTTATATACGGTGCACTTTCAGATTTAAAACTTTGCAGGATGTTTTCATTCACTTAGAACTGTGTTACACACAACATGAAAGGTAATTTTCAAAATCCATAATAGGGGCACTTTAGTACAGTGTCTGAATTAACAAGAAATATAGCTTCAACAAATTCAGACATTTCCCAACAGCACAGAAGCAATGACTTATTTTGAATTGCAATGCATTTATTCCCTTGTAAGATTGATACTATCAGAGAGAAAATTATAAGCATGCAACCATCTACTACAGTATCACATCAGACAGTGCACTGTACACCCCCTGAAGAACAATTCCAATAATTCTGTACTATAAAAGAATTGTCTAAATGTGTTCAATCATTATAATCAACAACATGTATGTTAGACCCAACATACATGTTGGGTCTAACATACCTGCCTTTTGACAGAAAAGGCAGTATCCTCACAACTATGTTCTTTTTTAGAAAGAAATGGAATCTGAAAGGATTTCCAGTCAGGATTTAGACCGTATCATAGTACTGAGACTGCTCTCATTAGAGTTACAAATGATTTACTCTTATCATCCGATCGTGGTTGTATCTCTGTATTAAGTGTTACTCGATCTTAGTGCTGCATTTGATACTATCGACCACAACATTCTTTTGAATAGAAAATTCGTCGACATTGGTGGAATTGCATTGGCATGGTTCAAATCATACTTATCTGACCATTATCAAATTGTAGCAGTAAATGAAGTGGTGTCATATCAATCACGTTCGATCAAGTTTAATACATAGAACTGCAAAACTCAGTACTAGGACCATTGCATTTCACCCTGTACCTACATGCTACCCTTGGGGGATATCATTAGAAAACATACCAATTCACAAACCTAATGAAATGCATAATCGAGATAAAAAAAATTGATAACTAGTAATTTCCTACTATTAAATTCTGGAAAAAAAAAAGGTTTTAATTATTGGACCTAAAACCTCTGCACACAATAACCTAGAATAATATCTAACACTTGATGGCTACTTTAACAATTTTAATTTAAGTTTTCCATTCAGACAGTCAAAATAAATTGTTTTAAACCTACCATCAGTGCAATCCTTTACAGTCACGACCATTTTAAGACAATGCACTTTAACAAAATAAAGTTGAAATTGTATTTATTTATTGCCTTTATATTCTGCGGAGAAACTGAGATGGAATAAGATGGATATATACATCATGACAATGATTCAGTTTTAGTTAAAAAATTAAATAGTAGATTGTTCTCCGCAACTACAAACTTATTTTAACTACAAATTCATAATGTTTTTGAAATACTCAATTTCTTTCCAATTATTTGTAATATGAAGATCAAGATACTTGACTTTATTCATGATTGAAAATATCACAAATGCTCTGTAGTTGATATAATTATATTTAGATGTAAGCCAGAAGCTTTTGAAAAAATCTTAGTGGTATTGATAGCTTTGGGAATCCTTTGAATCAAACCTTTATCTTATCATTTGAATGTGTTTTCTGTATGTGAATTTCTATTATAATTTTTTTAGCATGTGAACAGGACTTTTATTTTGGTGTGGCGACATGATGTCATAAGGCTGCGCTGCTCTCCTGTGTCTGTGATTTGGCTGAAGAAAGGTTTGTGTTTTTAATCATTTAAAGTGTTTGTCAATAAAACGCATTCAGAAAATTATATATAGAACTGTGAAATAATTAATGCATTTGTAATGTATTGTATCTAATAATATTAATGAACATAGCTTTTTGTGAGTAAAGCACATCCACACGAGTAACAGAAAAGGTGTGTCTCATTTCGCTCCCTATATTGTAAAGTTCATCATAAACACCCTGTTTGGTCACTGGCAAGTACTGATAGAGAAACTGAGCTGAAACCAATTCAGATTCAATTTAATCAAATGCTTCTCAAAATGATTCACAGTTTGTAAGCGTTCGAATCACAGCACGCTGACGACTCCTGCTGTACACCAGTGTACATACAACAGAACAACAACACAAACACGTGTAAAGACAACCTCTACAAATCAACTACCAATGTTTTCATGACAGTGTAATCTATTAAATATAATCTACAAATCAATACATATCACATGTAAATCATAAACGTCTAAATATTAATTGTCTGTGTAATCGTGTTCTTTTATTAATTTGTAGTGCTAGTTTTGAGTGTCTGATCAGGTCATTTAAGGCCATTAACTCTCACTCTGATTGACTCCCTTACCAGTGTGCTGACTTCTGAACTAGGGAGCTGATTGAGACGCACCCAGAGATTTAGTTTGGGTTTATTTTTCCTTCTGTTAATTATTCTCATCTTAAACAGGACAGACAGAGTGTCAAAACACACATACAAACTCCTGGTGAAGCGACTGAGATCCACGTGACACACTAATATGGCGTTTATTAAAGAGGAGAGTGAAGATATGAAGATTGAAGAAACATTCAGAGTCAAACAAGAAGAAACTGAGACACAAACAGGTTGGTTTCATTCTCAAAGTCTTTCTTCAGTCATTCTGTCATGCATCTCTTTACCTATATTTATAGATGCAACTTGTCACCAATTAAATTTGAAAAAACAATAGCCAAGAAATAGCCAAAACAAAACAATTATTTTGTGTAACATCAAACCCAATAACTACTTCTGAATTAAAAACAATGAAAATTTATTAATTTCTATTACTAAATCATGCCACAGTAACAAATACATTTATTTTGCAAAAAGCAAACCGTGAAATGTGATCAACTTTAAATGTATTGTCTATAATTGATTTATTTATTTATTTATTTTGTCATGCTCAAAATCACTTTATCAAATCAGGGTTTGTAAACATTACTTTTTTCCAGGACACAATTTTTCTAATATTTTATATGTGAATGGCAGACTTGAAATCTGTCTGTAATTAACCAATTCTCCTGGGTCAAGACTGCGGGTTATAGCCCTGCACGGGACTGTGTTCTTAATCCCGCTCGCTAGAGCCGTGCGATTAATCATTATTGACTTTTGGTTTTGATTTTGGCTTCCAACAATTATGAAAACAAGATAATCTACATAAAATGATTATTGTGCTGCTGCCGTATTCCGCCCAGTGCATCATTTTTTCCATCCAAATCAGGCCAAATAAGTGAGTTTTGTAAAATGCAGTCTTCTGTTGCTAAACTGTGGGATGTTTTTGATATTAAACAGTGTTATTAAAAGCGGATTAAAGGATTAGTTCACCCAAAAATGAAAAAAATCCCATAAATTACTCTGCCCCCTAAACCATCCAGTTATATTTTTAAGCCATTAAAAATATAACTGTTGATTTAACACGTTAATTAGATTAATTAGTTACGGTCAGAAATAACGCGTTAAAATTATTTTAACGCATTTAACGCTTGCCCCGCCCCAGACCTACTTAGGTCATTTTACATTTCATACAGTTGATTGATGAAGAATATGATGCAGGGCAACAACTCACTGTGTGATGAAGCCTATAAAATGCAGTTAGAATGTCCCTAAAATTCAAGATATCGGGCAAAAATGCCCGTTTTAGTCTCTTTAGTCTTTTTACGCTGGGAACGTTTGTTGTGGTCCGCGTCAGAGCGCGATTGTTCCCGCCGGTGCTCTGTGTGAATACACGTGCAGGCTCACTCTCGCTCGTTTCCAAGGTAAATCATCAACACTGTCATCCTTTACATGTGTTTATTGAACTAAATACATCGTCATCTGATAAAACGCATGCGCAGGTTACATTTCTTGCGCACCCGAGTCCATGTTGCTTTCACATTCACGTGAATCGTGGCAAAGTTCGAGCGCAAGTTGCGCAACCGAACTCAGACCACCTCCTTCAGGCTTCAGTCTCGAATTCGGTACCCCTGAGCTCAGCTCACCCGGGTCCGCATGACAGCTTTCACATTACCAATTTTAACCGTGCCCCGTTTCGAACTAAACTGGCAGTGTGAAAACGCCCTCACATTTACATCATGATATACAGTATAAGCAATATCACACGAGTAACGAGTGCAATATTACACAAGTTTTGTTTTTCTGTCCAGAATAGCACGAGTGCAAATGCGATACTGATCTTATACAACAGTTTAATAAAATAAATAAGTTAATATTGTGTTGTTTTAGACACAACATTGTCTGTTTTGCTAACGAAAATATAAAGACAAAGCAGAACTGTTTTGGATGAATTGGGTGAACCAATGATTCAGTGGACCATAAAGAGAGTCATTTACTTCACTCCTGAATGAATCGAATGAATGACTCAATGACTTACTCAATTAGACATTTAACGCCACCTACTGGCAGTTTTAGTTTCTTAGAGTATAATTTCATTAAAAATAATTAATATTTCCATACTAATAATTAATATTTCCATACTAATAAAAACAAACATTAAAGGTATAGTTCACCCAAAAATATTTCTTTCTGAAGCTACTTTTTATAATGTCTATTTGACGACTTTAAATGATCTTTTGGGAGTAATTTCTCAGCCAAATTTGATGTGCGATTAATTAGATTAATTAATCGCCACATCATGTAATTAATTTCTGAAGCGAAAATATGCATTTTTTTTTTGTAAGAAAAATATCCATATTTTTAACTTTATAAACTATAATCACTGGCTTCCGGTACCGGCCATACACAAATCTAGTTCCAGCGGAAGAGTGACCTCTGATCGAATGCATGACATAGTATGTAGGAGTAGTGTAAGCTGAGGTGAGAGTAGTTGAGAAAGAAAACGCATGTGTACAGGGCTTGACATTAACTTTTTTGCTCACCAGCCACTGTGGCTAGTGGATTTTGACATCAACACCATGGGGAAAAAACTGCCATACCTGACGCACGAATCCATTATACTGTTACACGTGCGTTTTCTTTCTCACCCAGTGTTTCACTCCTGTTTACATTCACTTAAAACATAACTGACTGTGTTTATGTGAATATTTGCCAAAACCAGCATTCTGACTTTATTTTGTGTGTATTTCACTGTTTAAGTGCAATAAGCAGAGGAAAATAAATCAAATTGAACACTTTGGGTGTAAGCACAAAATCTGCGGGAATGAGTAAAATTATGAGTAATATGCACAATCCCACGCAAAATTCAAGCCCTGTAACACCAACAATATTCATCCAGAGCAAAAGAAACGAGTGAGTGAGGGGAGGCAGGTTTGTGTGTCAACTCACTTTCTGAGAGATGAGAGAGCGAGAAAGCACAGCTGCTGTTGTGTATTTATTCTGCGGAAAATTTGTATTGGAAGCATTTCAGATATTTTAGTATCGACATGTATCGAAAAATCTATATTTTTGACAACACTACATTGCACTTAGTTTATTATTTCAGATGCTTTTTTAAAAGACTACAATTGAAAAATGCATATAATATATTTAAAATTCAACCCGCAAAGTGGCTAGTAGGAGTGACTGCATTACATGCCACTGTCTGGTATATACCAGCTGTCTGGAAAAAATCTATCATTGTACATCATATGACTGATTTCAGACCAATTTCTCTGACATCAAATGTTTTGAAAGAATTATTAAACTTTATAGAGTATACGAGCAAGTTAATGGATCCGCTACAATACAAAAGACAAGAATCATAGAAAATACCTTCTATAACCTCCTACGCGTCGCGAAACATCTCATGAAAGTGATTTTTTGACATTGTCTCATGCAGCACAAGCTTCTAACGGAGGGCTATTCACGCATGTGCAGAATAGCAAGGATAATACAAACAAGAAAAACCTTGGATCAAAGTTTTTTTTTTCTCGCCGGTTGTCATGTCTTTGTGTCAGTCAACTGGTCTTAACTTGTTTTTGTTTCTTTTCACCCTAGACCTGATGGTGCTAAAAGAGGAGAGTCAAGAACTGAATGAAAACAGTATGAGAAAGAAAGATCAGTATGAGAAATGCCATGATTTCATGACTAAGGAGAAATCTTTTAGTTACTCACCAACTCATAAAACAGAAACTAGAAACCTCCAGATGAGAGTTGACACTGGAGAGAGCCCTTTGACCTGCCAACAGTGTGGAAAGAGTTTCAGTCGAAAAGAAAGCCTTAAAGTCCACTTGAAAATCCATGCTGGAGGGAAACTCTTCATATGCCCTCAGTGTGGAAAGAGATTTACACAGAAAAAAACCCTTAAAGTCCACATGAGAGTTCACACTGGAGAGAAGCCTTTCACCTGCAAACTGTGTGGGAAGAGCTTCACAGTAAAAGGAACTCTTAAGACTCACATGAGAATTCACACTGGAGAGAAGCCATTTGTTTGTGAGCAGTGTGGAAAGAGTTTCAGATATAAAGAAAGCCTTAATCATCACATGAGGATTCATTCAGGAGAGAACTGTTTTGTATGTCATCAGTGCGAAAAGAGTTTTACAGACAGGAATCATCTTAATAATCATGCAAAAACTCACATCGTAGAGAAGCATTACATGTGTCATCAGTGTGGAAAGAGTTTCAAACACAGAACAACCCTTGAGAATCACATGAGAATTCACAATAGAGAGAAGCCTCAAATATGTCATCACTGTGGAAAGAGTTTCGAACACAGAGCACACCTTGAGAATCACATAAGAATTCACACTGGAGAGAAGCCTTTCATCTGCGCTCACTGTGGAAAGAGCTGCACGACGAAAGGAAACCTTAAGATTCACATGAGAGTTCACACTGGAGAGAAGCCTTACAAGTGTCTTCAGTGTGAGAAAAATTTCACATATCACACAGACCTGAAACGGCATTTGCAAACTCATTCTGAAAAGAAATTGGCGTTTTCCTCAGTGTGACAGGAGGTTTGGAAAAACAATCATCTGTGCATTCACTCTGGAGAAAGACAATTTAGTTGTGATCAGTCTAATAAAAACATCACACTTGCTCATATACATGAAAATTCATGTAAATGTGAGACAGTGTTTGTGTTCTTTGTTAAAGAGTATGGTGATAGAAAATGCGTATCTGTTTGAAATAAAGGCTACCTCCACTCTGCAGCTGAATGTGTGTTTCATCTGATTGTCCACCTTCATGACCACTTCTTTTATTTGTATTATTTTGTATTTATATCCTTCACCTTCTTATATTTTACCTTAGGGCTTTTTATTTTCTTTTATGCACATTTACTCCAGTGGCCACACCTGACCTTCTTCTTTGCTATAGTTTCAAATATTAAGTGATTGATGTAGATGCCCTTTAATTTAGAGGCGTTGCTCCATGTCATGTATGTTAGTCGGCTTTATTGCAATGTATTTGTGGGGTGTTTTGAATGTGCTGTAAAACAGGGACATCTCTGGGCACAGCTCCAGTTGTAGACAAAAACCAGGATCTGATCATTCTACTCCACACATACTCATCTATGTTAAAGGCACTGCATGAAAGTTGAGAACAATCCAATCCTCTCCATTGACTTTGTATTGCGTGAATGTACTGCCTCCTTGTCATTTTTAGCTACTAACAAAATACAGAACAATGCCTAAAAGCTGCTATGTGACAGGGTGTACAGCAAACAAGCTAAAAAACATCTCCGATTACTATCGTAACCTCGGTTCCCTGAAAGGCAGGAACAAGACACTGTGTAAAACGCTGCAGGAAATCCCTTTCCTTATAATTTCCTGAAATCTTACAGGCTAACGCCAGTTAGGAAAAACTGGCCAATTGCATGCTAATACTGTAGGGGTAACCTGGCAGTATAAAAGGCGAGGAGCGCGGCAATTACCTCAGAATCACGACTGAACGCGAAACTGAGTGAGCGGCGAGCACGGCGACTTACGCAGTGTCTCGTTCCCGCCTCTCAGGGAACCGAGGTTACGATAGTAACCGGAGACGTTCCCTTTCGAGAGTGGTCACTTCAACACTGCGTAAAACGCTGCGGGAACCGAATACAATCCCGCCGTGAGAGCTGCGAGGTAGCAGACAAGTTGCACCAATTGCCGAAGAACAGACCGCCAAGGGGCGGAGCCGCCAGAGGCTCTTATGATAGGCGAAGCCAGGCCAATGAGAGACGTGCTAAAGCCTATCCAAATTTGCATATGAGACAGAAAAATGCAGACTGCACTGATAAGGGCAGAACTAGCACAATAATGTAGAAAATGGAAGATATGAGCGAACACAGTGTCAACAGCATAGCGGTAACAAACCGTGCTGCACTGATAAGGGCAGTTAAGTGACAACAGCGAGTAAATACACATAAGCACGAGCATACACGGCATCAACAGCTAAACGTTAATAACTGTGCAGCGTAAGCACTTGAAAGTAATTAACTCACCGAGAGCACTTGTGAAGCCACAGATGGCACGTCCAGCTTGTAAAATCTGGCGAAGGTGTTGGGGGAAGACCAGCCAGCAGCCAAGCATATTTCATGAATGGACGTACCCTTAGACCAAGCCCAGGAAGATGCAATGGCTCTCGTAGAATGTGCCCTGATGTGGAAAGGGCAGTCCTGGCCCAGACTAGCATACACCAACGCGATAGCATCCACTATCCAGTGGGACAGCCTCTGTTTAGAAACAGCACATCCTTTAGAACAGCCCCCATAGCACACAAAGAGCTGGTCTGACTGTCGAAAGGAGGCCGTTCTATTAACGTATACCTTGAGCACCCTAACCGGGCAAACAGCACTCAGTGGCAGAGCATCAGTGTCACGCGAGGTCCCCGGTTCAGCTGATAAGGCAGATAGAGAAACGACCTGCGCTTTAAAGGGCGTGGATAGCGATTTTGGCACGTAGCCATGTCTTGGCCGGAGAGTGACATTACAGTCGCCGGGACCGAAACGCATACAATCACCGTTCACAGAGAAAGCATGTAAATCCCCAACGCGTTTAGCAGAAGCAAGGGCCAGGAGGAGAGCGGTTTTAAGAGAAAGCTCTTTTACTGCGATAGATTCCAGAGGCTCAAACGGAGGTAGAGAGAGGGCTTTTAGAACCAAAGCCAGGTCCCATGGCGGCACAGAAGGCGGCCGTGGAGGATGTTACCTCCTCGCTCCTTTGAGACAAATCATGCTTACCGATCGACTGCCCGGATACCGGGGTGCGAAACGAGGCAATAGCAGCTACATAAACCTTCAGAGTGGAAGGCAGACTGCCATTATCCATTCTAAGTTGTAGAAAACGTATCACGTCTGAAACGGGGCAGTTAAATGGGTCGATAGCATGCTCACAGCACCATTTCTCAAATACTCCCCATTTTAGAGCATAAAGGCGCCTGGTGGCTGGTGCGTGGGACTCTGTGAGCGTGGCGATGACATTCGAAGGCAAAGCGCTTAAACCTTCTAACGACCCTGAAGATCCACACGTGAAGTTTCCACAGCTCCGGGCTGGGGTGCCATATCACGCCGTTCGCTTCTGACAGCAGGTCCCTTCTGAGAGGAATTTGCCATGGAAAGGCTGTCAGCATCTCCCTGAGATCCGGAAACCATGGCTGGTTGGGCCAGTTGGGAGCGACGAGAATCACAGACGCTCTCTCCTCCCTGATTTTGCATAGTACTAGAGGCAAAATCTTCACCGGAGGGAACGCATAGAGTTTGGCTCTCGGCCAGCTCGACGTCAGAGCATCCCCCGACAGCAGGGAGTGGGACAGCGAGAAGAACAGCGGGCAATGCGCGTTCTCGCTCGTTGCAAATAGATCCACTTCCGCCCTCCCGAATCGGGCCCATATCTCCCTCACCACTCCGGGGTGAAGTCTCCACTCTCCCTGAGGAATCTCGTTCCTCGAAAGCAAGTCCGCTCCGCAGTATAAGCGGCCGGGGATGTAATTCGCCCTGGTGGAGAGAAGGTGTCGATCCGCCCACAAAAGGAGGTTTGCAGCCTGCTTGAAAAGGGTTCTGGATCGTATGCCGCCCTGGCGTTTTATGTACGAAACCACAGACATGTTGTCCGTGCGAATCAGAACATGCTGCTGCTCCAGCTGAGGCAGGAAAGCTTCCAGGGCTAAAGAGACCGCGCGCAGTTCCAAGCGGTTTATGTGCCACTCTTTCTGTGACTCCGACCAGAGACCTGACACAGACCGCGCCACAACCCGAGTTGGACGTGTCCGTAGTGACAACAATGCGGTTCGTCACCATGCCCGGAGGCACTCCCCGCTTGTACATGTCTGGGTTGCGCCACGGTTTCAGAGCTTTGATGCAACTGTGATTGACCGGAATGCGCAAATGGCCTGATGTCCACGATCTCTACGGGACTCGAGACTTGAGCCAGAACTGAAGCGGGCACATGTGCAGGAGACCCAGATGGCAAACCGAGGAGGCGGATGCCATCAACCCCAGAAGCCCCTGGAATTCCTTCAGTGGCACAGACCTGCCCGGTTTGACACACCGCAGGGCAGAAAGAATGGTCTCCACACGCTGATGAGAAAGACTGGCCCTCAGAGAGAGGCCCGAGGGACGCAGTGTAAGGAGGATGAGGAGGAAAAAGCTCTTTTTGTGAAGTGGAACTCACACAAGCAGTGTTTTGCACACACAGAACATTGCCGCAAACAGAGGGGACATCTTGGGGAACATTTCGCTTCCTCTTGGAGGCGGGACCCTTCGCGAGCCCTCTTGACCGGCCCGTCAGGACGACGGCTTGGTGGCCGCAGACGATCCTCCTCGGTCCGTGATGCCTCTTAGACACCACCCAGTTTGGCTTGCGTCGGACATCCGGCTCGGGGCGGGCGGCCGCGGTGGACGCCGCCGGCTGCTTGAAAGGTCTCTGCTCGGGGTGACGCGCTGATGAGGAGCGGGATCTAGGCTGCGCTTGGAATGAGCGACGAGGCATCACGTAGCTCATAGCTTTCGCGCGCTTTTGCGCCTCAGCGAAACTCTCAACCACCGACTCCACGGTGTCACCAAAGAGGGCGGAGGGAGTAATAGGAGCGTTGAGGAGGGTCTTACGGTCCGTGTCCTTCAGGTCAGCTAAGGTTAGCCAAAGGTGCCTGTGGAGGACTACCATGAAACCCATAGCACGGCCAATGGCTTGGGCGGAGCGCTTGGTTGCTATGAGGGCGAAGTCCGTTGCCGCGTGCAGGTCTCTGACAACGTCTGTGTCGACACTGCCGTCATCCAGGGACTGCAGGAGCTTTGCCTGGAACACCTGCAGCACTGCCATGGAATGCAGTGCAGGCGCTGCTTCTCCCGCAGAAGCGTAGGCCTTATCTGCCAGATGGGCCGTGAACCTGCAAGGTTTGGAAGGCAGGTTGAGCTCCAACCCTAAGAAGGTAGCCGAAGGGCACAGGTGCGTGGCGATGGTCTCCTCGACGGGGGGCATGCGCACATATCCGTGGGCCTCCGCCCTGTCTACGTGGGAGAAGAAAGTGTGGGTGGAAGCGTGGACCCGCGCCGATTGGGGTGCAGCCTACAACTTAACCACATGTTCATAGACGTCCGGGAAGAAGGGCGTCCTCCTTTTCTGGGTGGCCTGGCGGCAGCCCGGGAAATACCAGGAATCAAGCCTACTCCTGGCCGGTTCGTCAGGAGCGTTCCAAGAGAGGTCCAACTCTCTGACTGCCTTCTCCAGCACCCTCATGAGCTCCTCTTGGAGGTCTAAGGGGGTGTCGACGTCTGGGCGGTCGGGCTCGGAAGCAGCCCAATCCTTCTCCGACGGCGAGATGGACATAGAGTCCTCCTCCCTGGATGCGCAGAAGGAAACGAAGTCGGCGACGGCAGGGGGAGGATGGAAGGCCTCCCCCGAGAAGACAACTGGAGAGCGGGGAGAACGGCGGTCCCAGGCATCATCGCCGTCTTCGTCGTCTCCTTGAACAGGGCCCACCAGCGGCTCGTTGGCGGCAGTGGGCCTTGTTCCTGTAATGGAACGTGCGTGGTCCCTCCTGGCTCTCAGGATACGAGCCGGCAGCTCCGCGCAGTGGGTGCAGCCGGAATCCAGGAAGGTCCAGGCAAGCCACGCAGTGAGGGTGGGTATCTGGCGGTTCATTAGGGCCCGCGCAGATGCTGCAGATGGAAGTAAATCCTCAGGTGCAACTTCGACGATGAGCGCGAAGGAAGAGATTCTGTAATTGGCCAGTTTTTCCTAACTGGCGTTAGCCTATAAGATTTCAGGAAATTATAAGGAAAGGGATTTCCCGCAGCGTTTTACGCAGTGTTGAAGTGACCGCTCTCGAAAGGGAACCCAGAATTACATTTTTATAAGCTACCGAACCGTAAAAGCCAACCTTTAAGGAGACAAAAGTGGATACAGGCAATAAGATGTTAAGTATCAGCAGGAAGAATGGGTAAATGATGGGATCCTGACACTTAAGCCCAATTTATACTTCTGCGTCGAGTGTACGGCGTAGGCTGTGTGTTGCACACGTAGCCTATGACGTACCCTGACGTGCACCTCTCCAAAAATGTAACAACGCGTTGATTCTACGTGGACCGCAAGCGCTGTGATTGGTCTGCCAGAACCCCTCCCTCAGGGATACACATGCTCCCTCTGCATGTGTAACTGCACGTCAACGCGGACAAGGATGCAGAAGTATAAATGAAAATTGACGCGTAGCCCCCGGCGTAGAGGCTAAGGCGCAGGTCCGACGCAGAAGTATAAATCAGCCTTTAGTATGCCTACGTGTGCAGTAAACATTTTGTCACTGGTGAGTCAAATATCTAAATGTCAGTTTTATATATTATATTTCTGTAAGCTAAGCTGTAGCATTTTGACAGTATGCAACTTGTTAGAATGTGGATCAATCAGAAAGCTATGCAGTAACGTTACGTTTGCGAGTGCCTTAGCTACTTCAGCTAATATAGCTAACAGCTTTCAAACAGCTTGTCCCACCATCGTTTTAGTCAAAAAATCTATCAAATAGTTGTAAATATTAAAGTATTTCACTTCTGGCCATTCAGTGGGATGGTGCCTTAGTTACAGTAGTTGTTAGGCTTGCAAGTGCCTTAGTTACAGTTGCTTGCTAACAGCGAATGTATCCACCTATGAGGACTTTGACTTATCCCATTATTTTAGTTATCGATACCAACTGCACCCCAACTTCCCTATATATCTGGCTCTATTTGGTCCATAAATAATTTATAAATGGACATTTTCATATACACTAGAGAATCTTGCAAAAAGATTTTACACAGGATACATCATTCCAATAAAATTTCCATTTCTCTATGTGTGAGAGAGGCAGAGAGGGTGATAAACAAGCTTTATTTACCACAGTAGAATGACAATAAACAATGTCAACCTATTAATTTGTTTTAAATTAAGCTATTGTTACCTAGATGATTTATGTTGTTTCAGGCTCCAAAAGTGATGACGAGTCTCATCCAGACTACATTCCAACCTTACTGCCTCACAAGAGTGTAAAAACAGCCACTTCACTACTGAGGCTGCAAAACAGAAACAAGCGTAATCAAGGTGCCACCACCACAACTCTGCTCACAACTGAAAACCCTCCTGAACCCACCTCAGATTTACCTGACCAGCCTACAACAGAACAACTTCACCAAGAGATTAAGCTTTTAAGAGAGGAAAGGGATGCTGCCGGAGAGAGAGAGGGATGAGGCACAGAGAAAGAGGATGATGAGAAGTGCAAATTAATGACCAGTGTTTTCTGGACCATTTTTATTGTAATTCATAAATTTCTTGCTCAGTTCATTCCATTCACTCGCTCTGCAAATTGACCTCAGAAGTCAGTTATTTCTCACACTGCTAAAGCTGCGGCAAAACCCAACAACGCCTGTACTGGCTCAAATGTTTGGGCTAAATAGAACAACAGTTGTACGTATGACAATATAATGCCAAAAATGGCATTCCTAATATGCTGGCCTGATAGAGAGTGCCTATGAGATTCAGTACCATCGGAAATGAGATTGTGAGATGAGATCTAGTTTCCCCACCTGACAAGCATCATCGATTGTTTAGAAATAAGGATCGTGCATCCAAAGAAGTTAGTAGACCCACTTTTCAATCTATCACTACATCACAATCAGAAATTCATGCAAAAATGCATGTCTGTTATTCAACTTTGATTTTTGTGTTTCAGTGCCATGACCTACTTAAATTATAAGAAGTGGACAACTGTTAATTATTTCATCATCTGTCATCCATCTGGATGCATCACCTTCCTTTCAAAAGGCTTGGGGGGTCAGGCATCTGATGTCCATATTAAAGGTTGAAGCTATTTAAGCTATGTGTTCAATCTTTGTTAGGTAGGTTAAATGATGCTGTTACCTGGTGATTTGATCAAATAGTTGTAGATGTCAGGTATATACACTCACCTAAAGGATTATTAGGAACACCATACTAATACTGTGTTTGACCCCCTTTCGCCTTCAGAACTGCCTTAATTCTACGTGGCATTGATTCAACAAGGTGCTGAAAGCATTCTTTAGAAATGTTGGCCCATATTGATAGGATAGCATCTTGCAGTTGATGGAGATTTGTGGGATGCACATCCAGGGCACGAAGCTCCCGTTCCACCACATCCCAAAGATGCTCTATTGGGTTGAGATCTGGTGACTGTGGGGGCCATTTTAGTACAGTGAACTCATTGTCATGTTCAAGAAACCAATTTGAAATGATTGGAGCTTTGTGACATGGTGCATTATCCTGCTGGAAGTAGCCATCAGAGGATGGGTACATGGTGGTCATAAAGGGATGGACATGGTCAGAAACAATGCTCAGGTAGGCCGTGGCATTTAAACGATGCCCAATTGGCACTAAGGGGCCTAAAGTGTGCCAAGAAAACATCCCCCACACCATTACACCACCACCAGCAGCCTGCACAGTGGTAACAAGGCATGATGGATCCATGTTCTCATTCTGTTTACGCCAAATTCTGACTCTACCATCTGAATGTCTCAACAGAAATCGAGACTCATCAGACCAGGCAACATTTTTCCAGTCTTCAACTGTCCAATTTTGGTGAGCTTGTGCAAATTGTAGCCTCTTTTTCCTATTTGTAGTGGAGATGAGTGGTACCCGGTGGGGTCTTCTGCTGTTGTAGCCCATCCGCCTCAAGGTTGTGCGTGTTGTGGCTTCACAAATGCTTTGCTGCATACCTCGGTTGTAACGAGTGGTTATTTCAGTCAAAGTTGCTCTTCTATCAGCTTGAATCAGTCGGCCCATTCTCCTCTGACCTCTAGCATCAACAAGGCATTTTCGCCCACAGGACTGCCGCATACTGGATGTTTTTCCCTTTTCACACCATTCTTTGTAAACTCTAGAAATGGTTGTGCGTGAAAATCCCAGTAACTGAGCAGATTGTGAAATACTCAGACCGGCCCGTCTGGCACCAACAACCATGCCACGCTCAAAATTGCTTAAATCACTTTCTTTCCCATTCTGACATTCAGTTTGGAGTTCAGGAGATTGTCTTGACCAGGACCACACCCCTAAATGCATTGAAGCAACTGCCATGTGATTGGTTGATTAGATAATTGCATTAATGAGAAATTGAACAGGTGTTCCTAATAATCCTTTAGGTGAGTGTAGACGTCGGGCCATTCAGTTGGATCATTTCTCCAACAAAAGGAAGGTAAGGAAAAGGGGCATTGGCATAGACCAATAACATTTAGTTTCTCAATATATCTCCTCCTCTCAGGTTCACATAGATTGGTGAAATAATCCTTTTACATGATTAAAAATAATGAATGTTTTTTTATTTTTAGTATATGCTGTCGCTGATTATGTTCCCCTCCAGTGGGCGTAGTTCTCAGAGTAATATGACAAGTTGCGCTCTGTCTAAATTGCCTGTATCCACTTTTGTGTCCTTAAATGCTCGTTCTTTTGGATCAACAGCTTATAAAAACTTAGTTCTGGATTTTTTAGCTTGTTTGCTGAACACCCTGTCACATAGCATCTTTTAGACATTGTTCTGTTTTTGTCAGAAATGACAAGGAGACAGCTTCACGCAATATAAAGTCAATGGAGAGGGTTGAATTGTCAAAATCGATTTGCGCACAATAAAAGATGCACATGTCCTTGCCAATAAAAAAGAGACTTTCTCAGCACTTAGTGAGGCAAGATGGTTCTCTGTCATGGACCTTAAATCCCGATACTACTAAGTCAAAGTAGCCGAAGAAGATAAGCACAAAACAGCTTTTGTTTTGTTTGTTCTCTCGGCTTCTTTGAGTTTAACCATATCTCCAGGAATGTGGCTGGGAACCACTGCTCTACACTATCTGAGCATCATTCAGTTGTGCTGTTAAGTGAAGTTTCCAATGCACCAGAGTTTGTTGTTCTTGCACAGTCCTTGGCGTTGATTGCCTCATCCGTTCCTGAAAGTTTTGCCTGGCCATGTTATGAGACTATTCCTGGAATGACCCGCAATGACTGGTACCGAGTTTAGAGGGAGGATTCATCTTTGAGAAAGATCATTTATTTTGTGGAACAACATTAGAAACCTAACTTCCGACAGACCAACCTTGAACCCTGCAAGGTCAAACTGCTCCGGAGAGAATAAATCCTGCTTGAACTATGAGATGGAGTGCTATAAGTGGACTACCCATGGGACTGTGCTTCATCAGCTAGTTCTGCCTCAAATATGCAAGAAAAGAGCATTGAAGTGTGTTCATGATGAGGTAGGCCATCTTGGTTGTGAGCATGTATTTGACATAGTTTGTGCTAGATTCTTTTGGCAGAAGATGGCAAGGGATATTGAGAACTGATGTCATAACTGTGAAAGATGTTTCAGGAGGAAAGCAAACCCTCAAAAAGCAGCTCCCATGGAATCCATACAGATAACTTTCCCCTTTATCCCGGCAAATGCACCGGCGCGTTTTTGTTTTCACTTAGCAGCAAAATCGACTTTAAATACTCTGACATTTTGTGACAGAAACAAGTCATACTTTTATTTGTGTACACTCACAATAATAACAAAACTTTGTGCTTTTGTAAAATAAAAAAAACAAACAGGTTGCGCTTTCTGCCGTCTCAGTCTCTGTGAACTTCTTTCTGAAACGCATCACAAAAATGAACTGAAATTCAGTGAATACTTACCACATAGACTTGAGAGATATGTCTTTAGAAAGCTCAAAGTGTCTACTTTTAAATTAAGCGAGTCATATCGAAAACAAATATTCTGTTTATGTAATCCGTATAAAACCAACAATAGGTACAGTTTCTCCCGTCTCTTCTCATTACCTGTAATTTGTCCACACACACACACACACACACACACACACACACGCAGTGCAGGCTATTCTTAAAGTAATCGTCCATATGAGGCACCCAAACCTATAAACGCCCCCATCACCTCGATAAACAAAGCATCAAGCTTCCTCAGGTTCATCTACTTTTCGTCAAGTTTTTCATTGAGTTTTGGAAGAACGACAAGGAAGCACAAAAAATTAACATACAGTACACAAGAGTAAATACAAACAAGAGTTCGTTGATAGTTGCCAACAGCACAGCAGCTCCAGACAAACAATAAGACACTCAAAACCAACGCATGGAGCGGAATTAAAGCAACCTCCGGCCTTCCCACACAGCTCTCTCCTGGAAAGCTTTTCTAATATTAATGCGGGTCCTAAAGCTTTTCCTGATTATAACCCTTCATTTTACAGTGATATTCTTATGAGCTTTTCTCTTTTGTAATGTCTTTCAGGCATCTCTCTTTCAACAGTCTTTCTTCAAATCTCCCTCTTGCACGTTCTCTCTCCTCCACCGTCATACGCCCCCTAATGCTGATTGGCTACACATTTGTTGTTGTGTCTGGTTGTGTCAGTCCGACCAACTTTCAAACAACGTTTTTCCGAATATCGCTTACCCCACCTATATTTTCTTTATTTTTATGTGCAAAAAAAATCTCCTTTATATTTTCCTCTTTTTCTTGTTGAATTTAACTTTGTTTCATCCCTCAGGCTTATAAATAAAAAGAATGCATTTTTTTGATGCATTATGATGAATTATTTAAAGATATTTTACCTTGTCATTGTGCTTTTTTTTCTATCTCATATTATGATGTACGCAAAACGTTTTTTTTGTTGTCATTATGATTGTTCATTATTAAAGATACAACCATGGTATCTTTCCCTCATCTTGTATGTAATTATAAGTTCTGCAATAAAAAAAAGATATGAGCGACAGGTGCACTAACACCTCATAGCATCAGTAACTCGACAACCCTACCTAGTACGGTTTTCCTCAGCGTTTACAGTGTTTGGAATGTCAAAATGTAAGTATCACTACTTAAAAATTAAGATTACCCCAGAATGAATTGCATTGCTAGCCCACCCCAACACTTACACACAATAATAATGATACATGCTGACCAATACTTAATTATATGATTTTTTTTTTTTACAGAAAACTATAGTAAAACAAGCAAAATGTAATTTGTTTTGTCACATGACATAGCTATGCATGAATACACACTAGACAAATGCAGCCGATGTGAATACATTTCAATTTTCAGTCAAGCAATGAACCAATGCATAAGTTAATGAAATGATTATATTTTTTTACTGACAATAGGAAACGTTAATAAATGAATAGAAGTAACCATCACAATAAATAAAAACATATACAAGACAACAACACATTAAACAAAGCTTTATTCAAACTTATTGTTATAACAATCACGTATTTACAGGCGGTGAACTCCACATCCTATTGCCGTCTCAACACATGTGCCAATTCTGGGGCTTTATTTTGATGAAGCAGTTGACCACCGTGAACACCTTCACCTGTCTTTGCCATCCATCACGTCCCTCATTGCTGCAGTCAATCTGGAATCTGATCATGGATGGGAAAGGGACATCGAGGACAGAAACCAGCAGAACAAACTTGACCAAAATCACATCCTCAATGTCTTTTTCTAGAAGCTCTCGCTGTCTCTAGGCTCACTGAGGCTGAAGAGACCACAGCAACATCCAGGCCAGATGAGGCAATAAGGGCAGGTGGAGTGATGCAGGGTCTCATCCATGGCACTAAACCATTTCCAGGACACTGCTGTGGCTCCCCATCCTCAGTGCTCACACCAGTCTGCAGACATTTCAGATCCTACAGAAATACATAATACAAAAGCAGTCATTTAAACAGCACAATGTCATTTGATTTCTGTATTTGAAGTAAGAAAATTGTCTTACTTTATATTTTTGTTTCAGGTTTAACCTTTTTTCCCACAAATGCCGCCGTCAACTTTCCTTACAGGCCCTGCTCCACCACAAAAACGTGTAAATAATACAATTTTAAGTTACTTTATGTAGATTTGTTTATTTACATTACTTACATTAATGTAATGTAAACAGTGTTGACAACAGTGAATTCTACATAATAGCATATATACATCACTCAGATGTCTATTTCATGTTGTGATGTGTTCATCTGCAGTACTTATCAAAGATTTTCCTGTCAGATGTTAAATAGATATTTATCAAATCAAATCACCTTTATTTATATAGCGCTTTTTACAATGCCAATTGTTTCAAAGCAGCTTCACAGTGGTAACAGGAAAATAATGCAACAGAATTTGATTCGCCTGTACAGCCGCTCTGGTGAAAACGGTGATGTCATCCAGCTCATTTCAATTATCATATAGTGTCAATGCAGGCAGGTCAGTAATATAGTTGAAATTTAAGTGTCCCCAACTGAGCAAGCCAAAAGCCAAAGGCGACGGTGGCAAGGAACCAAAACTCCTTCAGGGCCAGAATGGAGAAAAAAACCTTGGGAGAAACCAGGCTTAGTCGGGGTGCCAGTTCTCCTCTGGCCGACGAACAAATAGTGTATGATTATGATTCTGGCAACATTACAGGTCAGAAGTCATACAGTGGGGAGAACAAGTATTTAATACACTGCCGATTTTGCAGGTTTGCCCACTTACAAAGCATGTAGAAGTCTGTAATTTTTATCATAGGTACTCTTAAACTGTGAGTGACGGAATCTAAAACAAAAATCCATAAAATCACATTGTATGATTTTTAAGTAATTAATTTGCATTTTATTGCATGACATAAGTATTTGATACATCAGAAAAGCAGAACTTAATATTTGGTACAGAAACCTTTGTTTGCAATTACAGAGATCATACGTTTCCTGTATTTCTTGACCAGGTTTGCACACACTGCAGCAGGGATTTTGGCCCACTCCTCCATACAGACCTTCTCCAGATCCTTCAGGTTTCGGGGCTGTCGCTGGGCAATACAGACTTTCAGCTCCCTCCAAAGATTTTCTATTGGGTTCAGGTCTGGAGACTGGCTAGGACACTCCAGGACCTTGAGATGCTTCTTACGGAGCCACTTCTTAGTTGCCCTGGCTGTGTGTTTCAGGTCGTTGTCATGCTGGAAGACCCAGCCACGACCCATCTTCAATGCTCTTACTGAGGGAAGGAGGTTGTTTGCCAAGATCTCGCGATACATGGCCCCATCCATCCTCCCCTCAATACGGTGCAGTCGTCCTGTCCCCTTTGCAGAAAAGCATCCCCAAAGAATGATGTTTCCACCTCCATGCTTCACGGTTGGGATGGTGTTCTTGGGGTTGTACTCATCCTTCTTCTTCCTCCAAACACGGCGAGTGGAGTTTAGACCAAAAAGCTCTATTTTTGTCTCATCAGACCACATGACCTTCTCCCATTCCTCCTCTGGATCATCCAGATGGTCATTGGCAAACTTCAGACGGGCCTGGACATGCGCTGGCTTGAGCAGGGGGACCTTGCGTGCGCTGCAGGATTTTAATCCATGATGGCGTAGTGTGTTACTAATGGTTTTCTTTGAGACTGTGGTCCCAGCTCTCTTCAGGTCATTGACCAGGTCCTGCCGTGTAGTTCTGGGCTGATTCCTTACCTTCCTCATGATCATTGACGCCCCACGAGGTGAGATCTTGCATGGTGCCCCAGACCGAGGGAGATTGACCGTCATCTTAAACTTCTTCCATTTTCTAATAATTGCGCCAACAGTTGTTGCCTTCTCACCAAGATGCTTGCCTATTGTCCTGTAGCCCATCCCAGCCTTGTGCAGGTCTACAATTTTATCCCTGATGTCCTTACACAGCTCTCTGGTCTTGGCCATTGTGGAGAGGTTGGAGTCTGTTTGATTGAGTGTGTGGACAGGTGTCTTTTATACAGGTAACGAGTTCAAACAGGTGCAGTTAATACAGGTAATGAGTGGAGAACAGGTGGGCTTCTTTAAGAAAAACTAACAGGTCTGTGAGAGCCGGAATTCTTACTGGTTGGTAGGTGATCAAATACTTATGTCATGCAATAAAATGCAAATTAATTATTTAAAAATCATACAATGTGATTTTCTGGATTTTTGTTTTAGATTCTGTCTCTCACAGTTGAAGTGTACCTATGATAAAAATTACAGACCTCTACATGCTTTGTAAGTAGGAAAACCTGCAAAATCAGCAGTGTATCAAATACTTGTTCTCCCCAGTGTATTAGATCAATAGATATTCGTAGGATTATTCGAAAGATTGGAGTCGTCACGCCGGGGACGGGTTTAATGAGGATGTCGTGTCGATGCGGCATTTACAGGGGGGAGTTTAATTGACACGGTCTCTGCAGACACTTCAGGCATGCGTTCGTCATGTCCAGGCAAAGGTCCACCATCTGGTCCGGATCCGGCCGACTGCAGTAAACCTCGGGATAAACACAGAGACTAACATTAGCGTAGATGCCATTCTTCTTATGATGTAACGAGTACATCAGGTGTTATGGGAAGTGTTCCCGGTTCCGGCTGACCTAGTTAATGCAGCCTAAAACAATCATTTAACTGATTTGTATAATATAAATTAAAAATGTTTTATGTGTATGCCATAGTAAACAGATGTGTTTTTAGTCTAGATTTAAACTGACAGAGTGTGTCTGCTTCCCGAACAATGCTAGGAAGACTGTTCCAGAGTTTAGGTGCTAAATAGGAAAAGGATCGACCGCCTGCAGTTAATTTTGATATTCTAGGTATTATCAACTAGCCAGAATTTTGAGACCGCTATAGACGTGATAGAGTATAATGTGTTAAGAGCTCGCTCAAGTACTGGGGAGCTAAACCATTTAGTGCTTTGTAAGTAATCAGCAAGATTTAAAAAATGTATACGATGTTTAATAGGGAGCCAATGGAGTGTTGCCAGAACCGGGCTAATATGGTCATACTTCCTGGTTCTAGTAAGAACTCTAGCTGCTGCGTTTTGGACAAGCTGCAGTTTATTTATTAAGCGAGCAGGGCAACCACCCAGTAGAGCATTACAATAATCTAGCCTTGAGGTCATGAACGCATGAACTAACTGTTCAGCATTTTTCATTGAAAGCATGTGCCGTAATTTAGATATATTTTTAAGATGGTAGAATGCAGTTTTACAGATGCTAGAAACATGGCTTTCAAATGAAAGATTGGTATCAAAGAGCACACCCAGGTTCCTAACTGACGACGAGGACTTGACAGAGCAGCCATCTCCATCATCCATTTAGTAAGCATCTATAAGATGTATATGGTTTATGTAAATCCACTTTGGAGACGTATGTGTGTTACTGGAGCTCCCCTGTTAGCTATACATAATAAAAAGTGTTTTACAGCAAAATCACAACTATATTATACTGTCTAGCGTCTTTACACCTTCAACAATTCAACAGTTTACTATACAGTAATTCAACAAATGCATTCAACAAATTTTAACACAAGGGACCGTTTACTCACATTTGAAAACACCCACGTCGCTCTTCTCCTCTGTGTTCAATTATGACGTATATTTCCTCTCCCGTGGCCTCCTGGGATAGAAAAGTATCCATCGGATAGGCACTTCAGAATCTGGGCGAATGCAGTAGGCCATCCGGGGATTTCTCGTCTACTCTTTTATGAATACTGAAGTTTTGAACATACTCTTTTCACGTACTGTTTTCTCCTACTATATAGTAGGCAAGTAGGCATTTTCGAACGCAACATTAGTACAGTGGGGAGAACAAGTATTTGATACAC
This sequence comes from Coreius guichenoti, assembly GCA_039654105.1. Lineage (NCBI taxonomy): Eukaryota > Metazoa > Chordata > Actinopteri > Cypriniformes > Gobionidae > Coreius > Coreius guichenoti. Next base: position 28,092,484 of record CM077182.1, read on the forward strand.
TGCCGATTTTGCAGGTTTGCCCACTTACAAAGCATGTAGAAGTCTGTCATTTTTATCATAGGTACGCTACAACTGTGTGACGGAATCTAAAACAAAAATCCACAAAATCACATTGTATCATTTTTAAATAATTAATTTGCATTTTATTGCATGACATAAGTATTTGATACATCAGAAAAGCAGAACTTAATATTTGGTACAGAAACCTTTGTTTGCAATTACAGAGATCATACGTTTCCTGTAGTTCTTGACCAGGTTTGCACACACTGCAGCAGGGATTTTGGCCCACTCCTCCATACAGACCTTCTCCAGATCCTTCAGGTTTCGGGGCTGTCGCTGGGCAATACGGACTTTCAGCTCCCTCCAAAGATTTTCTATTGGTTCAGGTCTGGAGACTGGCTAGGCCACTCCAGGACCTTGAGATGCTTCTTACGGAGTCACTCCTTAGTTGCCCTGGCTGTGTGTTTCAGGTCGTTGTCATGCTGGAAGACCCAGCCACGACCCATCTTCAATGCTCTTACTGAGGGAAGGAGGTTGTTGGCCAAGATCTCGCGATACATGGCCCCATCCATCCTCCCCTCAATACAGTGCAGTCGTCCTGTCCCCTTTGCAGAAAAGCATCCCCAAAGAATGATCTTTCCACCTCGATGGTGTTCTTGGGGTTGTACTCATCCTTCTTCTTCCTCCAAACACGACGAGTGGAGTTTAGACCAAAAAGCTCTATTTTTGTCTCATCAGACCACATGACCTTCTCCCATTCCTCCTCTGGATCATCCAGATGGTCATTGGCAAACTTCAGACGGGCCTGGACATGCACTGGCTTGAGCAGGGGGACCTTGCGTGCGCTGCAGGATTTTAATCCATGACGGCGTAGTGTGTTACTAATGGTTTTCTTTGAGACTGTGGTCCCAGCTCTCTTCAGGTCATTGACCAGGTCCTGCCGTGTAGTTCTGGGCTGATCCCTCACCTTCCTCATGATCATTGATGCCCCACGAGGTGAGATCTTGCATGGAAACTTGCATCAGTTTGTGGTTGGGGGATGTCTGCATATAATTTTGTTTTGGGGGGTTATTGTTGCACTCCCTGCTCTATGCTAGGCTGAATGGATGGGCTGGGAGCTATTGTCCAGAACAGAATCATGTTGCCAATCCAAACTCTATGCTAATTGCCAATCATATTTGACGATAGTATTCTTGACAGAAATGCTGTCCCGGATCGGAGTATCCTCAGGGGAAAAAAGTGTAACTGACAAGACGTAAGACGCCGGACGTAGCGTAAGCATTTTGAATTACAAGAGGCGTTACACTTTCTTATTAAGTTGAATACGAAAGGCGGTCTGGCGGAAGCTAGATATTCTACTTTATAACGTTTTAAATATGGATATTTTTCTTACAAAAACCCATTGATTTGCTTCCGATGGCCTTTATTAACCCCCCGGAGCTGTGTGGAGTCAAAAGATAATTTATATCAAAGGCAATTTACAAAATAATGTTATTATGAATTCATATGTTGAAAACAGAAAAATAGTTCATTTTGGTAATTTGAGAGGAGACAAGTGACTGTGAAGAGTTGGTTTATGCTCCCTGCAATGGAGAGAGGAATAGTGGTATCAAAGAGTTTATTCTCTTAAACTCCTCTGATTACCCTTTCAACATGCACCCTCAAAGGGCAATGGACTGTGTGTCAGAACATCCACCTCTGACATGTGGGCCCTCTTGGAGAGGAGACAATGAACAGTCCCAGGTACAAGGTCATCCACCAAGAATCCCTTGACCTCCATGATGGCCATGTCAGGCGTTAAGAGTGATGTAATCCCTGACTGACGAAACACCTCCCTGTCACTCATGGAACCCTCAAAGAGTGCTGACACAAAAGTCAGGGCTCTGTGAGGGGACATGCCCACCATAGTTTTAAAGGTGAGGTGGGACTTGTAGTTGGAGAAAACTTTGTTTCTAAAGGAGCAGGGATGAAGCTGTTTGACACTGTAGCTCTGTACAATCAAGCACTACTTGTGTGTCGCTGTAGCTGCCATCAAAGTCATGTGGACGACTGGCCTTCACAGCTGCGGGAGACATCCATATACAGATCGAGCCCAGTAAGCTGTAGAGGAAGTCGGCCCAGGTCACGATGATTCGGCTGACTGTTGCTCGGTGGATGTTAAATCTATGACCCAACTCTTGCTAGGTACAGCCAATGAACAGGTATGTCAGGAAGAGGTAGAGCCTCTGAAGTTCAGTGTTAATTCATTTCTGTTAATATTGTTGAACTATTAAGTTAAGTTGTCTTGTCATACGTGCTCAAGAATATGATTAAGACAGTTAATGAGAAGAAGTTGATATTACAACTATCTTACCTGGTGTGAAATCTGATGTCTTCAGGCGACGAAGCAAACCGTTTCAGTCCAAAGGAGTTATAAAGATTAAATGTTTGGAGCTGCTCTTTCAGCGCCTCGATTTCCCTCAACGTTATTCTGGAGTGACATTCTGAACACTGTGTTTAAACCATCACACAAAGGTGAAGGTTTCATCTTTTGATTTCATTATTTCAATAATGTGTACAGTGGTCAAATGTGCTGTGTAATGACCACAGTTACATATCTAGTAAACTATGCTTCTTAAGTTTAATGTTATATATTTATTTAAAGATAAAATAAAAACAACTCAGCGTACCATGTGCTCTGACATTCCCTCTGCCGTGTCAGTGGTGTTGCATTGTGCTGCATCTGATTGGTATGTTTAGGAAAAAAAAAAACACGTGTAGCATGAGCATAACAAATAATTGGTCTTCCTGCATTACTGGAGAAAAATAATCACACAGCAGTATCAATGAAGGAATATAATTAGCAGGAATTATATGTTACTCAAAATAAACACGTTTATATAGTTCGCTCAACTTTATTTAGTGCACAGGAAAGTTCTACAAGACCACCATTACCGTCACCTGCACAGAACTGAGCACTGCTCATGCGCTAACCCTCAGGCACACCATGCCGTAATGAATAGTGTAGAGAGGAAATAACATGTTCCCTTTCGTTCAGTCACTCCGAGTAACGTCAGTGACTGACGAATGGGGGTTTCGCCTAGAAGCCTATCATCTTCGAGATCTAGAAAACGCCCAATGGCAGTGCCAATGCCATGGGCATGCGGAATTTGCATAGCGTAACTCCGCCCCACAGTGTGGGTATATAAGGAAGTACGCTGGCAACATCGCATTATGTTTCTGCTTCGGAGCCAAGAGCATCTATCTCTTCACTCCTTAAGCCTTTTTGAGTATATCGTCAAGCTTCTTCGAGACGAACAGCTTTCCAGTCGGCGTTGGTGTTACGGCGCGTTCCAGCGAGTGTTTACTTCCTGCCTGCTGATCTGTGCAGTGATCTGCATCCAGCTGGTATTCGTTCCCTGGGCGCTTCGGCATCGCTGTGAAGCTCCCTCTCACAAAAGAGCTCGCATGTGGCACATCTTTTTAAAGACGGTTTGCCCGTGCACTTCTGGGTGCGGTCGATCTCTGTTGCCATCTGATGGGCACAATCGCTGCGTGACGTGTTTGGGCTTCAGCACGTTCAAGCAGCGTTTGTGGATGCGTCATGTTCTCACTGCGGGAACATGACCATCGCGATGTTGCGGTCGAGACTCAATGACCTCCGCAAGGAAAGAGAGTCCCCTCTGCCACACCCCAATCTACCGTCTCCGAGAGAGATGGTACTTTGGCTGGTGGCCAGGGTGACCTGAGGGTTACGGTGTGGCATAACCCCGACGATCATTCCTCGGGCCACACCCCCCTCTCGCACATCGCTACCCGCGAGTGATCGGACTGAAGCAGCGGGACCGTCTGCGGACGCCCCGTGTGTTTCGTTCGGCGCTCCAGTTGGCGATGAGATGTCGATCGCCGCATCTCAAGGTGGGCTGGAGTCCTCTGGGGATGAAGATTCGGCTATGCTGCTGCCTTCGGGCGTGCCAGCATTGCCCGAGTCCGACCCGGAGTCGACAGCCATGTCATCTCGGGGGATGTTTGGTCTTTGGGTGTGACGCATCCTGACAGCTGTTGGGCCCCGCCCCCAATTACTTTCTCTCCCGGGATACATGAGGAGGTCACGTGGTCCTGGAAGTCCCCGTTGTCTTCCCGCAACCGTTCGGCGGCCTCCTCCGCCTTCTCTGCCCTCGATGGGGCCGCGGCCAAGGGTACACTGGGGTCCCCCCTGTTGACGCTCAGTTGCAATCACGGTCGAGACTCAATGACCCCCGTATGGAGGGAGAGTCCCCTCTGCCACACCCCAGTTATCCTCTCCACGTGACGGGATGTTTGGCTGGTGGCCAGGGTGACCTGAGGGCTGCGGTGTGGCATAAACCCCGACGAGTATTCCTCGGGCCACACCCCCCCTCTTGCACAGAGTGCTTCAATGTGGCGCGGTGATCCTAAGCGCCCCTCCAAGGCCTGTAGTTCTCGTCTACTCTGGTGGCGAGGGACTGCAGAGCTGCGGGGCAGGCCGCCGCCTCTCAGCACGCCATGGCCATCCTTCAGGTCTTCCAGGCCAGGATGCTCGTGGCATGCACAAGGGTAGAGCTGTCCCAGGGCTCTTAATGAGCCGCGTGCCGCCACCGACCTCGCCCTCCGGGTGACGAAGGTGACCGTGCGCTCCCTGGGTCAGGTGATGTCCACAGCTGTGGTCCAGGAGAGACGAGGCTAAGCCTGGTCGATATGAGAGAGGCTGAGCGAACCCGGTTCCTCAACGCTCACATATCCCAGGCTGGCCTCTTCGGCGGCACGGCCAAGAACTGCGCCCAACAGTTCTTGGCCGTCCAGTAGCAGACTAAAGCCATTAAACGTACTGCCCCGGCGGCTGTTACTCAGCCGCAGGCTCAGTCGCCTCAGTCTGCTTGCCGCCGAGGGCGCCCTCCTGCGGCTTCGACCCTCCCGCCGCCCTTTCCGTGCCGCGCCGTAGGGATGGTCGCAGGAAGGCGCCCCCGTCCGCTCCCAGCCCCGCAGCCCGCCTAACGCCAGGCTAGCGGCGATCCTGACGCGGACAGCTCAGGGATGGGCAGTTCTTCCAAGGAGTTGGTAGCAGGGCCACTCCTTCCCCCGGTGGAGGGCCGGGGGAGAATCTTCTGTTCAGCTGCTGGCCCCCAGGTCAGCAGCACCCTATGTGGAAGAACTAACTCACCCATCCCTGAGCACCCAGAGACCGATGGCAGTGTGCGCCGCCCCCGGGCCACGCCACTCTCGTCCCTCTCTAACGCCAGTCTCCTCTCAGAGCAGACCCCAGTGGAACGCGCGTCCTTCCCTGGTCTCCTCTGTCAGGACGCGGCTGATGACCGTGCCCCCACACCGGGACGCTACGCCTCCCACGTCCGGGCCGGTCACGCCGCCTCGCTGCCCCACCCGGGGTACGTCTGTGGTCCGCACGACCCCGCTGGTGCAGTTTTTGGGAGCCTGGCTAGAGCTTCCCGGACTGTTCCGCTGGGTCGAGAAGACCATCAGGCTCGGCTATGCGATTCAGTTCGCTCAGGCTCCTCCCCGCTTCCGGGGAGTCCGCCACACCATGGGGGGCCCAACGCCCCTGTCATGCGTGCAGAAGTTGCTACCTTGCTGGCGAAGGGTGCGATCGAGCCTGTCCCTCCAGCCGAGATGAAGTCCGGCTTCTACAGCCCTTACTTCATTGTACCCAGGAAAACCGGTGGGTTACGACCGATCCTGGACCTGCGCGTCCTGAACCGATCCCTTCACAGGCTTCCGTTCAGGATGTTGACAGCGAAGCGCCTTTTCGAATGCGTTCGTCCAGTAGATTGGTTTGCAGCGATCGACCTGAAGGACGCCTACTTCCATATCAGTACGCGGTCCTCCCATTCGGGCTAGCTCTGTCCCCTCGCGTCTTTACGAAGATTGTCGAGGCAGCCCTTGTGCCACTCAGGCAACACGGGGTTCGCATCCTGAACTACCTCGACGACTGGCTGTTCCTGAGTCACTCTCGAGAGCAGGTGTGCGAACACAGAGACCTGGTGCTCCAGCACTTAGCCCGTCTGGGCCTTCGGGTCAACTGGGAAAAGAGCAAACTCTGCCAGTGCAGAGGATCTCTTTTCTCAGTATCGACTCGGTCGGCCAGGTGCGCGCAGCTTACGAGCGAGCGCGCGCAGTCACTGCTGACTTGCCTCCGTCAAATCAGGAGCAAGAGTGCGGTTCCACTGAAGTTATTTCAGAGGCTCCTGGGGCATATGGCATCTGCAGCCGCGGTAACGCCGCTCAGATTGCTTCATATGAGACCGCTTCAGCACTGGCTTCGCGATCGAGTCCCGAGATGGGCATGGCAGTCGGGCACGCTCCGGGTCCCAGTGACTCGGGCCTGCCTGCAGACCCTCACCCCGTGGTCGAACCTCAGTTCTACGGCCGGTGTGCCCTTAGAACGAGTTTCCAGGCAATTTTGTTGTGTCAACAGATGCCTTCACCACGGGCTGGGGTGCCATGTGCAATGGACATGCTGCCGCGGGCTCCTGGACAGGACCCCAGCGCCTTCTGCATGTCAATTGCCTCGAGTTGCTGGCAGTACGGTTTGCCCTGCACCGCTTCCAAGCGCTGCTCAAGGGTCAACACGTGCTAGTCCGGTCAGACAACACGGCCACAGTAGCGTACATCAACCACCAGGGTGGTCTACGTTCCCGCCGCATGTCTCAACTCGCCCGCCATCTCGTCTTATGGAGTCAGAAGCACCTGAGGTCCCTTCGTGCCATCCACGTCCCGGGAGTCCTGAACCGTGCAGCCGACGAGCTCTCACGGCTTCAGCCACTTCCTGGAGAATGGAGACTCCATCCCCAGACGGTTCAGCTGATATGGAAACAGTTCGGCGACGCACAGGTAGATCTGTTTGCCTCCCACGACTCTTCCCATTGCCGCCTGTTTTATTCCCTGACCGAGGGCTTCCTCGGCACGGATGCTCTGGCGCACAGCTGGCCGCGGGGCCTCCGCAAGTTTGCGTTTCCCCCAGTGAGCCTTCTCGCACAGGTTCTGTGCAAGATCAGGGAGGACAAGGAGCAGGTCCTTTTGGTCGCCCTGTATTGGCTCGGCCGGACCTGGTTCTCCGAACTCGTACTCCTTGCGACAGCCCCTTCCTGGTCGATTCCTCTGAGGAAGGACCTCCTTTCTCAGAGACGGGGCACCCTTTGGCACCCGCATCCCGACCTTGGATCCTCCAAAAGTGGTGTTCTTCTCGCCAAGAAGACCCCTGGAAATGCCCGATCGGGTCCGTGCTCGCATTCCTCCAGAAGGGTTGGAACGAAGGCTGTCTCCTTCCACCCTCAAGGTTTATGTGGCCGCTATATCAGCCTACCACGACCTTGTGGAGACGAAAAAGGTAAGTCAGCACGACCTGGTCATCAGGTTCCTGAGGGGAGCGAGGAGACTGAATCCTCCTCACGCTCCCCTCGTACCCTCTTGGGACCTCTCAGTAGTCTTAAGTGCTCTGCAGAGGGCTCCCTTCGAGCCATTGCGGTCAGTCGAGCTTAAGTTCCTGTCTATGAAGACAGCGCTCCTGATCGCCTTGGCCTCCATCAAGAGGGTAGGGGACCTGCAGGCATTTTCGGTTGACGAAGCATGCCTGGAATTCGGGCCGGCCTACTCTCACGTGATCCTGAGACCCCGGCCTGGATATGTGCCCAAGGTTCCCACCACTCCGTTCCAGGTGGTGAACCTGCAAGCGCTGCCTTTGGAGGAGGCAGACCCAGCCTTGGCACTGCTCTGTCCAGTACGGGCCCTCCGTGCTTACGTAGACAGAACGCAGTGTTCAGGACCTCAGACCAGCTCTTTGTCTGTTATGGTGGGAAGCTGAAGGGAAAGGCTCTCTCCAAGCAAGGTTGTCTCACTGGATAGTGGACGCCATTGTTTTGGCTTACCTGACGCAGGGGCGTCCATGCCCCCTAGGGGTCAGGGCTCACTCCACCCGGAGTGTGGCCTCCTCTTGGGCTCTAGCGCATGGCGCCTCGCTAACAGACATTGCAGAGCTGCAGGCTGGGCGACACCCAACACATTCGCCAGATTCTATAATCTCCGAGTGGAGCCAGTGTCCCCTCATGTACTCGCCTCTACTAGTGGCCGGTAATGGACTCAGGTGTCAGGCTCAGGTGTCTTCGCTTGCTCGCCATTCCACTCCACGGACTGGATACGTGCGATATTTTCCTCAGGTAGTTTCCCTGAAGCCCTGAATTCCTCCAGCACTGTTGATGCCGACACCAGTACGTCTGCCCACTCGCTCAGGCCCTCGTGTTGGCTAGGTGCCACCGTGTGCATGGTTCCCCCGTTGGGTGACCCCCACATGTGTATTTCCACTGTAAGTCTCCCTGAGCATGTGTCTTTCCCTTGGCAAGCCCCTTGCCACCCCTGGGGGTAAAAATTCTTCCACCTTCGGCTGGTTACCCCAGAGTTCTCCATATGTAGCCCTGAGCGGGTCATACGTGTTTCCTTAAGTCCTCCCTACGGGTAGGCGTTTGGCGCATACTTCCACCTGGAATATGCTTCCCAGTGTACCTTGGTATTCCTGTGTTAAGTGGGAGTCCTTCGTCCGTACTAGCTTACGACAGGGAGCTCACGCTTACGCAGGGCACTGGATGACAGCCGAGTGGTGTGATTACATTGGGACCCCCATTCGTCAGTCACTGACGTTACTCGGAGTGACTGAACGAAAGGGAACGTCTCGGTTACGTATGTAACCCTCGTTCCCTGAGGAGGGAACGGAGACGTAACGTAGACGTAACGCCCCATTCGTCAGTCACTGACGTTACGTCTCCGTTCCCTCCTCAGGGAACGAGGGTTACATACGTAACCGAGACGTTAACATTATATACATAGAATTTAATTACTTGATGAACATGAAAAAGGTAAACCATTGCCAAGGGCCATCACAGGGTGCTTTTCAATTCTTATTTGTGCATCCTCGTTTCCTTTCCTCGCTTCCTTTCCTTGCGTCTTAGCTCCACCCCTTCACGATGCGAGGACGGAGGAATTGAATCAAGTGAAATGATATATCCTCACTCCCTTTAGCGTCATTTCAAAAGCATTGTCAATTAATGACGACTCTACACCGCTGGATTTAGCTTGCACATTGGGATTCTTGAACATTACAGATAATTATTTATATTGTAATATTTTCAACCTCCACAAAATACCACATTTGCCCATATTTTTTTATATTAACAGTTATTATTGACAATGAATTATTCCCAGTTATTAACTGCTTTTTATTTGTTGTATAGTATTACAGTTTGTTTAATTTTCTTTCATTTTCTTGTGCTTTGATATAATTCTGCAACTGTCCTACTAGTTGTTGTAATTTGACATACATTTGTGTCTTGTACACGGAAACAATAATGATAATTATAATAAATAAACTGTGGCAAGATATGAAGGGGGAGGAGAATTTATACTGCGTCACGATAGTCGATAAAACACTTCCACAAAGGATACACCTGTGTATCCTCGCTCATGACTCCTCAGAAAGCCTCCTCACTCCTCGATCCTCGCGGTGCAATTAGAGAGTTGAGATGTCCTACAAGATGGCTGAGCTCGATCAGTTTCCGGGTCAGAGGATGGAGGACGGAGGAGCGGGGAAACGGGGAGGGATTTTGAGAAGCACCCACAGTCACTAGTTACATTCAACTAAACAGCTATAGAATATTCTGGAGAGATGCCTTTTTAGAAAATGTGTTGCACTATAATGATGAAACTCCAACTGAGAATTAGTGTCACATTCCTTACAAACTGTCAAAGACACATACAGAATCTATAACCTGAATCAATTTGTTTCAATTACACAGCACTTTTCAAACAGAGTAGGTCTAGACCGCACTCTTTATAATATTATTAACAGAGGCCCAACAATTCCCACCATGAGCAAGCACTAGGCGACAGAGGCAAGGAAAAACTTCTTTTTAAGAGGTAGAAACCATGGCCAGGGTGGGCGGCCATCCGCCTCGACCAGTTGGGGTGAAGGGACAGAGAGAGATGCAATGGCCCAGCACTATACAAAGACTCACATGTAGGCCTGTATTATTCTTTAGTTAACTTATTTTCCCCACTTTGCATAGAGCCAAATGGTCTGCCGAAACAAGTGGAAAAACAACCACTGTTAATGTCACTCAGCAGCTTTCAAAATGGCTTCCAATTGGTTCCTTTCATAAAAGGATGGCTTCTTGAGGGTAAGGCTGTTGGGCAGTTCAGCAACTTTTATGGTCATGCCCTGATTCACCAGGGACTGGAGCGTTCCAGTACCTCCGGCCTCCTCTGAAAGACATGGACACACACATGCATGCACAAATTACACAATGTTGCACAGTTGTGACTCTCCCATCCTATTGATAGCCAGTGTACAGGCTGCAAACAGTCATTTTGGTAAGGTGTCATAATCTTATGGTTGATGGGCACATTAGATAAATAATGTATTAATTTGATAATAATGCCATGGATTCATGAAGGTATATTAGGTTATCAAGATAAGCAGTTTCTTTACATCAGTCTTAAAAAGTGTTTGAACATATGCTTACTATATTTTTGGTTGAACAGATCTTGCACTTTTCCCAACAGAACATTGACTTGATCTTTGGTACTGGGTGTTGCGGCTGAGGAGCTGGCTACAGATATAACAACAGACAACAATTCATTTCATAAAACTGTATTATGTATATTTGCAGGGCCTGAGTCCATTTCTGTGGATTTTCATATAACCAATATTACCTTTGAAATGCAGTGCAAAGTTGTTCACTGTGTCCGTTGAGTCAAGGAAATCAGTGGCTCCTTTGCTGATCAGTTCATACACCTCTAAGCTGGACTTTTGGTGGTCAAATGACAAAATGGCCATTTCCACACCCAAAGCTTCAAGCTTGGACACCTTTATAGTACTTAGATAAACAAGACAACCACAAAAATAGTAAATAATTGATATAATTATACACAAAATAGACAAAATCTACTTTTAAAAATCCAACATACACTGAAGAAACAACTCTTAACAGGGCTAGGCAATATATGAAAACAGTGTTGTCACAGGTGGCAAATAAGGGGTCAGGGACCACCAGGGTTACATTTAACTATACATTAGCTGTGTTTATATAGAGTCCAATATCCCTCTAATAATTTGACTTAGCCATATGTGACTACTAATGCTTCAATTGACCAACTTGATCTGAATAGACTAGCCCAACCAGTAGGAATTTAGTTTGAGACGGTGGTATGAGCCTTTGACAATCTCTTCAATGTGAGAATATTTGATGCTGATAGCCTTGTAAACAAAAATCAGTTGGAATATTTATTTGGGATGAATTCCTTTGAAATGACAAAATCTACAGATAAACAATCCAGTTGTCTGTCACAATGTTCTGCTCACATCACAATTGCTGTCGATCATCCTTACATCTAATACTATAATACCACTAATGAAGCTTCTTTCCAAACCTCTAACTTCAGCTTCTTCAGATGCATTTTAATTCTGAGATCCCTCATCTCAGGGCTAAGGTCCTGTGCCTGTCCATGTGCCCTCAATGCTGCTGCCTCTTGACAGTATTTGTGCTTCTCATCTTTCCCTAATGTGGACCACCTGCCCTTAATATCGTTCATTGTGCCTTAGGAAAAAAATAGATGCACAGAAAACTTAACACTTTAGAGTCAGCATCTCTTTTTTGAAGTAAATTCATACTTGGGTTGTGAAACTGTAACAACTCTGTAAAAACAAGATAACGTGTGAAGTAGATGACCTGATGATTTTTTTCAATACACACAGCAGTCTTACACTGAAGAATGCAACTTGCGTGTGTGAAGTACTTGCCAAATACTATTCTGAAAATCTGTTTTATGACCCTTGTAAACCCCTGATGTAAACAACAAACCATTTAGTATAACAATTAAAAGTATCCGATAAATATTGTCTCTCACCTTTGTTTCTGAGAATGTCCCTACAAAAAAGATTGTATGGCGACAGCTCTCTGATGTGAACTTTGGCCTTTGATGGCCGGGGCTCAGACGAAGCTTTAAATTACCTTTTGTAATTTACCTAAAGGCACTCATTGCTCTCACCTACATGCATGGACTTGGCGTGCTTTTGTTCGGCTGACTGGGGCTATGCATTTTTCAAGGAGACCATGTCCCGAAACAGATTCCAGGAAATCATGTGATTCCTGCGTTTCGGTAAAAGAGAGACCAGGCGCTCGCGACTGCAAGACAACAACAAGTTTGCCCTGGTGGCCGAGGTTTGGGAGAAATCCAGAACAGCATCACTTGCTACAAGCCCGGCGCCGACATAACTGTTGATGAGCAGCTCTTCCCAACAAAAGCAAGGTGTAGCTTCATCCAGTATATAGCGAGCAAACCCGATAAATTCGGTATAAAGTTCTGGCTCGCTGCTAATGTCGATACCAAATATATGGTGAGCGGTGTGCCTTATCTGGGCAAAGATGAGGAGGACAGGTCAGAGACTCTGAGACAGTGTGGTGTTGAAAATGGTTGAGCCTTACCTGGGGAAGGGGAGGAACATCACCACTGACAACTTTTTTACTTCCCTCGAACTGGCCAAGGCACTACAGGCCAAGAAAACCAGCCTCGTTGGCACAATGAATAAGAGCAGACGAGATGCTGAAAAGTGACAACGCAATGCTCACAGTCTATCAATGCAAAGCAAGGAAAAACGTCAGCATTCTGAGCACTGTCTACACAACTGTTGCCATTACAAGTAGCCAAAAGGCTAAACCAGAGACAGTCACATACTACAACAGAACCAAGGTCGGAGTAGATGTGCTAGATCAAATGGCGAGGAAATATTCAATGAACGCACCCACATGTAGATGGCCAGTGGCTGTGTTTTATAATATCCTTTACCTGGCTGCGATAAATGCTTCTATCCTGTTCAAGAAATGCACAAATGAGAGAATATCACGGAGGAACTTCATAATGCGACTCGCAAATGAACTTCGCTCCAGCCACATGAGAGCAAAAGCCACACAGCTGACCCAGGCAGGAGCAGCAGCAGATAGAGAAGAGAAAGCAGTGCTAAGTGCGAAGAAACTGCAAGAAAAACAAAACAAAGGACGCTTGTGACAAATGTCACAAGGTAGTGTGTGGGAGCTGCACTTGGATAGCTGTATAAAAGACACCTGTCCACACACTCAATCAAACAGACTCCAACCTCTCCACAATGGCCAAGACCAGAGAGCTGTGTAAGGACATCAGGGATAAAATTGTAGACCTGCACAAGGCTGGGATGGGCTACAGGACAATAGGCAAGCAGCTTGGTGAGAAGGCAACAACTGTTGGCGCAATTATTAGAAAATGGAAGAAGTTCAAGATGACGGTCAATCTCCCTCGGTCTGGGGCACCATGCAAGATCTCACCTCGTGGGGCATCAATGATAATGAGGAAGGTGAGGGATCAGCCCAGAACTACATGGCAGGACCTGGTCAATGACCTGAAGAGAGCTGGGACCACAGTCTCAAAGAAAACCATTAGTAACACACTACGCCGTCATGGATTAAAATCCTGCAGCGCACGCAAGGTCCCCCTGCTCAAGCCAGCGCATGTCCAGGCCCGTCTGGAGTTTGCCAATGACCATCTGGATAATTCAGAGGAGGAATGGGAGAAAGTCATGTGGTCTGATGAGACAAAAATAGAGCTTTTTGGTCTAAACTCCACTCGCCGTGTTTGGAGAAAGAAGAAGGATGAGTACAACCCCAAGAACACCATCCCAACCGTGAAGCATGGAGGTGGAAACATCATTCTTTGGGGATGCTTTTCTGTAAAGGGGACAGGACGACTGCACCGTATTGACGGGAGGATGGATGGGGCCATGTATCGCGAGATCTTGGCCAACAACCTCCTTCCCTCTGTAAGAGCATTGAAGATGGTTTGTGGCTGGGTCTTCCAGCATGACAACGACCCAAAACACACAGCCAGGGCAACTAAGGAGTGGCTCCGTAAGAAGCATCTCAAGGTCCTGGAGTGGCCTAGCCAGTCTCCAGACCTGAACCCAATAGAAAATCTTTGGAGGAAGCTGAAAGTCCGTATTGCCCAGCGACAGCCCCGAAACCTGAAGGATCTGGAGAAGGTCTGTATAGAGGAGTGGGCCAAAATCCCTGCTGCAGTCTGTGCAAGCCTGGTCAAGAACTACAGGAAACGTATGATCTCTGTAATTGCAAACAAAGATTTCTGTACCAAATATTAAGTTCTGCTTTTCTGATGTATCAAATACTTATGTCATGCAATAAAATGCAAATTAATTACTTAAAAATCATACAATGTGATTTTCTGGATTTTTGTTTTAGATTCCGTCACTCACAGTTGAAGAGTACCTATGATAAAAAATTACAGACTTCTACATGCTTTGTAAGTGGGCAAACCTGCAAAATCGGCAGTGTATCAAATACTTGTTCTCCCCACTGTAGTTCTAAATAAGTTCGTTTTCCTGCAGTTTAGCAAATTTTCATATTCTTTATTTTAACTGTTTTGGCCATTTTGTTTCAGGCTTATATGTTTCATACATGTCCATAAAGGTTTTTACTATAGGCATTGAAATGCATATTGGTGATGTTTTTATTAGTTATTATATCCTAAGATTTTTATTTTTTACAAAGAAATTAACAGAATATTGATCTACTTCGAATTTGTATCTGTAATTAGCTGTTCTGTGGTTGTCGATTGTAACAATATGATCCACTGGAGGCAAGTGTTGAAGAACCCAAGTGCAGTTTATTTACAATAATCCAAAGTGAGCAAAACATGAACAGATACAAAACAAACGATGACTTAACTTGAACATAGAAATCACCAACAGCGGTTACAGAGAATACTAGACCAGGAAACAATGAAACATGAGGGCTATATATATATATATACACACACACACACAAGGACTAATGACTAAACAAGACACACCTGTGAACAATTAAACAATGAACCAATGACAAACAGAGCATAGTATCACATGACAAGACAAACCAATAGGTGTGTTCGACATCGGCTGCGGCTGGATGTAACCGATCGGCGAGAGTAGATCGGCGATCGGCGCGTGCAGGCGGGGAGGAGCTGCAAACGGAGACGTGAAGTCGGACACTTTCTGCTTCTCGTAGTTTGCTGCATTTACGTCAGTCATGGCAGATCACGTGGCGTTTGCTTGCTTTATCGCAGACGAGCTGGAAGCGATAGAAATTCCATTATTTTTGCATGAAATTGAGCCCAATGAGCAACGACGGTGAGTAAAGGTTCAATGTAATAAGTATTATTTTTTTATAAAAAAATTATGTACTTTTATAAACAATATACATATAAACAATTTAATTTTAAAATTACTGCCTAGAAAAGGAATACTGTATTACAAACCAAATTAAGTGATCGAACTGTTTCTATTCTTTACTCTTTACAATGTATTACTGATGTAATGGGTGGTTTCTGTAATCAATACATAGCTACTATTGCTAGCTTATTGGTTTAAATATAGATAATTACTCATTCAGTTTACACAAAGAAATAATGGACTTTTATTCCTATTTCAACACTCCTGTATACCCTAATTATTTGATTAAAATCCCAGTTCAACATAAAACATTGAACATTACATTTGAACTACCTGTGTCTTCAGTTACATGTATATGAGCACTGTTTTTCCTTTCTGTTATATACAGAATGGTTCCAAAAATAGTGAATTTTGTGGAGGATGTTGTCCCTCTCTACAGTCCCTCAGAATTTAGAGGTCATTTCAGGCTTTCCAAAGAACAAGTGGAGGTATGTACAATATAAAACTAATTTAACTATTACAAGTGTTAGCATGTTGTCTTGATAACCTATTTTTTGTACTTGTGCAGGATGTCATTACCACCCTTGGTCCTGTTTATATGAATTTACAACAGACCAAACTGCCACTCACAAACAGTGTTCTTGGCTGCCTTTGGACATTGGCCAATCAGGAGTCAGATGGGGTGGGGTGGCAGATAGATTCAACATATCAAAATCCACTCTTGCCAAGCATCTCCATGAGTTTTGTTATGTCAATACATACATGGCCCACCACATTTCCTGGCCCAGAGGCCAAAGGCTGCAGATGTCAAAGTTAGGGTTTGACGCAGCAACACTGTATGCGCAGTGGATGGGTGTCACATACATGCGATAATCCCCTAGCATACATGAATAGGAAACAGTTTTATTCTGTAAATTTAAATGGGTTTTGTGACAGTCAGCAGTGCTTCAGTGTGGGTCACCCTGGGAGTTGGCATGATGCCAGGGCATTTTGCTTCACAGAGGTTGGTCGTGTTCTTGATGAAGATCTTCATTCCCTTGTTCCACAGGGAATGCACATAATTGGGGTTCCCTTTCAGTCGGTCACGTTCGACGTACGTCGGACGTCACCGACGAATTGGGATCACTTCTGGGAGCCCCTATCAGCTTCGAGTGTATAGAGAACGGGCCAATGGCCATTGGCGTGCGAGATTTGCATCTCGCGCTCCGCCCCGCATCGCGGGTATAAAGCGGAAGCGGATGCAGCGCACATTTGTCATTCACTTCGGAGCCAAACAAGCTCATGAAAGACTGTTCCTGCTCAGCAGAGAGAAAGAGAGAGAGCGAGAGAAGAGGCTTTTGTGCTGGGGAGAAGGCACGTGCAGTGACAACCGCGAGCTCACCGAAATCGGTGAAACAAACTGCTGTTTTTACAGCATCCCGGTTGGTTCGGTGGGGGCGTTCCACGGTGAGTGCAAACACAGGCTGCACTATCCCCTGTGTTTGCCGCGGTTGTTCCTGGGTGCTTCAGGACGTTAAAGAGCTTCTTCTAAAAGAGCAACACGGGTGTGAAATTGCGTCTTTTTCAAGATGTCATTCCACCCGTGCGTTTCTGGATGCGGTCGTTCCCTGTCACCAGCTGACGGTCACAATCGCTGCCTGACATGTCTGGGTATTCAACATGCCGAGGCAGCGTTTGTGGATAGCTCGTGTTCCCATTGCGGGAACATGACTATCTCGGCGCTAAGGTCGAGACTCGCCTACCTTCGGGGGGGTGGAGTCCCCTTACCTATGCCCCGATCTAGTGCTATCCCTGCCCAGCAGGATAGACCTACTTCGGCGAATAGCCAGGGTGACCTGAGGATCACGTTTAGGGCACACCCGCCGAGCCAGCCTCCGTGGGCCCCTAAACCCTCTGTAGTGCCGCAGCCGGTTGAGCTTCCGGAGGAAGTCGCTGGCCCCTCTCGAGGTGGTCCAACGGTGACCTTTGGAGCTCCAGCAGAGGATAGGATGTCGATCGCTGCGTCGGAGGGGGAGTTTCAGTCCTCGGGGGATGAAGACCCGGCTGCGTTGCCTCCCTCTGGGAGAGTGGCGTTGTCCGAGACGGACCCCGAGCTGACGGCTATGCTTTCCCGCGCTGGTTCTCAGCGTCCCGCCCCGGTGCCCTTCTTCCCGGAAGTGCATGAGGAGCTCACGAGGTCGTGGACGGCACCTTTTTCTGCCAGAAACCGGCCGAGTGGCTCCTCCCTCCTCACTACTCTCGACGGCGGGCCAGCCAAGGGGTACGTGGGGATCCCGCCGGTGGAACGGGCGGTTGCGATGCAACTGTGTCCAGCGTCCGCTTCCACCTGGTGCGGAGACCCACGCCACCCATCCAAGGCCTGTAAGTTCTCCTCCAGTCTAACTGGGAAGGCTTACAAGGCTTGTGGACAGGCTGCGTCCGCCTTGCATGCCATGGCGTTGCTCCAGGTGCACCAGGCCCAGGCACTCATGGACATGCACGAGGGTAGACCTGACCCAGAGCTCCTCCGGGAGCTCCGGACGGCGACGGACCTCGCCCTCCGGGCGACGAAAGTCACCGCCCGTTCCATTGGTCAGGCGATGTCCACTCTTGTGGTCCAGGAGCGACATCTCTGGCTCAACCTGGCCGATATGAGGGAGACTGATAAGTATCGGTTCCTGGACTCCCCCATTTCCCAGGTTTGGCTGTTCGGCGACGCGGTCGAGAGCTTTGCCCAGCAGTTCTCGACTGTCCAGAAGCAGACGGAGGCCATCAAAAAAATCCTGCCCCGGCGGTCAGCTGCTGCCCAGCCGCCGGCCGCAGCTCCTCCGCCTGCTCGTCGCCGAGGGCGGCCGCCCGCCGCCACCCCCGCTCCCGCCCCAGCCCAGCAGCAGCCTCCACCAGGGCAACGGCGTGGAGCCGGCCGCGGGAAGGCCGTCCAGCCCGCTCAGGCCGCTGCCAAGCCAGGTGGCAAGCGCCGTCGTAAGAGACCCTGAGACGGGCCACCCAGAGATGGAGGAGACAGCTCTTCAGGAGGTGGTGGCAGCACCGCTCCTTCTCCCGCTGGAGGGCCGGGAGAGAATTCTATGTTCTTGTTTTATTTCTGTTCCGCCACTGGCCTTCGGGCCAGTGGTACCCAAAACTTCAAAGAAAGAGCTGTTTCTAAAATCTCTGGGTGCCAAGAGAGCGCGCTTGGCGGTGTACGACGCTCCCATGCCTTGTCACCCTCCGGTGCATCTCTTATCGCCAGCAGGGGGTGCTGGCTGTGTCCAGGACGCACACAAGAGGCCTCCGCACACCCGTGCACCCCCTCAGCGGAAGCAGGTAAGTGTTGCATTGCGCACTCAGACCCCACTTCGGGCCGCGATGCCGTCCGAGTCGGGTCCCTGCACTCCGCTGCGCTGCCCCGCTGCGGGTACGTCTGTGGTGCCGTTGGTCCCGCTGGTTCGGTCGCTGGGAGCCTGGCTAGCGCTCCCCAGCCCGTCCCGCTGGCTCATCCGTACTATCAGACTCGGCTATGCGATTCAGTTCGCTCGGCGGCCCCCCAAGTTCAGGGGTGTTCACTTCACCTCCGTGTCGAAGGAGAGCGCCCCCGTGCTACGGGCGGAGATCGCAGTCCTACTGGCGAAGGACGCGATAGAGCCGGTCCCTCCAGCCGATATGAAGACAGGCTTCTACAGCCCGTACTTCATTGTACCCAAGAAAGGCGGCGGGTTACGGCCAATCTTGGACCTGCGATTCTTGAATCGGTCCCTTCACAGGCTGCCGTTCAGAATGCTAACGCAGAAACGCATCTTCAGGTGCATCCGCCCCCAAGATTGGTTTGCAGCGATCGACCTGAAGGACGCGTACTTTCATGTCTCGATTCTCCCTCGACACAGACCGTTCCTACGCTTTGCGTTCGAGGGACGGGCATATCAGTACAGAGTCCTACCCTTCGGGCTGTCCCTGTCGCCCCGCGTCTTCACGAAGGTCGCGGAGGCGGTCATTGCTCCCATGAGAGAGCGTGGTGTTCGCATTCTCAACTACCTCAACGACTGGCTGATTCTGGCTCAGTCGAAGGCGCAGTTGTGCGAACACAGGGACATGGTACTCAGTCACCTCAGCCTGTTGGGACTTCAGGTCAACTGGGAAAAGAGCAAACTCTGCCCCGTGCAGAGGATCTCTTTTCTCGGTATGGAGTTGGACTCGGTCAATCTGACAGCGCGACTCACAGAGCAGCGGTTCCAGTCGGTGTTGAACTGCTTGAATTCGTTCAAATGCAGGACAGCGGTACCACTGAAACATTTTCAGAGGCTCCTGGGGCATATGGCATCCGCAGCCGAAGTGACGCCGCTCGGATTGCTTCATATGAGGCCGCTTCAACACTGGCTACACGACCGAGTCCCGAGATGGGCGTGGCAGAGCGGCTCATTCCGTGTCTCAGTAACACCGAAGTGTCGCCAAACCTTCAGTCCGTGGTTGGACCCTTCGTTCCTACGGGCAGGAGTTCCCCTAGAACAAGTGTCCAGGCATGCCGTGGTCTCCACGGATGCCTCATCCACCGGCTGGGGGGCCACGTACAACAGGCTTGCAGTTTCGGGTCTGTGGACGGGGCCTCAACTGCAATGGCATATCAATTGCCTCGAGTTGTTAGCAGTTCGTCTTGCGCTGGGCCGCCTCAAAGGGCCGCTACGAGGCAAGCACGTTCTGGTCCGTACGGACAACACTGCGGCCGTTGCGTACATCAACAACAGGGTGGTCTACGCTCCCGCCGCATGTCACAACTCGCCCGCCATCTCCTCCTCTGGAGTCAGAAGCATCTGAGGTCGCTTCGTGCCATTCATATCCCGGGCCTGCTCAATCGTGCAGCCGACGAGCTCTCACGACAGCAAGTGCTCCCAGGAGAGTGGAGACTCCATCCCCAGGTGGTCCAGCTGATCTGGAGTCGCTTCGGGACCGCACAGGTAGACCTGTTTGCCGCCCCGGACACGTCTCACTGCCAGTTGTTCTATTCCCTGACCGGGGGGACCCTCGGCTCGGATGCGCTGGCACACAGCTGGCCCCGGGGCCTACGCAAATATGCGTTTCCCCCAGTGAGCCTTCTTGCGCAGACACTGTGCAAGGTCAGGGAGGACGAGGAGCAGGTCTTGCTAGTTGCGCCATACTGGCCCAACCGGACCTGGTTCCCGGAACTAGTGCTCCTCGCGACAGCACCTCCTTGGCCCATTCCTCTGAGGAAGGACCTCCTGACTCAGAGACGGGGCACCCTGTGGCACCCGCGTCCGGACCTCTGGAAACTCCATGTCTGGTCCCTGGACGGGACGCGGAGGTTCTAGGTGGCCTACCACAGACTGTGGTAGACACCATCACTTCCGCCAGAGCCCCCTCTACGAGGCGCCTCTACGCGTTGAAGTGGAACCTGTTCGTCGAGTGGTGTTCTTCTCGACGAGAACACCCCCGAAGATGTTCGATCGGCTCTGTGCTTTCCTTCCTGCAAGAAGGGTTGGAGCGAAGGCTGTCTCCCTCCACCCTCAAAGTGTATGTTGCCGCTATCGCCGCAAATCACAGCATGGTCGAAGGTAAGTCCCTAGGAAAGCACGATCTGGTCGTCAGGTTCCTGAGGGGGGCGAGGAGATTAAATCCGCCTCGCCCTCACTCTTACCCTCTTGGGATTTGCCCCTGGTGCTAACCGCATTACAGAAGGCTCCCTTTGAGCCTTTGCAGTCAGCAAAGTTAAAAATCCTGTCTTGGAAGACAGTACTCCTGACTGCATTGGCTTCCATCAAGAGGGTAGGGGACCTGCAGGCATTTTCGGTCGACGAATCGTGCCTGGAATTCGGGGCGGGTAACTCTCATGTAATCCTGAGACCCCGGCCCGGATATGTGCCCAAGGTTCCCACCACTCCCTTTCGGGACCAGGTGGTGAACCTGCAAGCGCTGCCTTCAGAGGAGGCAGACCCAGCCCTGGCTTTTCTCTGTCCCGTTCGCGCTCTGCGGACTTACGTGGACAGAACGCAAAGCTTCAGGACCTCAGAACAGCTCTTCATCTGTTACGGAGGCCAGCAGAAGGGAAAGGCTGTCTCCAAGCAGAGGATGGCTCACTTGATAGTGGATGCCATCGCCTTGGCGTATGAAACCCAAGGCGTGCCCTGCCCGCTTGGGTTGAGAGCCCACTCCACTAGGAGTGTGGCCTCTTCCTGGGCGCTGGCGCACTGCGCCTCGCTGACAGATATATGTAGAGCTGCGGGCTGGGCGACACCTAACACGTTCGCTAGATTCTATAGCCTCCGTGTAGAGCCGGTTTCTTCCCGTGTGCTCGCTTCAAATAGCCAGTAACACCGAAGGGCCCGTTCTAGTGTCGGCTTGCTGCGCCATTCCCCTCCTCATGGACCGGATACGTGCGCTAATATGCTCCAGTCGAGTTCCCCAGCACGGTGAACCCTGTTGAGTCCTCCGCAACCCGTGGCAGTCAGACGTGGCGGAGCGTCCGACGCCAGGTCTAACACTCGTATGCATTGGTGGAACTTGTGTTAGGCTGGGTATCCATATGTTGTGACCCCTACGGCGGTCCCATATGTGTATTCTTCCACGGTACGGCTCCCTACGGCGAGCCCGTGTCTTTCCCTTGGCAGAGCTCGCTCTGCCGTCTCTGTGCGGTGTAGTCTCCCGCCTGCATTGGCCGGGGCCACCCCTGGGACTTCTGTATGTTGTACTGCCCACGGCCAGTCCATACATGTATATTCCACATGATACCTCCCTACGGGTAGGATGTGGCTTCCGCAGCGGCCCCCCGGGGCACGCTTTCCCAGCGTTATCCAATACTCTGCTGAGTGGGTCTTGCGGAACAGCAGCAGTGACTCTCCCTGCGTAAGTTCCCCGCCCCGAACAGACGGGGGTCTGAGGGGCTTTCGCTGGGCGCTGGAAGTGGTAGTAACTGTGGCATTTTCCATAGGGATCCCAATTCGTCGGTGACGTCCGACGTACGTCGAACGTGACCGACTGAAAGGGAACGTCTCGGTTACGTATGTAACCCTCGTTCCCTGAAGGAGGGAACGGAGACGTACGTCCCGTCGCCACAGTTGCTGTACCATCACTGCAGCGGCCGAGTCACTAGTTCGGCTCCTCAGTGAAAAACAAATGTGCGCTGCATCCGCTTCCGCTTTATACCCGCGATGCGGGGCGGAGCGCGAGATGCAAATCTCGCACGCCAATGGCCATTGGCCCGTTCTCTATACACTCGAAGCTGATAGGGGCTCCCAGAAGTGATCCCAATTCGTCAGTGACGTCCGACGTACGTCTCCGTTCCCTCCTTCAGGGAACGAGGGTTACATACGTAACCGAGACGATTCTGCCTACCCCCTGTTGCCTTAACTTATGAGGCCTTATAGAGACAATGGCCACTCGTCTGCTAGGCAAAGATGCTTTAACAGAAAGCTCAATGCTGCCCGTGCGGTCAAATGCAAATGAGAAGCATTTCAAATATCAGTTCAGCAGTCTCAGCATGCTGCATTTTGCATAATCTTTGTGTAGAGCCCAGTGACCAAATTGTTGTGGTATATGATGGTGTTGATGATGAACCACACCCCCAGCAACCCCACAACACTAATGCATGTCATTATAGAGACCAGATTTGTGGCCAGATCTAACTTGTATGTATATACATGAACATACAAAAACTGAAAAGAAATGAGTGTTTATCTGGACTAAAACTTTTGTTCTTATGTCAGTAATTTTTTTGTAAAAGAAATATTTGACAAATGATACTCTTCCAGTTATTTTTTTGACCCAATTTGTTTTTAATTAAATAAGAATGTTCTTGTTCTTTGAGACTTCACTGGCTGAACACACAGCAAATTGGACCCAATTTGATAAGTCTAAGTTGATGGTGGTAAAAAACAAACAAAAACAAGACATTTCATATGGAGATTTTGTCATTGACGTCTGTTATGTAATATAGATTTATTTATTTTTTTTATAGATAAATGGGTCAGTAAGAGAAGGAGTTGGGTGTATGGTGTAAAATGAATGGAAATGGTAAATGGTATTCTAAACATGCATACAGGTCAATACTGAACATGGGTTTTCAGTACATAACTCATGTGGCATAATCATATTTCTTAAACTGGACTTTTTTTTTTTTTTTTTTACACCTCTGCGGTAGACTAAACACTTGTATCAGATTGTGTATCATTTCATCAAAGTCTTTTTGGATGCCTGTATCTCACTGCGCTTTAAGCAGATTTCCCATTTTCATTCATAACTTTAGCTTTGAAATACAATTGACTGAATGTTACCAACATGCAGTTGTTTCAGTGCAATTATCTTGTAGCTTGTAAAAGTAATTACTTTTCACTTTGTAACTTTAGCAGTTATAAATGACATTTAACGTGCAAAAAGTGTGTAACAAAGTAAATGATAAAAATGATTTGTGTTGAAATAAAGAGAAATGTATATTAAATGAACTCATAAATATACTAGATTGAATTAGTTTATCATTAGAAATGGTGTAACTTAGGAACTTAACCGTTAAATCAGTTATGTAAATGGGGGAGATGGACACAGTATGTTTGTGTATGTGCACAACAAATTTTAATACATGACATCACTGTTGGTGGGAGGGGTCCCATCTCATTGTTTGCGGGGGGCCTCACAGATATGCGTTACGCCACTGATAAGAGAGTTACTAAATAAAAACCTACCACTGAGTAAGTGGTGCCATGGCAGGTCACTGTATTGGCAACCTGAATGCATGTTTCTCCAGGAAACTTTTTTTGTAAATGTAAATGTCTGTGAAAGTTATATTTTGGTCAGGCCTGTGCTAGCTTGAGATCTGTAAAGATGTTTTCTGATACCTGATATGGATTTTCCCAAATTTTTTCCATAATCTTTACAACGGGTGTAAAGTTACAAGCAAATCTGTATATAATTATTATCTTACCTTGTGTGTTTTTATTTTTTTTTTAATTTTCCCATTTTTTGGCCGCTCTGGCAGGGGACACCACACCCAGCAGGCCCATCTCCTTCAGTTCTGTAGTACATATAATGTTATGATTTACACATTAATAAATACACATCAATTTAACCTCAGCTGTTTTAATTTATGAGAAAAAATATCCCTGAAACTCACTCCCATCCATGCTGGGCAGCATTTCTCCACTCAGAAAAGAGATGGCCATGGGCTGTTCTTTTTAAAATTAGCCGTCTAACGTCCTCATCCGTCCCTAAAGCAAATAAAAATGAAGACGTAGGTGAATACTGTACATACAGTTCACTAACATACAGTGGGGGGAACAAGTATTTGATACACTGCCGATTTTGCAGGTTTTCCTACTTACAAAGCATGTAGAGGTCTGTTATTTTTATCATAGGTACACTTCAACTGTGAGAGACGGAATCTAAAACAAAAATCCACAAAATCACATTGTATGATTTTTAAATAATTAATTTGCATTTTATTGCATGACATAAGTATTTGATCACCTACCAACCAGTAAGAATTCAGGCTCTCACAGACCTGTTAGTTTTTCTTTAAGAAGCCCTCCTGTTCTCCACTCATTACCTGTATTAACTGCACCTGTTTGAACTCGTTACCTGTATAAAAGACACCTGTCCACACACTCAATCAAACAGACTTCAACCTCTCCAAAATGACCAAGACCAGAGAGCTGTTTAAGGACATCAGGGATAAAATTGTAGACCTGCACAAGGCTGGGATGGGCTACAGGACAATAGGCAAGCAGCTTCGTGAGAAGGCAACAACTGTTGGCGCAATTATTAGAAAATGGAAGAAGTTTAAGATGACGGTCAATCTCCCTCGGTCTGGGGCACCATGCAAGATCTCACCTCGTGGGGCATCAATGATCATGAGGAAGGTGAGGGATCAGCCCAGAACTGCACGGCAGGACCTGGTCAATGACCTGAAGAGAGCTGGGACCACAGTCTCAAAGAAAACCATTAGTAACACACTACGCCGTCATGGATTAAAATCCTGCAGCGCACGCAAGGTCCCCCTGCTCAAGCCAGCGCATGTCCAGGCCCGTCTGAAGTTTGCCAATGACCATCTGGGTGATCCAGAGGAGGAATGGGAGAAGGTCATGTGGTCTGATGAGACAAAAATAGAGCTTTTTGGTCTAAACTCCACTCGCCGTGTTTGGAGGAAGAAGAAGGATGAGTACAACCCCAAGAACACCATCCCAACCGTGAAGCATGGAGGTGGAAACATCATTCTTTGGGGATGCTTTTCTGCAAAGGGGACAGGACGACTGCACCGTATTGAGGGGAGGATGGATGGGGCCATGTATCGTGAGATCTTGGCCAACAACCTCCTTCCCTCAGTAAGAGCATTGAAGATGGGTCGTGGCTGGGTCTTCCAGCATGACAACGACCCGAAACACACAGCCAGGGCAACTAAGGAGTGGCTCCGTAAGAAGCATCTCAAGGTCCTGGAGTGGCCTTGCCAGTCTCCAGACCTGAACCCAATAGAAAATCTTTGGAGGGAGCTGAAAGTCCGTATTGCCCAGCGACAGCCCCGAAACCTGAAGGATCTGGAGAAGGTCTGTATGGAGGAGTGGGCCAAAATCCCTGCTGCAGTGTGTGCAAACCTGGTCAAGAACTACAGGAAACGTATGATCTCTGTAATTGCAAACAAAGGTTTCTGTACCAAATATTAAATTCTGCTTTTCTGATGTATCAAATACTTATGTCATGCAATAAAATGCAAATTAATTACTTAAAAATAATACAATACGATTTTCTGGATTTTTGTTTTAGATTCCGTCACTCACAGTTGAAGAGTACCTATGATAAAAGTTACAGACTTCTACATGCTTTGTAAGTGGGCAAACCTGCAAAATCGGCAGTGTATCAAATACTTGTTCTCCCCACTGTATAATGTTATGAGGACAATAAACCAAATCATCTGTTGTGTACAACTGCAAATTTAAAAGTTCCCACACTTGTTAGTGTCTAAAAAGTAATTACTGTGCCAACAAACAAACAAACCTGTATCAATTCGCTTCAAAATATCTTTACAAAGATTTTTTTTAAATTGAATAGAAAGTTACACTTACATTTGTAAAAGTTGCTGCCTCTGGTGTTGCCGTCCGCCATATTTATTTTTCTTTTGCGCTCTATCGCCTTATCGCGGTGGATTTTGGGAAACGTCGCTTTAACAAGTGTACATCGAATGTACACTCGAAATCAGAGAGGACTGTGGGTATAAAGTAGTGAACGAACGTAGGGAATGAAGTCGTTCACTCAATTCAGATACCACTACAAAATGGCCGACACCCGATATAGTGCACTATATAGTGAATAGTGAGCGATTTTGGATGTAGCTTATAGCTGTGTCCCAATTCGGGGGCTGCATCCTTCAAAGGCCGCATTTGAAGGCCGATTGCGTCACCGCAGCGCGACGAAAGCTGTCCCAATTCGAAGGGGCCTAAGTCCCAAGTCCGCAGGTTTCCCGCCGAATTGGGCTACTTTTAAGTTGTTGCCGCGGGTAAACATTATTTCCGCGGGTTGATTTCCACCCCCGTAAGTACAATTTCGGTGCTCCAACACCCCCAGACGCACAAATCCAGTGGAGAATTTGGCCGCTCGATGGAGAAAATCGCATTGGGAGTTTTGGGCTACTTTTGTTGCAGAGACCTGGCAACCCTACCTACCGTCCTTCTCCCCGGGCCGCGAAGGATAGAACAAGTGGATCCTTCGCAGCCTAGCCTATCCCACAGCCGAGTAAAACACTTATAAATGTAAGTATTGTGTTTTAATTTACTCAAATAACTAACGAAACAAGTGTTAAAAGCCAGGGGTTTTTATTTCTTAAAACGTGAACTTGACCCCAGCGTTACCACTGCGCGGCTTCATTCATTAGGTGATCTGACATAATATTTCGTTTTGTTTTATGGAGCAAGTAGCAGACAGCTTTATTAAAATGAGGGCAGCAAATGAGTATTTATTTACCGGGCCGAAAAACTCGGCCAGTGTGGATTGGAGGTAACGACCCATTTGTAGTATTTCCACTAGGTTCTCTTGTATTATAGCACTCATCGTATACAAAGCCCACAACAAAAAGACAACCAGTAGATAAGGCAATAGTCTGTCATGCAAGCTGTGTTTACAAATGATTTAACCAAATTTGAGTATCCAGAAATATGATTTCTGGAGTATTTTGTATGTATGTACTGCTGCATCATATTTTTTTATTTTCTTAAGATTGCACCCCTGCCTTGCAGTTAAAAAAAAGGGACAACTTAAAAAAAATACAAAGTATGCAAGTGAATAGACACATCTTTGCTGAAATGTACTGTGCTGTTGGGTTTGTTGTTAACAGGCATGTTTATTTTCTCTGCCTTAGGATTGCAAGTGTCCTGGGACAGGTGAGGGAGTGGGAAACTTGGCCATGGTTTGTCCTCATGGATGAGGTGTTGGGACAGGCATTCTAACAACCCCCCTGTCCTCATTGCCTCCATCCCTGAGGACACACCAGGGCCAAGTTCAGAAGTGGATGACCAAGATGAGGAGCCAGAGACAGCCAAGAGGAAACGAGACCGAGAGGAGGAGCTGACACATTGTTGTTATGTCGAGCTACTTAGGGAGGACATGAAGTTTCAGCGAGAGACAGAAGAGAGCAGGGAGAGAATGGACAGATTGTTTTCTCTTCTTAAAAGATTGGTAGAGAACTAAAATTTTTGTTTTGTAAATTAAAATTTGTAAATGAAACAAAGTAATTTCTGTGCATTATTAGGGCCCGAGCAACGATGGTGTGAGGACCCTATTGGAATTGCTCTGTTTATTATTATTATTATTATTTATTATTAGGGCCCAAGCCCTAAAAGGGCGAAGGCCCTATTGTTCCCCTAAGGATTATTATTATTATTTTTTTTTTTTTAAATTCTTCGACTTCTCGGGCACTTTTGGGGCCCTTACCATGCTCAAAAACTCTTGAAACTTTGCACACACGTCGGAATGCGCGGCCATCAGGGCCGGGCTGAAGCGTGTACCCGGGCGTGGCAGGGGGGCTCGACAGCGCCCCCTTAAGTGGGGTCTGAAAACTTGGTCCATATATCAAACACACTTGCACGTACATGTATGAAACTCGGTACACATATAGAGCTCATCGGGCCAAACAACTTTCGTGCTCTAAGTTATGCGTCAACCCAACAGGAAGTGAGCTATTATGGGTTGTTCGGAAAACACATGCTCTGGAATTTGATATACTCCTCCTAGGCCATTGTTCCGATCAGTGCCAAACTCAGTCAGCATGAAGTCAAGGCATTGAAGATGCTAAATTGCGAGCGGATTTTTGATATCTCGAACGGTTTGGCCATGGCGAAGCAACGAATTTATGGCGAGAAAAGGGAAACAGGAAGTGTGTTATAACTTCTGCATACATTGATTAATTTTGATGAAACTTCAGCTGTGTGTTCGTTGTAAGAGGCCGATCACATGGATATGACTTTTGTGACTCAAAGTCATAGCGCCACCAACTGGCAGCAGGAAGTCTGTCACTTTTTAAAAAATGCTTTGAATCACTATCTTATTTTCACCCAATTTACTTCAAACTTCATCAGTATAATGTCAAAACATAGCAGATGTAAACCCGGTAAGCACTTCTTGATATCGTAAATATTGTTACCATGGCAACGTGTCAAAGTTTAATAATCTTTTTGGGTGTTTACGATCACCAAGGCCACAGTCTAATCTTAAGGCCTTGGTGATGTTAAACTGTGAAGATCTTGAGTTTTCCCTGAAGGGCGTGTCCGTGGCGACCTCACAAAGTTCGTTGTTTCGCCATGAAACATCAAGTTGTTGAAACTCGGACATGCAATGTCCGATCTGCCCCAAACTTCACGTTTTATTAGAGTCCTGACCTGAAGACATCTACACGCCAATATTCAGTTACAGTCATAGCACCACCTGCAGGCAACAGGAAATGTCATGCTTTACACTGTGATTAACTCCTCATTGAGATTAAACCAGAACAACATCATATTTGGTCAGTCTAATCTTAAGGTCTTGGTGATGTTAAACTGTGAAGATCTTGAGTTTTCCCTGGAGGGTGTGTCCGTCGCGGCGTGACAAAATCTGATGTTTCGCCATGAAAGAGGAAGCTGTTCTAAGTCAGGCATACAATGTCCGATCTGCCCCAAACTTCACATGTTTGATAATAGTCCTGTTCTGAAGACATCTACATGGCAATAGCGCCACCTGCTGGCAACAGGAAATCGCATGCTTTACACTATAATTCACTCCCAGAAACTCGTTAAAATATGCCATGAAGTACCAAACATGCTAGAAACACATTAAATCATAGAACACGTGACTAAGTGCTAATGTATGCGATTTAAGCCACAAAACAGGAAGTTGTTGTAACTCAGGCATACAATGTCCGATCTGCCCCAAACTTCATATGTTTGATAATAGTCCTGGCCTGAAGACATCTACATGGCAATATTCAGTATAGTCAAAGCGCCACCTGCTGGAAACAGAAAATGGCATGCTTTACACTGTAATTCACTCCCAGAAACACATTTAAATATGCCATCATGTCCCAAACATGCTAGAAACGCATTAAATCAAGCAAAGCTTGGCTAAGTGCTAACATATGCGATTTCCGCAACGAAACAGGAAGTTGTTGTAACTTAGGCATACGATGTCCGCTCTGCCCCAAACTTCACGTTTGATAATAGTCCTGGCCTGAAGACAACTACATGCCAATATTCGGTTATAGTCAAAGCGCCACCTGCTGGCAGCAGGAAATGTGGCACATTGTAGTGACTTTGCAATATTTCTCCTATATTTACCGGCTTAAATGCATGTCGCCCACTATTCACTGTTTTCCTGAGGCCACCAGGTGGCGGTGCTCCTGCTTGCAGCTTTAATTTATTTTTGTAATGCAAGTTAAAATTTGAAAATGAAACCAAGAAGAAATTGTTTATACATATTTGTTATGCAAGTTATAATTTGTAAATGAAATAAATTATTCTGTACATTTATTTTGTCATGTCAATTAATTTGTATATGAAACAATAAATTGCTCTATACATTTTTATTTACAGCAACTATTTACAAGATAAGCTACTTTTAAGATGAGAAAAACAAAATAAAATTTTAAATTAACAGTACATAAAACAGATAGAAGAAAACGTCTTTATGTAGACTTTTATTGAGCTGGGCAGAGAGACCCTGAATGGGCTGCACAAGAGACCCTGGTAAAGCCTTTATCAGCGGGACATCATCTGGGATCAGTACATATTTCCACTGTCTACCAACAGGTTTGCAGTGCTGACTCAGTCGACGGCTGCCATGTCGCTAAGATGTTTTCAGAAAGAGGGAAGAATAAATGAAATTAACTCACATCCTCAAAAATCAAACCATAAAATATTTTAACATGCATAACTGTTCTATGAGCTGAACTCTGCAGGACAGCGGCCCTCCACGACCAACGGTGCCTATCCCTGATCTATAAGACATATTTTTTGTGTATTTTATTTTTAGATTCTATCATATAATGTTAATATTTTTTTAAACAATAACTAATATCCATGTGTAAAAAGTCAGTTTTTCATAAAACTACAATATTTGCCTCTGAGATGAAGTTGAATAAAAATCTAAAGTACTTCACATTTATACTCAAATACAGAGTAAATGTATTTTGTTACATTATTTGGAATGCTTAGCAACTGTGACAGCTGCCGTTGAAAAGCGGCAGTAACATTTATAAACTTTTTAAAGTTATATTCAACTGCCTAAAAACAAAACAACTAAAGATGTTCACCTCGGTCCATTTATGTACATAATAAAGAGTATAAACTATATAAAATCGCATGTTGGTAACATATTAGTCAACATTTGAACCTTTATAGCATTTTTTCATTTTTATCATTTGATACATTAGATTACTGGAGTAAATTGAAACCCAATACTTACATTTAAAAGTGTAATCTGGCAATTTCTCTTAAAAAGTCTGACGTAGCGGCGCGCAATGAATTCTGGGGTAGGCAAGGCTGCGAAGCATCCATCTGATGTATCCTTAATTTCACTGGAAAAAAAGGACGCATTTGCAGGCCGCATTTGAAGGACCTTCGAATTGGGACAGCCTTCGTCGCGCCGCGGTGGCGCAATCAGCTATACCTTCCACTGTAAACAAGTCTCGGTGCGTCCTTTGAAGCCCGCGTTGGCCGCGCACTTCGAAGGACACAGCCTTCAAAGGATGCAGCCCTTGAATTGGGACACAGCTTATGTGTACAGCGGTAACCAAGAAAACGCTATATCGCTGCTTTTCCTAAAGCGCCACCTAATGGCAGAGGACAGGTGTGTCTTATGTAGCATAATTTCACAAAGCCAAAGCTCATGTGTGTCGCATCTTTTTTTGGATTGTGATGGCTACACATATTTTTTGTTTAAGGCCAGTTTGGCCTGTTATAGAACAAATAAACAATAAATAAATTTGCTTAAAGAAAAAAAAACAAAAAAAAAAACACAACCAGTAGAATTAGTCCATTTGTTTGTAAAAAAAAACAAAAAAAAAAAAAAATCAATAAATATATATATTTTTTTTTAAAATTGGCCATGAAAAAATCAAAATCCTTGCATCACTAATAAAAAATATTAAATAAAACACTATTTTAAAATTCTAATAACGTCTTTTCGCTGTAATAACAAATGCAGTTTTGTTGCATTATTTTCCTGTTACCACTGTAAAGCTGCTTTGAAACAATCTGTATTGTAAAGGTGACTTGACTTGGCTTGAAGGGTTCATTGTAAAACCTGTAGGAATTTCTTACAAATATTGTCAATGTGTCCTGCAGGATACCTGCAAATATCCTGCATAAAAAAGTTATTTCCAATCCTTTGTAACAGGATCAAGATACTTGACTTTATTATAATTGCAATCACTTCTCACTTGCTTACATTTAGATATTGCCAGAAGCTTTTGAAGAAATGGTATTGATAGCTTTGGGAATCTGTGATTCTTCCCTTGAATCATTCCTTTATCTTATCATTTGAATGTGTTTTCTGTATGTGAATTGCTATTTCGTGTGAACGGGACTTTTATTTTGGTGTGGCAACATGACGTCATAAGGCTGCGCCACGCTCCAGCATCTTTGATTCGGCTGAAGAAAGGTTTGTGTTTTTAATCAGTTAAAGTGTTTTATCCAACACAATCCGTTCAGACGATCATATAAAGGACTGCGAAACGAATTATTTTTTTAATTAACATTGTAATTTTGCATGAGTAAATTGCATAAATAACCGAAATGTAATCCCTTTCAGTAAAGGTGCGTCTCATTTTGCTCCCTATATGGGCCATTCTACAGAATTGGTGCTGTCCCACATCCAAAAAACACACTTGAAAAGCATTTAATTATTCAAATCTTAGATGTTTACTAAGATCCTTCAATTATCTATTGAAACCCACAATAATATTTAAAATATCAGTAAGCTTTATATATATATATATATATATATATATATATATATATAAAATCATCATTTATTGGGTAATTTCAATTGGGAGGTGGCTGTCCCAAACTCTAACCTTAAATAATAATTTTTGCTATTTTTTTCCATTCTCGTTTTTTAAACATATCTTTTTGATTTAAAAAAAAAAAAAATTAAGTTAAAAAAAATATTTATTTTATATTTAATTTTTTTACATAAAGTTCCATGATTTAAAAATGTGTCCCGCATTTTCACATCACTACAGAAACAGTGAATGTTTTAGTCCACTGGCTGAGACTGATTTTAATCTCACCCCTACATTTTTGATCAGGAAATATATCTGTTAGGGCTGGGTATTGACACAAATTTCACAATTCGATTTGATTTCGATTCGATTCGATATCGATTATATCAGGTACAATATATGGCAAATTTTCTCAAGAAAAACAAATCTCTTAACTAATGCTGTAAACTATGGGAGTTAGTTGTAGCCTACTAGGCTACATTAGCCTAGTATAATATTTAAGGTAAAAATTAACCGATTTGTATACAAACACTTAAATTACACTCAATTATGTTTTTTTTTTGTTTTTGTTTTTTTTTTAAATAATAAAATTATTATTGAAGATTTATTCAAACATGCATTAAATATTGAAGAACATTAAAAAATATAATGAATATGTAATATGGTGCATATATTTAGCAAAATGTTCCTCTCTAGAGTTAATTTTTCTGGCTGACTAACGAGTTTATGGACACTGGATATGGTTTTTCTGAGGTAAATGTGACGTTACATTACATTGTTTACAAGCTGTTTTACTGACGTCTTTCCGCGGTTGAAACACTGATTGAGCGATTCCATGTGACGATACGGATTTCGGTAAGTTGTACTGTATCTTTTAACACACGTTCAGGTGCTCATTCATGTTTATTTCGCGCTGTAATTGGTGTTAAGGCGGAAGAAAAGATCCGTTCATCTTCTCTTGAGCTGAGCTGCGCCAGAGCGATCTCACGACAGCGCCAAAACAGTATTTATGCTTTGAATTTCGTAATAAAATGGACGTAATTTGAAATCTGAGACTTTGTTTCATATCAATAGAAACAAAGCACAAAGATTATTGCGATTTATTGGATGGGAGGAGCGCTACAATGCTCCGTTCATTCATCAACTGAAAACAGGATAACTAATCGATTCTTGGGATTTAAGAATCGATATCGGTTCGTAAAAATGAGAATCGATTACAAATTTTTACCCAGCCCTAATTCTTGTGTCCCTCTCTCTCAGATGTTACATGGTGAGTAGATTGATCACATCATTTTGAGGTAAATGTGTTCTAAAGTCTGAGAATCTGTGTGTAACTTTAAGGAATGTCACTACCGAACTAATTTTTTCTGCGATTAAGAAAACCTTTTTGGATGTTATTCCATAAAATTGTTATTTTTATATATGTACAACTGTTCTGACCAGTGATTGCTATATGTGCTGGTTAGCATCTTCGAGCTAGGCTCAAAAGTATCTAAAATTGTCACTACCAAAACAGTCACAACGAAACATGTCTTGAAGTTTCGGACATCATTGTTTTGGTAGTGACAAAAGGGAACACATAATCCTTTATTTGGAGGAATAAACTAAATTTTAGTACAGTTATGCAAATCAGTAGTATGTTTTAGTAGTGTTTTAGTATGCAAGTTAAAACTCTGTAACCTCATCACATTACAATTACTTAATGGTGCAGTCCATGATACTAGCGAAGGGTTGTTAGGTTGTTGTCAGTAATGTTAATTTCTATGATTGACTTGACAGGGAGGATGACATAAAACACCAACATGCCTAAAAAATATAAAATATATATAAAGAACTACAGCAGAGAGAATACAAAGGTTGAGGGAAGAACCAAGGAAAAATTATTATGAAATTAATGTTTTATGTAAGCACACACACTCGCTCGCACACACACACACACAATCGCATGTCCAGAACAACCCAGCAGTGTTCAAAGCAGTATGTGAAAAGTTAAATTGTTGAATACTCCTTAGAACCAAGGAAAAAGTATCCTGAAATTAATATTTCATGTAAACACACACACACACACAGCTCAGTTCAGTGGTTCTGGAGATTTATCTGAATAACTCATAAGCAAAATGTTGGTGATATTGTTCATATTTTATATATCTGAGATGTAGAAATGGACAATAAGTTAGGAAGTTATGAAGAAACACATAATTACAAAATAAATTAAACATGAAAGAGTGGAATGGAGGTTATATTTGTTCCTTGATTTACTGTAATTTTAGGCTATAGATGGAATCCATTTTATATGACATTAAGTGAGACCATTTTTTACACTAAAATAATTCTGTTGTCTATTGCAATGGACATTTTATGAAAATAAAACGAAGTGGTTCTGAAGCAATCTATATTGTAAGATGTTTTTTTTTAGGTGGAAAAATCTATGTGCATACCTCTAGACCCAAAGTATAGCTCTAGGTGTTCTTATCAGATATTTACTGTCAGTGTGTCTGCTATATGTGCTGACTGCATATGTTACTTACTGCCCATTATGCCTCTGGCATGTAGGGCAGCAACGAATGTTCTCCACTCTGGTCGATTATGGGCTTTTTTCTGGACATCTCCCCATGTCAGGTTCATAGATTTCATTTCTTCCTCTACTGTGCGACGCCAGGTGATCTGGGGTCGTCCTCTCTTTCTTTTACCTCCGGGTGTCCAATGAAGGGCTACTCTTGGGATGCTGTCTTGCTCTCTTCTCAAAACATGCCCAATCCAGTTCCAGCGCCGCTTTGTTATGATGCTATCCATGTTGTCTTGTTGACATCTTGTTAATAGATCCTCATTTGATATCTTGCTTGGCCAAAAAATCCGACTCTTCTCAGACTCCTTGTGTGGAAGACTGATAGTTGACGTATGTCATCTGTTGTCATTCTGCATATGTGCAACATAGTTTCCCATGGCTGAATCAGACTGTCAACATTTTATGTTAATACAAATAACTAAGTATTGTGGTCACTAGCCAAACATTACTGTCACTACCGAAAACGTGCGGTCACGACCGAAACATAAAATAAAGTATATTGAATTATCAACTAAGATGTTATGATAGTGTTTGGTTCAATGCATATTCAAACTAATGAATGAACTTTGAAATTAGTATGATAAACTTTATGCCTTCTACAAAGAAAGATTGGATTCAAAATACAACAAAGCTCATAAATTACACTTAAAATATTATTAAACTTGTAATTGTTATTGATTTAACCTGCAAAAATTACAAACCCGATTCCAAAAAAGTTGGGACACTGTACAAATTGTGAATAGAAACAGAATGCAATGATGTGGAAGTTTCAAATTTCAATATTTTATTCAGAATACAACATAGATGACATATCAAATGTTTAAACTGAGAAAATGTATCATTTTAAGGGAAAAATAAGTTGATTTTAAATTTCATGGCATCAACACATCTCAAAAAAGTTGGGACAAGGCCATGTTTACCACTGTGTGGCATCCCCTCTTCTTTTTATAACAGTCTGCAAACGTCTGGGGACTGAGGAGACAAGTTGCTCAAGTTTAGGAATAGGAATGTTGTCCCATTCTTGTCTAATACAGGCTTCTAGTTGCTCAACTGTCAATTGCATCTTCCTCTTTATGATGCGCCAAATGTTTTCTATGGGTGAAAGATCTGGACTGCAGGCTGGCCATTTCAGTACCTGGATCCTCCTCCTACACAGCCATGATGTTGTAATTGATGCAGTATGTGGTCTGGCATTGTCATGTTGGAAAATGCAAGGTCTTCCCTGAAAGAGACGACGTCTGGATGGGAGCATATGTTGTTCTAGAACTTGGATATACCTTTCAGCATTGATGGTGCCTTTCCAGATGTGTAAGCTGCCCATGCCACACGCACTCATGCAACCCCATACCATCAGAGATGCAGGCTTCTGAACTGAGCGCTGATAACAACTTGGGTTGTCCTTGTCCTCTTGTCCGGATGACATGGCGTCCCAGTTTTCCAAAAAGAACTTCAAATTTTGATTCGTCTGACCACAGAACAGTTTTCCACTTTGCCACAGTCCATTTTAAATGAGCCTTGGCCCAGAGAAAACGCCTGCGCTTCTGGATCATGTTTAGATATGGCTTCTTTTTTGACCTATAGAGTTTTAGCCGGCAACGGCGAATGGCACGGTGGATTGTGTTCACCGACAATGTTTTCTGGAAGTATTCCTGAGCCCATGTTGTGATTTCCATTACAGTAGCATTCCTGTATGTGATGCAGTGCCGTCTAAGGGCCCGAAGATCACGGGCATCCAGTATGGTTTTCCGGCCTTGACCCTTACGCACAGAGATTGTTCCAGATTCTCTGAATCTTTGGATGATATTATGCACTGTAGATGATGATAACTTCAAACTCTTTGCAATTTTTCTCTGAGAAACTCCTTTCTGATATTGCTCCACTATTTTTCGCCGCAGCATTGGGGGAATTGGTGATCCTCTGCCCATCTTGACTTCTGAGAGACACTGCCACTCTGAGAGGCTCTTTTTATACCCAATCATGTTGCCAATTGGCCTAATAAGTTGCAAATTGGTCCTCCAGCTGTTCCTTATATGTACATTTAACTTTTCCGGTCTCTTATTGCTACCTGTCCCAACTTTTTTGGAATGTGTAGCTCATGAAATCCAAAATGAGCCAATATTTGTCATAACATTTAAAAATGTCTCACTTTCAACATTTGATATGTTATCTATATTCTATTGTGAATAAAATATAAGTTTATGAGATTTGTAAATTATTGCATTCCTTTTTTATTCACAATTTGTACAGTGTCCCAACTTTTTTGGAATCGGGTTTATATTTTTTAAAATAGAAAAAAATATATGTTTACAAGGTAAACAAAATCTTAAGCCTTCTTAATAAATTATTTATTATTGTGTTTCGGTAGTAACAAATTTGGGGAGAATGAAAATATTACAGCATTTTCTGAAAATACAATATGAGAATTAACTGCACAATTACTAGAAATGTATACCTTGGATATTATACAATTTGCATGCATGCAAAATTTGTGAAAAAAAAAAACTTTGCACCAATTCTGTAGAATGGCCCATACTGTGAAGATATTTGGTCACTGGCAAGTAATGATAAAGAAAAAGATTTTTTCAAAACCAATTCAGATTCAATTGAATCAAATGCTTCTCAAAATGATTCACAGTTTGTAAGCGCTCGAATCCCAATGTTTTCATGGCAGTGTAATCTATTAAATATAATCTACAAATCAGTACATACCACATGTAAATCATAAATGTCTATTAATTGGCTGTATAATCGTGTTCTTTTATGAATTTGTAGTACTAATTTTAAATGTTTTTTTGTCTTATCAGGTAATTTAAGTCAATTAACTCTTTGACTGACTCCCTTACCAGTGCTCTGAACTACTGGGGGGTATTCCAGAAAGCAAGGTTAACTTACCGTCACATATACCTTGAACTCCCGGTTGATTAACCGAAACCTTGCTTACTCGAGGTATGCTGGTTCCAAAAACGAGTCCCGGGGTGCTTCTCAGTTCTTATTTGTGCATCCTCGTTTCCTTTCCTCGCTTCCTTTTCTTGCGTCTTAGCTCCACCCCTTCAGGATGCGACGACGGAGGAATTGAATCAAGTGAAATGATATATCCTCACTCCCTTTAGGGTCATCAATTAATGACGACTCTACTCCGCTGGATTTAGCCTGCACATTGGGATTCTTGAACATTACAGATAATTATTTATATAGTAGTAGTTTCAACCTCCAC
The DNA here is from genome assembly GCA_039654105.1 of Coreius guichenoti. Classification (NCBI taxonomy): domain Eukaryota; kingdom Metazoa; phylum Chordata; class Actinopteri; order Cypriniformes; family Gobionidae; genus Coreius; species Coreius guichenoti. The sequence continues at coordinate 28,130,948 of CM077182.1, forward strand.
AAAATACCACATTTGTCCATATTTTTTAAAAATATTCCCAGTTATTAACTGCTTTTTATTTGTTGTCAGAGCGACAAAACGATGATTCACCATGGAAACAGCTAAAAAAAGTGCGCCATACTACTTCCTCCTTCTTCTGTTTAATGGCGGTTTACATAACCTACTTAATGCACATCGCCACCTATTTGGTGGTTGCGCAATAATTTTTTTTCGACCTTTTCGTTTAATAAGTAATCTTTATTCACTGAGAATAAGGATTATTGTTTGTTTGATGCTAATTAATTGAATGCAGATCCATGTGTGAGATGACAATAAAATAAATAATAAATATATTTAAATTTGAATTAACATTTAACCATAACCTTGTTGTAATAGTGCTTAAGAATTAATATATGATATTGTATATATAAGTGTAACTATATAACAAATTTAGTTACATTAATTATAGATATATATATTATAATTATATTAATATAACTCTATTAATTATATAACATGCATCTGAATACCTCTTAAGCAAACTAACCCTGGAACATGAGCTGCTCCGGAGCAGGTTATGTTCAGAGAATAAGATGCTATGGCTACTTACATACCTGAAAGTTACCTCCGTTTTTGGAACCGAAAGTTGAGGTTATCCACTTACTTACTCTTAAACATACCCAGGTATGTCACATAACCTGCTTTCTGAAATACCCCCCTGATTTAGGGAGATGATTGAGACGCACTCAGAGATTTAGTTTGAATTTATTTTTCTATCTGTTAATTATTCTCATCTTATACAGGACAGAGTGTCAAAACACACAGAAAAACTCTTGGTGAAGCGACTGAGATCCATGTGACACTATTATAAAGATGTCGTTTATTAAAGAGGAGAGTGAAGAAATGAAGATTGAAGAAACATTCAGAGTGAAACAAGAAGATACTGAGGAACAAACAGGTTTTTTTTTTTTTGTCTTCAGTCATTCTCTCATGCATTTCTTTATCTCTATTATTGGTTTTGTGACAAAAAGAATGACATGTCATGCATTAAATGAGGATAAACAAAAAAGTAATAGACAAAACAATTATTTTGTGCAACATCAAAACCAATTAAAGCTGCGAGCAGCGATGACAGGCCCAAGCCGGTTGCACCGCCACCCCTTCAGGGCAACTGTGCACGACAGGCAATACACATTTAAACAGGAGAATATTTTAAAATCGCTCAAATATGCCACATTTACCGCAGGAGCTGGTGCCACTATGACCACAAGCCACACCTATGATGTCATTTAAATATAGATGATTTTTAATGTCATAAGATATAATAGGTCACTTTCAAATATGTGCAAAGTTATTTTTTGCAGCTCAAAATGTTGTAAATCCAGAAGGCCAGTATTTAATTCAAGGTATTTGTATAGGTTATTTTTATTTATTTTTTTTTACTTATTTCTCACACTAAAGTTATAGTTATTTGTGATAGCCTATGATATGAAAGGGTTAAATTATCACCATCAAGAGAGAAAGTGACACACACACACAGAGTGAGAGAGAGACCACCCCCCCCCCCCCCCACACACACACACACACACACACACACACAGAGAGAGAGTGAGAGATGGGGGAGGGGAAGGAGTGACAGAGAGTGTGAGAAATTTAGAAGAAATATTTTAAAGAAATAAATATATTGATCTGAAAAATAGTACATTCATTTTAAATTCATCCAGGTCAAATTACCGAACATACAATCTTAATTTAATTTAAATCAAACAATGATTTTACAAGATATGAGACCATTTCTGTTTCCCTTTTTGTCCTTATTTAATCCCTCGCCATAGCAGCACCGTTCGAGATATCCTATAATCGTTTGGCAATATAGCATCTTCAATGTCTTTGTTTCATGTTGACCGAGTTTGGTGTCGATTCCATGCATCTCCTACGAGTAGTTTATAAAAACTCAGAGCCTGTTTATTCAAAAATTCCACATTCAAACCAAAATATCTGACTCCCTGTTGGTCGGAGCTAATGACTGTAAATTAGAAAGTTGTCCAGCTCGATGAGAAAAATATATGTACCGAGTTTGGTGACTGTAGGTAAAACTAATCTGCAAAAGTGTTCTCAAGGACATATCCAAACTGGTTCATAAATAAGGCTATACTCCCACCTTCTGGTTATTCTATGTATCACATTGGCTCTAATTTTTTTGTCCTCAAACAAAAAGCATTAATCTGCTTATTTTTAAATTACACACACTTCATTGTTTGAAAAAGAAACTCAAATGTGTTTTTTTTCTATTGTTAGTATTATTTTTTATAGAAATAAATGTTTAATTCAGAGAATATTTTTTAGTGTCAAGAATTAATCTCCAAATACAAAATGTTAAAGAAAACCAATATACTTATCTAAAATATAGTACATTCATTTTAAAATTCATTCATGGTCAATAACACACACACACACACACACACAAAGAAATATTTTAAATAAATAAATATATTGATCTGAAAAATAGTACATTAATTTTAAATTCATCCAGGTTCAATTGCCGAACATACAATCTTAATTTAATTTAAATCAAACAATGATTTTACAACATTCTGCATTTTTAAATTTTAATAAAACATTGTTTAGTATGTTTTTAAAGCTATTTGGTTTACGGGTGACACAGGAAATGTCCTCATAAACAACGTTTACGTTGTAATACCAGTGTAATATCCATGTCATTATACAAATTTGTGTCCTCATAAATCACATAAACAAGCACACACACACACACACACACACACACAAAGAGCCAGAGGCAGAGAGAGCTAGAGAGACAGGTTTTATTTAAAAAATAAAACAATACTGCCCCCTGTTGGGGATTGAAGGGGAGGGCAGACAGACAGAGAGAGAGAGATTCAGGTTAAATATATATTAAATAAAATAAATATATTGATCTGAAAAATAGTACATTAATTTTAAACCCATCCAGGTTGAATTACCAAACATACAATCTTAATTTAATTTAAATCAAACAATGATTTTACAAGATATGAGACAGTTTCTGTTTCCCTTTTTTGTCCTTATTTAATTCCTCACCATGGCAACACCGTTTGAGATATCCTATAATCATTCCCAATATAGCATCTTCAGTGTCTTTGTTTCATGTTGACCGAGTTTGGTGTCGATTCCATGCATCTCCTACGAGGAGTTTATAAAAACTCAAGAGCCTGTTTATTTAAAAATTCCACATTCAAACCAAAATATCTGACTTCCTGTTGGTCAGAGCTAATGACTGTAAATTAGAAAGTTATCCGGCTCGATGAGATCAATGTATGTACCGAGTTTGGTGACTGTAGGTAAAACTAACCCCCCCACTTTTGTCAAAAGGTGGCGCTACTGAGCCCCTCCACCACGCCTGTTTCTAAGTCTTTGCCTGTATTTACTGGATGGCATCTCTGATGTGTGTGTCGAGTTTCATGCAATTTCAAGCATGCTAAGAGTCTCAAAAACACCCAAAAAGATTATTAAACTTTGACACGTTGCCATGGCAACAATATTTACGATATCAAGAAGTGCTTACCAGGTTTAAATCTGCTATGTTTTGACATTATACTGATGAAGTTTAAAGTAAATTGGGTGAAAATAAGAGGGTGATTCAAAGCATTTTTTTTAAAAGTGACACTTCCTGCTGCCAGTTGGTGGCGCTATGACTTTGAGTCACAAAAGTCATATCCATGTGATCGGCCTCTTACAACAAACACACAGCTGAAGTTTCATCAAAATTAATCAATGTATGCAGAAGTTATAACACACTTCCTGTTTCCCTTTTCTCGCCATAAATTCGTTGCTTCGCCATGGCCAAACCGTTCGAGATATCAAAAATCCGCTGGCAATTTAGCATCCTCAATGCCTTGACTTCATGCTGACTGAGTTTGGCACTAATCGGAACAATGGCCTAGGAGGAGTATATCAAATTCCAGAGCATGTGTTTTCCAAACAACCCATAATAGCTCACTTCTTGTTGGGCTGACGCATAACTTAGAGCACGAAAGTTGTTTGGCCCGATACGTGCAAGTGTGTTTGATATATGGACCAAGTTTTCAGATCCCACTTAAGGGGGCGCTGTCAAGCCCCCCTGCCACGCCCGGGTACACGCTTCAGCCCGGCCCTGATGGCCGCGCATTCCGACGCGTGTGCAAAGTTTCAAGAGTTTTTGAGCATGGTAAGGGCCCCAAAAGTGCCCGAGAAGTCGAAAAAAAATAAATAAATAAAAAAAATAATAATAATAATCCTTAGGGGAACAATAGGGCCTTCGTCCCTTTCAGGGCTTGGGCCCTAATAATCCTTAGGGGAACAATAGGGCCTTCACCCTTTCAGGGCTTGGGCCCTAATAACTATTTCTGAATGAAAAACAATGAAATTTCTATTACTAAATTATGCAACAGTATCTAACAAATACATTTATTCAAAAAAGCAAACCGTGAAATGTGATCAACTTTACATTTTTTGTCTATAATTTGTCATCCTCAAAATCACTTTATCAAACCAGGGTTTGTAAACATTACTTTCTTTCCAAGACATACTGATTAAAACTTTTACTCCTCAAAATAATACGTTTTAAAAGGAAATAAGACTGTGTAACACCTTCTTTTGAGAAAGAAATGTAATAAATGCTGTTTTTAATGTTTTTTACATTTTCGTGTGATGCACATGGAAGCTGACAATATTCAAAATTCTTGACAAAAATTGTTCTGCAACATAGTTGCAAGGACACAGTTTGTCTAATATTTCATAGATGAACGGCAGATTTGAGAATACAGGAATGTGGGTCATTCCTGTATTCTGTGCCTTTTGGACATCATAAAATGTAACTTTAAAATAACTGTTTGTGTAATCATGATAGGGAGAGGTAAAACATCACAAAAGGCAGTCAATACCAGGAATGACCCGTGTGTGTTTGCACTCTTGCCTGCACCTGTAACATTGCTACAGCTTGTAGAGATAGTGACGAATTTACACAAACATTAGGGCTAACCCTGGAGTGCCCAATCCTGTTCCTGGAGATCTACCTTCCTGCGGAGCTCAGTGCTAATCTTGCTCCAACACACCTGCCTGTAATTAAGTGTTCCTGAACCAGTGATACCTTAGTTTTTCCATTCCAATGTGCTACTTTTCCATTGTTTTTCTATGTAAATGCGCTAGACGGACGTGTATGACCGGTGTGCTCGAGTCTCGCATATTTTGCAGTGTCTTGCACATGAGTATTTTCTTTTCTCCATGTCAAAAATAGTAGCTATCTATTCTGCTGTTTCCGTTATTGCAGCACAACTCAAAAGTGCGTCTCGAGACCCTCGTGTTCTGTGCTGCGCTTTTTTAAAAACCATTCCTGAGCACTGCGTCTTGCATTTTTAGATGCAAAGACACGTCCTGTGTGAACGGCCCCTTAAAGCTACACTATGTATTTTTTCGCTGCTAGGTGTCACTAACCTCTTCAAAACAATAACAAAGGCGTAGATTGATGAATGAGCGTGGAATCATGGAACTTGTCGTTATACCAGTGGATCTAATAATGTTTATGGGGAAATAATGTTTATGGATGAGTGAATGCATTCATGTTTTTTAACATGATTGTGGTATGAAGCAGGGTGCAATTACTAATAAGAGACAGATATAAGCGCCACACGCGAGTCCCGGGGAAATAAAGAAATGAGGAATGAGCATTTCATTCTACCAAACTACCCGCAAGTGCTTTATTACTACTCATAAAGGTCAGTTTATTTGACAAATTAAAATTGTGAGGAAACGCAATGCTGTTTCACTTGGTCTACACTATCTAAACTGCATTTGAGTGTGTTGAAAGTTATGATGTTATTCTGTGTGTTAGTTTGTTGGCTGTATGAGACTAGCAGTAAGTTACATCAACAGAACATCATACTGATGATATTCTAACATTTCATCGTGTTGAGCTACATAACATTGATTCGTTTTATGTACATTTGCTCACCTGTCTAATAAAGCACATGACAGAACGTCATCTCTGTCCAGTCGAAGTTTGTTGCGATGCTCTCGCCATCTCGAAAACGGCATGTTGATACTGGTCCTCTTTTGATTTCTCCTTTTGTTCCAAAGTCTACTTGCCATGGTCCATAATGTTTGAACGTTACGCAGTTGTCCACATCTGTTGCCTTGGTTTCTATGGCAGTAAAAGCGGAAACCAAGGGTAACGCAGATATAACGCCATTGACAGGCGACTCCCTCACACGTCCCGGTTCCTTGGTTAAAATCGCAGTTTTCTCACGATTTACAAATAGTTGGAAACATTTGGGACCTGTGCCTCATTATCTATTAATATTTCTTGGGGGATTCCACAAGGGGCGGTTCTTGGTCCAACTTCATTGTATATTGTTTGTAGACAAACTTTGATGTTGGCTTGAGAAAGCATATTATCTTCATCAAAAAGACAATGAGAAATTGACGTTGTTTTGCATCTGACTGCATTCTTTTTCATTTCCGAATGTTTACCTCAGCTGTTAGACACCAGACTTACTGGAAAGGCATTTTATATGATATTACTGGTAGGCCTACTTAAAAAAAGTTTGTCTTTTTTTATTTTATTAGTTTGTCTTGAATGTTTGCTTGATCAACTTTGTATATAAATTTATATAAAATGGGTAAAAGCAATGTTTATATATACATAAAACAACATTTATATTGTTATTTTGTAAGAAATCCCTATTAGGTTACATGGCACCAGATGTGGGCCTCCATGCCCATATCCTATACCGTATGAGTGGAGGGCAGTGGGGGCCCACATCAATGTTTTTTCAGGGGCCCAGAATTTACTAGCTACAGCCCTGAGAGTCAGTATTACAAAAGAAAATGGTTGATAATTGTGGCTCACTGTCCAGTAACATGCACTCGGATGCAAGGAATTTGCGAGTAAATTCTGACTCAGAACTTCGTTTTGATCATCAAATAAACATGGTTGTAAAAGCAGCTTTTTTCAGTTAGGATGCCTGTCTAAACTAAGATCTATTCTTTATGCCAAAGATATGGAAATTTTAATGCATGCCAATTTTTTTTAAATGTAGTTCTTTAAAAATTCTGACACCGTTTTCCCATGGTCAGGGTGTCAATGTCCTCGATTGCAGCATCCTGGAACTTTGCTCTCAGGCCACTATCGCTTTGAAGCTCTATTAACTCCATCTGAAGGTGATGGGGCGCACTGTCGACATCGAGGGTCAAAGGATTGGCAAAGGCTGAGTACTGTGTTCTAAAGTCAGAGAAGCGCCGATCAAACTCGTTAATTTAAGGGATAGTTCACCCAAAATCATTTACTCACCCTCAAGTTGTTCCAAACCTGTATGAATTTCTTTATTCTGCTGAACACAAATGGAAGAATGTTTGTAACCAAGCAGATCTCCGCAGCCATTGACTACCATAGTGGGGGGAAAAAATACTATGGTAGTCAATGGCTGCCGGGATCCGAGATTCGTTCATGGCTGGTACCTATCGAGCCGGTCGTGATGCTTCCAGTTTATCGGAGGGTCCGGCGGCGGAATTAATCTCAGTAATCTTCATTCGCTGAAATGAGAGTGAGTGAATTCTTTACATTAGTATAGTGTAGTATAGCATGATGAATGATAAGTCTTGGTGTTTTATGATTTTTATTTTTATGTTTATTTGTCTTTTTTGAACTATGTCAATGCATGCTCTGAGCATTTTTTGTGTACAGGCGACAACATTGTCAAAACGATCCCCATTCACACGAATCCAACGAAGAAAGTGTAATGCCTCTCGCAGTTCAAAACGCCGACGTCATCATCGCGGCAGTTACGCTTTTTTCATAAGTTGAATACGGAAGGCGGTCCGCCGGAAGCTAGATATTGCTAAATAACGATATTTTTCTTACAAAAACCCATCTATTGGTTTCAGAAGGCCTTTATTAACCCCCTGGAGCTGTGTGGATTACTTTTATAATAGATGGATACACTGTTTTGGGCTTCAAATTTTGGGCTGCCATTTACTGCCATTATAAAGCTTGGAAGAGCCAGGACATTTTTAATATAACTCCGAATGTATTCGTCTGAAAGCAGAATGTCATATACACCCAGGATGACTTGAGGGTGAGTAAATCATGGGGTAATTTTCATTTTTGGGTGAACTACCCCTTTAAATCCCAGCACCTGCAGTATGTTTTTACCTCCCACTTCCACCCACAGCAAAGGTAAAACCGCATACTCCCACACCATTTGTGTTGGGACCTGCGGAATCCTTATCCAGTGCTCTACCTTGGGTTTTTATAAGGGCTTTGATAACTGCCAGCTTGAAAGTATTTGGGACTTGTCCTAAAGAAAGCAAAGAATGAACAATATTGACAAGGTTCTGAGATTACAGGTTGCACCTTTTTCAGTTGTTTAGTGGGTATAGGATTCAGCATATATGTTGGATTTGATGTTTTACACGTCTAAATGGTGTTAACTTGTTTTTTGTTTCTTTTCATGCTAGACCTGATGGTGCTGAATAAGGAGAGTCAAGAACTGAATGAAATGGAAGAGAAAAATCAGTATGAGAAAAGTCATGATTTCATGACTGGGGAAAAATCTTTTAGTTATTCACAGACAGCAGAAACTAGAAATCTCCAGATGAGAGTTGGCACTGGAGAGAGCCCTTTGGCCTGCCAACAGTGTGGAAAGAGTTTCAGTCGAAAAGAAAGCCTTAAAGACCACTTGAAAATTCATGATGGAGAGAAGCCGTTCATATGCCCTCAGTGTGGTAAGAGTTTTACACTGAAAAAAACCCTTAAAGCCCACATAAGAGTTCACACTGGAGAAAAGCCTTACACCTGCCAACAGTGTGGGAAGAGCTTCTCATTACAAGGAAATCTTAAAATTCACATGAGAATTCACACTGGAGAGAAGCCATACATATGCTCTCAGTGTGAAAAGAGTTTTAAACAGAAAAGAGACCTTAATGCCCACATGAGTAGTCATAGAGAGATACCTTTCACCTGCAAACTGTGTGGAAAGAGCTTCACACAAAAAGAAAGTTTTGAGATTCACATGAGTGTTCACACCGGAGAGAAGCCATTCATATGCTCTCAGTGTGGAAAGAGTTTTAAACAGAAAAGAGACCTTAATGTCCACATGAGAAATCACACTGGAGAGAAGCCTTTCACCTGCCAACAGTGTGGGAAGAGTTTTGCATTAAAAGGAACTCTTAAGACTCACATGATGATTCACAAGGGAGAGAAGCCATTTGTTTGTGAGCAGTGTGGAAAGAGTTTCAGATATAAAGAAAGCCTTAATCATCACATGAGGATTCATTCAGGAGAGAACTGTTTTGTATGTCATCAGTGCGGAAAGAGTTTCACAGACAGGAATCGCCTTAAGAATCATGCAAAAAGTCATATTGTAGTGAAGCCTTACATATGCCATCAGTGTGGAAAGAGTTTCAAATACAGAGCAAGCCTTGAGGATCACATGAGAATTCACACTGGAGAGAAGCCTTTCATCTGCCCTCAGTGTGGAAAGAGCTGCACAACGAAAGGAAACCTTAAGAGTCACGTGAGAGTTCACACTGGAGAGAAGCCTTACAAGTGTCTTCAGTGCAAGCAGAGTTTCACATTTCACACAGACCTGAAACGGCATTTGCAATCCCATTGTGAAAAGAAATAGCCGTTTTCCTTAGTGTGACGTTACGAAAGTGAGTTTTTGATTGTATACTGCAGAGTTTGTGTGTGTTACGAGAGTTTGAATGTGTTAAGAGTATTAGAGACTTACAGTATTGCTTGTTTGTTTGAGGAACTTTGATGGTATATTTGACCCCTTTGCCTGTTTTCTTATGCTGATTTTGGATTGCCCTTTCAATTTTGTTTGAAAATACATTGTAAATACTGAGTATTTTGGAAAACTAAAGAGTCTGCCACTTTTGTTTATTGTAAACTGTTTGATTTCTGTTTTTGGTTAAGGAGTATTAGGAAAGAGATTTTAAAAAATAAGAAAGTTTTGTTTGTTATTTTGGCACGGTCAGGTCCTGAATCAAGAGTCCCAAATTAAGACAATAAATCATAATTGTTCCAAATTCACTGCATTTTCAGAGTCTTTAATGTTGCACTCTTTTCCCTAGACGGGGCGTAACAGACAAGAGGTTTAGAAAAAGGAGCAATTTCAACAATGATCTGTGCATTCACTCTGGAGAAAGACAATTCATTTGTGATCTGTATAATAAAAATATTTAATGCGTATCTGTTTGAAATCAAGGCTACTTTCACACCGCAGCTAAATGTGAGCTTCATCTGATTGTCATGACCACTTCTTTTATTTGTATTTGTTATTTATGTCCTTTACCTCTTTATACTTTACTTTTGAGGCTTTTTTTAATATTTACTCCAGGTGCCACACCTGACCATCTGCTATAGTTTCAAATATTAAGTGGTTGAGGTAGACAGCCTTTAATTTGGACTATGTAGAGGCATTGCTCCATGTCAATATGTTGGTCGGCTTTTTTAGCAATGTATTTGTGGGGTGTTTTGAATGTGCTGTAAAACGGGGACGTTTCTGAGAATGGCTCCAGTTGGGGAATAAACACCAAAAACTGACATCTGTTTATTGTACTCCACACATACTCATCCATGTTAAAGGCAATGCATAACTTAACGTTTTTAAGATGATTTGAGGACTTTAGAACATTGAAGATTGACATGCTCATGATTTCTTCTGCCTTCACATTTAATGTGGATGAACTCATTGATCTGCAGTCTGATGCACTTCAAGTCAGTGCCACTGCTGAAATTTTATTCTTTTCTGAAGGGTGAGTACTTTCCACACATAGGAAGGCAATCTCTGAAGATGTTGGTACTGTTTGTTTCAACATATACAGGAACATGAAGGATGTGAACCCTTTTGAATTGGTTGGTTTTTAGCATTAATTACTCATAAAATGTCATCTGAACTTTGTTATTGTCAGAAAAGTATAGTTACACAATGTGCTTAAGTGAACAACCCAAAAACAATTATAATCTGTGATCAACCTGGAGACCAGGGGTCCGTTCTTCGTACGTCGCGAACTCAGTTAGCTGGATTTGATTGTTGACGATTTTGCTTGATCTTGGATTGTTTGGTTCTTCGACGCTCATCCTGGACTTGCTGTCATAGCAACAGGCCCGTAAACTTAAACCTGCTCGGGAGCAGCTTATTTCATGTAAACAGGATTAGATTGTGGCTTTATATACGGAGGTGATACGGGAAGTCTGTCACTTGTCCGTTTTTACGACAGCAACCTGTTGCGGAAGGTGCAAGAATAATTTGCAGAGCTTTTCGAATTAATCGCGTATTGCGGGATAGACAGGATCCTTTAGTCTAATTGAGAGATAACGTTTTTCTCGTGAGGGTGTTACTTACATTAATTTGTTGGAACCACACATCAAGTTTTCGACACGGAGTCGTCAGGCTTTAACAACAGCACAGACTGTGCATTGGCCTGAGATTTTTTGCAAGTGGCACTTTCCTTTACACTATTGGAGATGCAGAGAACTTAGTGAAAAGTGCTGTCTGTCGTGCCATTCGCAAAGTTTACCTGGTGCTCAAGCAGTTTTTAGGGGTTTTTGTGGTATTTCCAAGCCACTTAAGACCCCAGGTTGTAAAGCAGAATTTGTTTGCTATTGCAGGTACATTGTAATTGTTAATGAAGATCATGCAATCATGACCATGCCAATAAGTATGACTTGCAGTATGTGTCCTTTAGACTTCCCTAACGTGATTGGTGCCATAGACTGCACACACATTCCCATCAAGGCCCCACCAGGCCCCAGTGAAGGGGATTTTGTGAACCGAAAGGGGGTTCACAGTGTAAATCTGCAGGTAAGTTACTATTACAATTCATAATATTCCAGATTAGTAATATATTACATTAAAAAAAAGGAATGGAATCAAAAAGTACGCAGTTGACTGACTAAATGTGTGACTCTATGTTCCATATAACAAATGTGGAAGCAAAATGGCCATTTTGACATTAAAATGACATTATTTGAACGTGGTAAGGGAAAATATAAATGTCAAGCTCACTGTATTACATACACTTATGCTGAGCGTAACAGAACTGCATTTTTCCATTATACAGGTGATTTCCTGCTTGGAGACTGCTATACCTGCAGGCAGTATTTTATGACGCCATTCCCTGACCCAAACCCTGGACCACAAACCCGTTACAATGCAGCTCTAGCCAGGACAAGGGCACGCATTGAAATGACCTTTGGGCAACTAAAGGGAAGATTTCAGTGTCTGAAAAGTCTGAGGGTTGCACCTGTGACATAATTGTGCCATATTACATAACATTGCCACCATCAGAAAGGAGAGGACCCCTGTGGTGAAGGTGCAGCCTGATGATGACCTCCAGCCAGTGCACTTGGACCAACCTAGTGGCAGAGCTGCACAGGACAGAACTGTGGAACACCATTTTTGAGTGTTTAATAAAAGACGACAAATATGCTTAGTTCCTTGAGTTTTATTGAAATTATTCTTTATAAAGAAAAGCCAGTGATCAAGTCATCTTTGGCCTGCAATAAGAGATATTATGCAAAGTCAGCAATACTACTCTGTGTGAAATAGTGTATTAGCACTTACTCTGAAGGTCCTTTTGAAGCAACTATCTCTAGTGCAATTTTTTTCTTCAAGTTGTCAAGTTTGATTTCTCCCCTTAATTTTATTTTTTTTCAGTTTTCTGTTGAAGATGCCGTTTATATAGGGAACGGATGTCACCCTGTGTCATTTGTGGACAAAAAAAGGGTAAAAACATGCCTCATGCAACAAAAGTAAAAAGTAAAAGTACAACACTGCCCACCTCTGTATCAGTTCTTTGTGCAGACTCTTCTGTAGGCCTTTCTGTAGATGTGGACTCCTGCAACTCATATTGCAGTCAGAAAGAATAGGTACACAAGTATATACAAATTAGGGTAAAGTTATTTATGCACTTACAGGTTCTTCCTGCAAAGGACAGTCATCTGAGAGGGTTTCTTCACTGTCCTGTGCAATGGAAATAAATGGGTATTACAAAGTGTTGCACTTTCTTCCCTTTTGATGTAAAAGTTAGAAAAAGTCCACGACTTACTGCATATGCTTCAGCCACCACTTGCTTGGGAACAGGTAAAAGTGTTCGTGTATTATGTAAAACTGCACAAAAGAGGGGGAAAACTCACTGTAAAAATAATGTGATCAACACCTCATAGCAACATATTTTACATTAACTAAAGTTAAGAAGTTTTCACTTTCACAAGTCAAAGTGATTAATCACTTCTCAAGATCTAACTGTTGAAATGACTGTACCAGCCATTTGGATTATACTTAAATTTAATGCAGCAACAAATTATTTTACAGTGTACTAAGAATTGAAAGCTCATTTAGCCTACCAGTAATGAAGGTGTTGCTGCTACTGGTCCCTGTCTGTAGGTCTAAGGAAGAGCTGCCCCCAGGGATGCCCTCCACAATGGGTCGGTTTACATTCAACCCAAGGGCCAGCTCTTCTGCCGGGGTATATCGTGGGGGTGCAGGACCACCACCTGTTTTTTTTCTTCAGCCTTTTTCTTGGTTGCTGTTATAAACAGATAAACACATCATTTAACAGTGGCTTTTAAAAAGAGAATAAGGACAGTATAAGAAGTAAAGGCTACCATTTTGTAGAATATTCTTGTACTTCACTTTTACTTGTTCCCATGTTCTAGTGGGTCCCGTGGTGGCAAAGTAACTATGAAATTATTCAAATGCATTACAAAAATACACACTGTAGTAAGTGATAGAAACATCTAACATGGACATCACTTACATTTAATTTGTCTGCTACTTTTTGCCAGCCCTCTCTCCTGGCTTTTGCAGACTTTGAGGTGTTCCCTGGCGTTTTAATTAAACATTCAAATTCCGCATAACCTTCGACTACTAGATCTTGCTCTGCTGCGGAGAAAAACTGGGCACGCTCTTTGGCCATGGTGAGCAGCCAATAGCAGCGTTGCTGATCATTGTTTCTACTATCGATACATATCCCCTTTTAAACCAACGCATGAACGCGCAATTATCTCAGATAACTCAATCCAGCGATACTAATCATAAACAACAGTTGTGTTCGAAGAACCCAATTACCCAGATCATGATTAGCATGATGATATCATCTTGGATGTGTCATTTGATCTTGGATGTAATAAGCGACGTACGAAGAACGGACCCCAGGGTTACACCTGGATGATCCACAACTGATTTTTTTGTTTTGTGATGAGTTTTATGAGTCCCTTTAGCAGTTAACCATCCACTGTTCCTGAGCGGTTAGACCGTCCAATGTTCTTTAGGCCCCATTTACACTAGTGCATTTTTGTCTTAAAATGCATAACTTTTGCTACGGTTACGACTGTCGTCTACACTACTCCAATGTTTTCGAACCTCAAAAACGGAGCCTTTTAAAAATGCTGCCATTTTAGTTTGAAAACGCCGGGGTTGCGTTTCAGTGTAAACGGACCAAAACTGAGATTTTTAAAAACAATGGCGTGGCTGCCCACATTACGCTACCAGGACACGACAATAACAGACCAGGGCTGCGTTTCCCAAAAGCACTGTATGCCTAAGTTGATCGTAGAGACAGTTGGTGGCTATTGTATTACAATGCTTTTGGGAAACGCAGCCCAGAGCCGTCTCTTTCAACGGCCCTGTAACATACCAGCCTCGACGACCATGTAAACAATAGTACGGAGACGGAACTGCATGTTTGGCTGACTTTGTGGTCCTTTTTATCAGCTGTTGTGCAGTTAAACGCTGTATTGTATAATACTGCAGCTGTCTACATGCAAAAGAGGCAACTGTTTACACTTGTACGCGCATGTGTGCATGAATGGTCATGTGACATGCGTTTTAGGTCGTGCAGTGTAGACAGAGATAGTTTCTGAAACGCCAGTGTAGACGAGGATCGTTTCAAAACGAAAACGCACTAGTGGAAATGGGGCCTTAGAAAAATTCTCCAGGTCCTGCACATTATTTGGTTTTCCAGCATATTCTGCATATTTGAACCCTTTACAACACTGACTGTATGATTTTGACATCCATCGTTTCACTCTGAAGACAACTGATGGACACACACATAACTATTACAAAGGGTGAAAACAATCACTAATGCTCAAGAAGAAAACAATGCTTTAACCCTCATACTGTGTCAATTTCCTGTTTTCCTGTCTTGGTGTTTGGGGTCAATATGACCCCAAACATTTCTAGAGCGATTGTAAAAAACAAACAAAACAAAAAACTTATAATATATATGTTTTGTTTTTTTTTTATATATACTTATATGTTTATACTGTGTTTTTGGAGATATGAAATACTTTTTTATCTATTTACCACAAAATTCCTCAACTACACCAATAGCTTGCATATGAAATATTACATTTCTTTTTGAAAAAAATCACTTTAATGATTATCTACATTAAATACAAATTGTTTCTGGATATTGATCTAGGTGTTAGAGGCCGAATTTTGTCATCTGCTGGTTAGAGAAAAACCTGTTATGTCTTACAGTTTTAGAAAGAAAGTGTTTTGACCATGTATATCCAGTAGAGGGCCATAGAGATCCATTCATTTTTCTGGATGTGACCAACTTCTCCTATCATAACTTTTGTGATATATTTAGTGAATTTATTGATATATAAACATTATAAAATACATATCAAATAAATATTTTCAAATATTGTTTTTGATTGTGTTTTGAAGTGTCTATTTTTAGAAAATGCCACAGAAATTTGACAGAAAACATCGATTGTAATCCAAGATCCCATCAGGCTTCTTGTCCTCCCTGTCACTCACTTTGGCCTCCTTGTGGCATGTGCTCATCAGCAGCACATTTTTACCCCTTTTGGGGCAATAAGACACAAGACTGTGTGTCTCTGTGAATGCAAATAAAGAGGAAAGGCAAGCTCGTTCTCTTGTTGACAGAAGAGCAAGTGGGAGTTCAGGTTTGTTTTTCCTTACCGTACCAACCAGTCAATTTTTTTTTTCCAGGAGCTCCTGGCCAAGGGCATATGACGTGAAGAAGTTGTCGCAAGTAATCGTGTGTCCCTGGAGACCAGTGGTCAAATCAAGGACCACACGCATGCCCTGTTTTTTTTTCTGGCCGTCCATCTTGAGGCTTGCACCTCATGTACACCTGCATGTTCCATGCATAACTAGTCCTGGCGTCACATGCTGCCCAGATTTTTTTCCATATTTAGCCGGCTTAATGGGCAGGTCTCACTCACACGTGTTCTGCATTTGATTTCATTTTGATTTCATTTGCTAAATTCATTTTCTGAATTCTAAGTTCTCTGTCCCACCCCTTCATATCTGTGTTCTGCATTTGTGGCTGATTTTATTTGCCAAATATACAAATGTTCTCTGTTGCAGTCACACCTGTGTGTGTGAGCGAGCATGTCTGTTCTACATTGTATTTGTGCTCTAGTACCAGGCCTTCATTTCTGTGTGAAAATTTTCAGATTTATGCTGGATTTATTGATTTTATTTGACAAATTAAAAGAAAAAAAAACTTGTATTTTATCGTCTTTCTCATTCATTTTCAATGTGGGGGTCAATTATTATTTTTTTTTTAAAACATACATCTACAACAACCTAATCAAGCCCAGTTTTTTTCTCTCTGTGTGTGTGTGTATAGATAGATAATGTAGAAAAAGTCACAAAATCTTATGCCACTGAGAAGAAGGGAACCATGTTTTTTAACTAAGGAAAGTTGCAATGGAGGTCATTTTGACCCCACACACAATATGAGGGTTAAGGGCCGGAGGGTAACATTTTGACCTGGATGATCAGCGTAAATTATACTTATTTTGTTTTATTTGGAACATGCAAGTATCTTCTGTAGTTTTGAAGGGCGGTACTAAATGAAAAAATATGAGACTTCAACAAAATAAGCTAAATATTACACATCATCCTGTTAAATAAATCATTCACAATTTTAAATAATCTCATTAACTTTCATTCTTATTTTCTCATAAATCTAAAAAAATATATATTTACCTCCAGTTCACATAAAGTTTAGAAAAGAGGTTGGGTCTTGATAAATTTGGCTTTATGTATAAAGAATTCTGCAAGAATTATTATGTAGTTTATGATCGCTATTTATATTCTCCTTAATATTTCCAAATAATACAATGATAACTTTAATTGGTGCTCAATGTTCATGCTGATCAATGCTAACAACTGAATATGCCATCATATTTTTGCCAATTAAAGAAATCGAACATGTATGGCTTTAATCAATGAAATATAAATAGTTTGCTCATATAAAAGAGCATCATCACTGAAAATACGTTCAGATGTTACTTTTCACTACTTATTTGTTAATTTTACCAATTGATTTTGTATAGGTCCTGAGACCATTGCTGGAGTTGACAGAAGAGATGTGTGCTGAGAGTCATATCACATCCAAGTCCAATTATCCTGGTATGCAACCTGCAGAAGTTGATGACAAGTATGGCCAACAGTTATGCTCCAGAATCTGTTGGACAGAGGCTAGCTAGCTCTTTGAACAAACGCCTGACCAAAAGGTGTGGAGACTATAAATCAACTAGATTTGTACAGATTAATCTCAGTTTATATCTCAATTCTTTTTTTTTATTTCTTGCAATATAAATGTTGCTGGATCCTCATTTCAAAAAGTAGCCTCTGGCATGGAGACAAATGCAGCGATGGCTGTTCAAGCATTGACATCAGAGGCCAGCCAACTGAATGCTGTAGAAATCAATCAAGAGGCAACAATATGGTGTTTATTTAGTCTAAAATCTCACACACATAAAACCAAGCGAATGCACATGATAGCACGTCCTGATTTCAGTGGAGGTTCTAGACAAATTTTACTAGGGGGGCCAAGGAGGGGCCAATGTTTAACCAGAGGGGCACATTAAAAAATGGCAACAAATGATATTTAAAGATTATAAACTTTATTTTACTTTAAAATCATATAAACATTTATTTTGTACAAGAGTCCAAAGGAGGTCCAAAGGAGGTAGGGCCATAAAAAATGAAAAATACAGTACTCGGTACAAATACAGGGTGTCAATTCAATGTGAACAAAACTCCAGGGTACAACAAAGGGAATGTGCCATTTCCTATTTATGGAAGCCCCATTACTGTGGACAGTTGAGTCCACACTTAAGTATTTGAATTGGCACAACAATGCTGGATCAATTGAATTTTAATAAAATATAGATACACTACACTACAGCAACAGGATATGGCGGTTGTGCTGTCTGGAAAAACGGTCCACAGATACATCAAGATCCAGAGCCTTGGCCCTTCTGGACTCTATGCTCAGGACACCAAGATCACTGAGTCTCTCATCAGTAGTGGTGGACCGCGTTTTTATCAGTTTCAGCATGGAGCTTACAGGAAGGGTTACAGAAATCTTGCACAGTCTAAAGAGCTCAAAGAAAACTTTCCTGTATGGCTCAATAAAACAAACCAGCTCAACTGTACTGCATGGCTTTTTAACTTCACCATTTTTCTGTCCAAAACTCTCTTCAATTGATGGAGCTCATGCCCTAAATCATCAATGTCTGCATTATACAAACGGCCAAATGAAAAAACATTGCTCTCCTTTAAAAAGGCATCACTCTGGGGGCTGAGAGACTGTATGCTTCTCATGAGCTCACAGTTGGTATTGGAGAAACGTCTGTTCAACTCATTGAGCATGCTGTCAATTACAGGATAGAAAAATGACGTGTGAAACATATCTTTGTCACGTTCTACCTCCCTCTGACCAACAGTGCTTAGTGTGCAGTAGCCACTGAGTCTAGAGCTCAGCATTTTCTGACGTTTCGCCACTGACGTTGTTGCAGAATCACACTGCTCACAAATATCCAATGCTTCATCCCACAACTTATCAAAGAAAGACTCCTGCCTGTGGTCTTTCAATGTCTGGACTAAAGCATTTACTAAGTCAACAGCTCTTGATAGATTAACAGTTTGTGACTGTAACATGTCAGACAGTAGCTTTGTCTCCCCAAACAACTTACGCAGAGTAACAAGATGCACAACAAATTCTACATCAATTTGAGCCAGAAGACCTCGGGCCGCAACAGTTTTTTCACCATGACGTTCTTGAGCAATCTCTTGCAGTAGTCGTTTAAGGGCAGGTAGAGTGTCCATAATATCACGTAGGGCTAGAAATCGGCATGCCCAACGTGTGTCGCTTAAACGTTGCAGCTCTCTTGTTCTGCCATACATTTCTCATTGGAGTGACAGCCATTTTGGGTGCACATAGAGGCAGAAGTAAAAATATAAAGACTCTGTAACAAAGAAAAAAACTCCTCTGTTTCTGGGACACTTTTGACTAACACTAAATTGAGGCAATGTGCACTACAATGGATGTAGAAGGCAAATTTAGCCTGTTCTTTGATCCTTGCCTGAACCCCTGAATGCTTACCGCTCATAACGGCAGCGCCATCATACGCTTGGCCTACAAGGTTATTTTTGTAGTTCAGGCCATAACGTTCCAGTAAGTGCATTATTTTTCCAGTAAGCCCTGCTGCATCTAACCTCTCTGCAGATTCAAAATGGAAACTCTCCTTAATGGCCCCATTGTAATAGTACCTGAGTGTGAAAGAAATCTGTTCCCTTTTTGAAATATCCTTTGTTTCATCTGCCATGATCCTAAAAACCTCACTGTTCTTCACTTCTTCTATGATTTCAGACCGAACCATTTCTGCCAAACAACACAAAACCTCATTCTGGATGATTTTGCTTGTGTACTTTGCATTGTGAATGGAAGTTAATCTTCTCTTAACAAGTGGGTCGTGGTTAGCAACTGTTTTAAGAATTTCCCTAAAGTTTCCTTTGTTATTGGACTCTTCATATTCATCATGTCCTCTTTGTGCTATGTTTTGTGTAGCTGTAAGTAAAAGCACTTCCCCAACTGTTTTAATGTATGCCCGATTTTCTTGTACTTGTTTAGTGTGTTCTTTGTCAAGAAGATCTGCTAGTGTTGCATCAGTTTTAACAGCTCTTTGATAATCCCTCCATGCTATCATTGCACACTTGTGTCATTCAGACTTTGCATGTACTGAAAACCCTGCATCTCTCATAGTTGCTTTTTTCCAGTTTCTAAAACCAGGTGTTGAAACAAAAACAGTGTCTGGGGCATTTGGTGTGCTAAAATGTCTACATGCATAGCAATATGTAGAGTCCATCATGACAGAATACTCAAGCCATGGATGAAGATTATACCAATTTGGCCTGAAGCTCAGTCTTCTGTCCCCCATCAAAGTGGTTGGGAATATATTCAAGTTGGGCTGTACTGGTACATCATTCTTGGACTTGCTGATATCTGTAGAAAGATGTACAGTAAACAGGGCACAACTACAACATTTATTTACTTATGCATGTATATCTGCATGTATTTCAAAATGTAGGCCAAGTATTTACTTAAAAAAAAAAAAGAAACAGCCATATTGACACAAAAAAGAATTTACAGCAGAAAGCACCATTTTAAGGACACACAGTAGGCCTACAATGAAATTATAATTGCACTGCTTTGCAAATAGTAAGAACCTTCTTCATCACAAACCTGATGGTGCAGTACTTGATCCACATGGATCCACTTTCTGTCCCTCTGGCTGTTCCTCTCTCTGTCCCTGTATGTTTTCTTCCTCCTCACCCTCTTCTTCATCCTCCTCACCCTCTGGAATTTCCCTCTCTGTGTCAGAGCCCTCACTTTCATCACCTGCCCTCTCTCCAACCTCCACCGACTCCTCTGGCTCTCCCTCTTCCTGCTCCTCAACTCTCTCAATACCTTGATTTGTTTCTCTCACTTTTTTGTTTACTGGGGCAAAAAAGGACGCTATGTCCCTTCCTCGTTTCATGATAACTATTAGAAGAAAAAAAACATAGGAGCATGCATTACATTTCGTTGCCTAACCATCCCTCCCTACTTAACACGGGCAGATAGCCTGTTGATTACTTTACTCAAATGTATTTGTTATCGCAATGCAACAGCCAAGACGGATGAAGTTACGTGGTTAACATCACAACATTGTGTAGACCTAGCAAGGATACTGACATTTGGATATTCGCTTCTGCTTCGATGAGTTTGCTTAGATATGATGTTTCTAAACATATCGAGACCAGATATTTACAAACTTGATTTCATTATCAGTGTGAGGACCAAAAGTAACACGGTTATGTGTAAGAACAACAAGTTGCTTACCAGCCTCATCAGCTGCACACGCCTCACCAGCCTCCTCAGCTGCACCAGCCTCCTCAGCCTCACCAGCCTCACCAGCTGCACCAGCCTCCTCAGCTGCACCAGCCTCACCAGCACCAGCCTCCTCAGCTGCACCAGCCTCACCAGCCTCCTCAGCCTCCTCAGCTGCACACGCCTCACCAGCCTCCTCAGCTGCACCAGCCTCCTCAGCTGCACACGCCTCACCAGCCTCCTCAGCTGCACACGCCTCACCAGCCTCCTCAGCCGCACCAGCCTCATCAGCCGCACCAGCCTCACCAGCCGCACCAGCCTCACCAGCCTCACCAGCCGCACCAGCCTCCTCAGCCGCACCAGCCTCATCAGCCTCCTCAGCTGCACCAGCCTCATCAGCTGCACTAGCCTCACCAGCCTCCTCAGCTGCACCAGCCTCCTCAGATGCACCAGCCTCCTCAGCCTCACCAGCCTCCTCAGCTGCACCAGCCTCACCAGCCTCATCAGCTGCACTAGCCTCACCAGCCTCCTCAGCTGCACCAGCTTCCTCAGCTGCACCAGCCTCACCAGCCTCCTCAGCTGCACACGCCTCACCAGCCTCCTCAGCTGCACCAGCCTCACCAGCTGCACCAGCCTCACCAGCCTCCTCAGCTGCACCAGCCTCATCAGCTGCACCAGCCTCACCAGCCTCACCAGCTGCACCAGCATCCTCAGCTTCCTCAGCCGCACCAGCCTCACCAGCCTCCTCAGCTGCACCAGCCTCATCAGTTGCACCAGCCTCACCAGCTGCACCAGCCTCATCAGCTGCACCAGCCTCCTCAGCTGCACCAGCCTCACCAGCCTCCTCAGCTGCACCAGCCTCATCAGCTGCACCAGCCTCCTCAGCTGCACACGCCTCACCAGCCTCATCAGCCTCATCAGCCGCACCAGCCTCACCAGCTGCACCAGCATCCTCAGCTTCCTCAGCCGCACCAGCCTCACCAGCCTCCTCAGCTGCACCAGCCTCATCAGTTGCACCAGCCTCACCAGCTGCACCAGCCTCATCAGCTGCACCAGCCTCCTCAGCTGCACCAGCCTCACCAGCCTCCTCAGCTGCACCAGCCTCACCAGCCTCCTCAGCTGCACCAGCCTCATCAGCTGCACCAGCCTCCTCAGCTGCACACGCCTCACCAGCCTCCTCAGCCGCACCAGCCTTACCAGCCTCATCAGCTGCACTAGCCTCACCAGCCTCCTCAGCTGCACCACCCTCATCAGCTGCACCAGCCTCACCAGCTGCACCAGCCTCCTCAGCTGCACCAGGCTCACCAGCCTCATCAGCTGCACCAGCCTCCTCAGCTGCACCAGCCTCACCAGCCGGACCAGCCTCCTCAGCTGCACCAGCCTCACCAGCCTCCTCAGCTGCACCAGCCTCATCAGCTGCACCAGCCTCACCAGCCGCACCAGCCTCACCAGCTGCACCAGCCTCCTCAGCTTCCTCAGCCGCACCAGCCTCACCAGCCTCCTCAGCTGCACCAGCCTCATCAGTTGCACCAGCCTCACCAGCTGCACCAGCCTCCTCAGCTGCACCAGCCTCACCAGCCTCCTCAGCTGCACCAGCCTCACCAGCCTCCTCAGCTGCACCAGCCTCCTCAGCTGCACCAGCCTCACCAGCCTCCTCAGCTGCACCAGCCTCCTCAGCTGCACCAGCCTCATCAGCTGCACCAGCCTCATCAGCTGCACCAGCCTCATCAGCTGCACCAGCCTCCTCAGCTGCACCAGCCTCCTCAGCTGCACACGCCTCACCAGCCTCCTCAGCTGCACCAGCCTCACCAGCCTCCTCAGCCGCACCAGCCTTACCAGCCTCATCAGCTGCACTAGCCTCACCAGCCTCCTCAGCTGCACCACCCTCATCAGCTGCACCAGCCTCACCAGCTGCACCAGCCTCCTCAGCTGCACCAGGCTCACCAGCCTCATCAGCTGCACCAGCCTCCTCAGCTGCACCAGCCTCATCAGCTGCACCAGCCTCCTCAGCTGCACCAGCCTCACCAGCCGGACCAGCCTCCTCAGCTGCACCAGCCTCACCAGCCTCCTCAGCTGCACCAGCCTCATCAGCTGCACCAGCCTTACCAGCCTCATCAGCTGCACCAGCCTCACCAGCCTCCTCAGCTGCACCAGCCTCACCAGCTGCACCAGCCTCACCAGCTGCACCAGCCTCATCAGCGCACCAGCCTCACCAGCCTCATCAGCTACACCAGCCTCACCAGCCTCCTCAGCTGCACACGCCTCACCAGCCTCCTCAGCTGCACCAGCCTCACCAGCCTCCTCAGCCGCACCAGCCTTACCAGCCTCATCAGCTGCACTAGCCTCACCAGCCTCCTCAGCTGCACCACCCTCACCAGCTGCACCAGCCTCCTCAGCTGCACCAGCCTCCTCAGCTGCACCAGCCTCATCAGCCTCACCAGCCTCCTCAGCTGCACCAGCCTCACCAGCTGCACCAGCCTCACCAGCCTCCTCAGCTGCACACGCCTCACCAGCCTCCTCAGCTGCACACGCCTCACCAGCCTCATCAGCTGTACCAGCCTCATCAGCTGCACCAGCCTCACCGGCCTCCTCAGCTGCACACGCCTCACCAGCCTCATCAGCTGCACCAGCCTCACCAGCCTCCTCAGCTGCACCAGCCTCATCAGCCGCACCAGCCTCATCAGCCGCACCAGCTGCACCAGCCTCATCAGCTGCACCAGCCTCACCAGCCTCCTCAGCTGCACCAGCCTCACCAGCCTCTTCAGCTGCACCAGCCTCACCAGCCTCCTCAGCTGCACCAGCCTCACCAGCCTCCTCAGCCGCACCAGCCTTACCAGCCTCATCAGCTGCACTAGCCTCACCAGCCTCCTCAGCTGCACCAGCCTCACCAGCTGCACCAGCCTCATCAGCCGCACCAGCCTTACCAGCCGCACCAGCCTTACCAGCCTCATCAGCTGCACTAGCCTCACCAGCCTCCTCAGCTGCACCAGCCTCACCAGCTGCACCAGCCTCACCAGCTGCACCAGCCTCATCAGCTGCACCAGCCTCACCAGCATCCTTAGCTGCACCAGCCTCACCAGCTTCCTCAGCTGCACCAGCCTCACCAGCCTCCTCAGCTGCACACGCCTCACCAGCCTCCTCACTTGCACCAGCCTCCTCAGCTGCACCAGCCTCACCAGCTGCACCAGCCTCCTCAGCTGCACCAGCCTCATCAGCTGCACCAGCCTCACCAGCATCCTTAGCTGCACCAGCCTCACCAGCTTCCTCAGTTGCACACGCCTCACCAGCCTCATCAGCTGCACCAGCCTCCTCAGCTGCACACGCCTCACCAGCCTCCTCAGCTGCACCAGGCTCACCAGCTGCACCAGCCTCACCAGCCTCATCAGCTGCACCAGCCTCCTCAGTTGCACCAGCTTCATCAGCTGCACCAGCCTCCTCAGCCTCACCAGCCGCACCAGCCTCATCAGCTGCACCAGCCTCACCAGCATCCTTAGCTGCACCAGCCTCACCAGCTTCCTCAGTTGCACACGCCTCACCAGCCTCATCAGCTGCACCAGCCTCCTCAGCTGCACACGCCTCACCAGCCTCCTCAGCTGCACCAGGCTCACCAGCTGCACCAGCCTCACCAGCCTCCTCAGCTGCACCAGCCTCACCAGCTGCACCAGCCTCACCAGCCTCATCAGCTGCACCAGCCTCCTCAGTTGCACCAGCTTCATCAGCTGCACCAGCCTCCTCAGCCTCACCAGCCGCACCAGCCTCATCAGCTGCACCAGCCTCATCAGCAGCCACCTCACCAGCTAAACACTTTAGCTGAAAAACACACGTCGTTTTTTTTTTTTGTAGTAATTTGTACATAATAAACAATGTTGTAGTATATAATATTGATGTTAATAATGTTACACAATAGTGCTGTTTTTTGTGTGTGTGTTTTTCTTTGTTTTAGATGTGCATGAGGCGTGGGCGGGGGAAAATGTCCACGTTCTTCTGTCCAAAGTTGGTCCTTACAAACTTTTTTTGGGGGATATTGAGAGGATTGGTCCCAACAAGGAGCTTGAGAGTGAGGTATCCCTTTTTCATTTCAAAATTTCCACTCCCTAACGCCTAGTATTTTAACAATGACAGCTACAGCACTGTATTGCAACTCAAAGCCAGTCATGCAAAGAAGTTCAGCAATACTACAATACAGGTAATAGTATAAAAATGAAACTGCCTCTGTAATACATAACATTTTTGTGACAATATTTTATAGGTGATCAATGCATATTTGACCGTACTTGTACGGAAATATAATCGGTGCAATGCTGGTGAAGCAGCTGCTATAGACACATTTGCAATGAGCGCAATATGGAAGAAACAATTTGGAAGAATCCGGGTATGTACTGGATTGTAATGACTTTACATTTTGTAAATGTTGCAAATATGTATTTTTTGAGTAACTGAGATTTGGTATTTTTTGTGACAACCTTCAGATTGATCCAATGGCACACAAAGTGATCATGGGAATTGTAAATGAACACCATCACTGGATGTTGGTGGTGACAACAAGAGCATTGCACAAATCCCGCTGCTTTAATCTCTGTATTTATAGTTATGTATAAACTCAGTGTTGGGGAGTAACTTAATTGAAAGCAATTTAATTACAAAATAAATGCAACTGTAATCCGTTACAGTTACTGAGAAAAAATGTGTAATTAAATTACGGCTACTTATGCAAATGTTAATGATTACTAAGGGGTTATACTGAATATTTTCTGTAAAAAGCTAGGATATGCAATAATAATATTAATTAATATATTGAATAATATTAATTTGTTTAATTGATTTCTTTCCCAAATTGCATTGAATGTTCTAAAATATGAGACACCAATGTTTCAGGAGTTTAGGACACAGAATAGGACACATGCTTATTCAATAACTGTTTTATTTCCTATTTGGGTTTATGTATATGCTTTCTTTTTTAAGATTAACTGTTTATTCCAAAGCATTGTTAGATGCCAGCGTTTCCTGTCAAAGATATGCATAGATTTGATTTCAAAAGGTTCATATTACACTATACTTCTTGTTATGATTTTAAATCTATATTCAACCTCAGAACAATCTCAAAATAAAAAGAGGTGCTAAAGTCTGATTTTGTGGTGGCTGTGCTTTAAAATTAAATTATTATAATCTTAATTCAAGTGGTGAAGGATTTTGAACGTCTGACAGTAATCAGTGTTGAGCACTATTTTAAGGTTAACCCTGCCTGGTTAAAATGTTTGAAAATGATTAACAGTTGAAAAAAAATTGTTAGAAATGTAGAAAAGTAATATTTTTGTTTATTATAAAAAATAATCAAATATAATCTGTTACATTACACTACTTTTTATATTTTAAATAGGGTAATTTGTAACCTGTAACCTATTACATTTCCAAAGTAACCTTCCCAACACTGGATACACTTTATTAGCCATTTACTAATTATATTGGGCCATGCATATATGCTGTCAGTTATTATTAATGAGATCCACACAATACTCCACAATATAGAATTTCACTAATATCACTAATACAATGGGTTTCTACCTAAATATGTTGTTTCCATGTCAATAATAAAAGGTAATGTACCCACACGAGAAACGATCCATTTTCTTGGATCCCCTGGGGGAAACTGAAAGTAAAAATCAAGATGTGCCTGGACTCTACAAGGTACAATTGACTTGAAATGTAGTTGTACTTGTGTCTTTTTGGGTTGTTAAATGATGATGTGCAACAGATTTCACAGATATAGCTACTATTTACTTACTTTAGAGCATTCATGAGGAAAAAAGGCTGCAATGTCTCAAGGTGGACATGCACCAGTCTCCCTCATCGATGCCAGCAAGATGGCACATCCTGTGGTGTCCTGGCCTTAAAAGTGAGTTAAAAGTGAAATGTGGTTACCATCAGTATCAATTAGAGTGAAGACCTTGACCTGCATTTATACATCCTGATGGAGGTTTTCTAAATGTGTTAATACTATATGTACACTATATGTAATTAATTAAATGTGATGTTTGATTCAATTAGAGAAAAAAAAAAAAAAAATAGACCATGCATTCCTTGCGCCATTCTGCTAATCAAAGTTCTCTTCAGTTTGCTGAGAAAATTTTACAGCTCGAGGCTATAAATCTCACCACTGACCGGAAGGCAGTAGACAAGTTGAGGCTGGACACTTCCCTCCTGAGAGAATCTGGTCTGTTTCCTTTTGGCTCAACATTGTCAGTCACTTCATGTTGTTGGTTTTATGCATTTTATAGCATAAATATGCAACTATAAGATAGTTAATTAGTACTGTGCAATAAAAATTATATTAGTCTGAAAGTTGAACATATTTGTTGAATACTATTTGTCTTAACAGATGATCTAAGCAGCCTGTGCTGTTATTGTGGGATGCAGGAGGGTGAAGCACAATGGGTAAATTCTTAACTTTGCAAAATGTAAAAAAATAAAAGTACTGTTCCCCTGCACTCTAAAAAAAATGGTGCTATATAGTACTAAAAGTGTAAAATCATAGGGGAACCACTTTAAGTGCTGTATAGCACCAAATCTTGGTGCTTCAGTGGTTCTTCACCGGTTCTTTGGGTTGACTGAAGTGCTATAGCACCGCTAGCGTATACAGAACTTGTTAAGCCTGTGTGCGGTTCTTCAGTGGTTCTTTGGGGTGGTTAAGGTGCTATATAGCACCACTGCCGTACAAAGAACCTTTTAAGAACCTTTTAAACCTTTAAATGTTCTTTACGAGCCAAAGAACCACTGTTGGTGCTGTTTAGCACCATTATTGTTCAAGAAATAAAATGCAATATGGCACCTCCTATGGGTTCTACATTTGACAAAGGTGCTGTAGAGCACCTTTAAAGATATGGTGCTACATAGCACCAAAAGTGGTTCCCCTATGATTACGAGCCAGGAACCACTTTTAGTGCTATATAACACCTTTTTTTAGCTTGTGGTATTCCCCTTGAATTTCTAAGGGTTGCCATAGTAAGTACAAACATTTTCTGCATCATCAGCATCTACTAATAAAGGCATGATTAATATTGTACTCATTTACTATTGAAATGTATGATTACTTTCCATTACAACAAAGTTAGAAAATTCAAATTGTTATCAGAACACAACATTATGTGTAAGAAATTCCAAAAATGTAACGGATAGTAAGAATACTACCAGTCAGTTAATTTAGAGATCACCTATATTGAGAGATACCCAATAATTCGAAACATAATTACCACTACACATCCGTTTTCTCAGGTTTGCTGTGATGGCTGTCAAAGATGGTACCACCACGACTGTGTGCAGAGGCCTCCTTTGGATAAGGAGTACTTGTGTCTTGCTTGCAAGTAATGGTTTTGTTGTCTGCCCTGGCTCTCTGATCCTCCTCACTGGCCTGGCCCTCCATCCCTCACCCATTCCACCTCCTGGCCTTATGTGTCTATTTGTTGAGGAGCATCTGGAATCCACTCCTTAAAGGGTGGATGTGGGATCTGTCATGTCTTTTGTTCTACTGGTCTTGTGTGGACTTTTATGTTATTTCCTGTTTTGCACCATGTTTTGTAGTCCTTTGTATATTTTCTAGTTGATTAGTTCCTGATTGTTCCCAGGTGTGTTTTGTTTGCCAATCACCCCTTGTGTATAAATACCCATTTTGCAACATGTTTTGTAGTCCTTTGTATAGGGGAGAGCGGGGCACAACCGAACGCTTTTGGATTTTTGTCTGTAAATCCACTTAGGAGTATTTATTTTTTCCCACATTAATTGCACACATGTCTAGTGCAATTATGTGGTTTTGTTTCATTAATACAGTGTATACTTTTTTCTTGATTTACCCCGAAAGAATGGAAGTGAAATGTGACAACATGCCCCATAGGTGGGGAACATTGTAACATGAATTTATGGCAGCTTAAAATGTTATCTGATATAATAAAAAAAATATCCAAGACAAACAAAAATATTTTGTCAATAAAATACAATTATTAACTTTTTCGAATAAAAACAATGACATTTTTTAATCATTAAAAATAAACTTTTTTTGAGTTTGATGACAAACACACCTCAAAACACAGTTATACAGCATAGTTCAAAAAATTATAATAATTAAGCATTTCTGAACATTGACTCACAGTCATTATTCACCTTTTTCTCATGGTTTCTCAATAGAATTCATAAAAGTATAGAATATAATAGCATATTTCTAAAAGGGGCACATTGTAATGCAGTGTTACAACATGCTCCACCTGCGTAACTGGGATTAAAACCTGGCTCGTGTCTTCTGCGGGTTAGATCAGCATTAAAGAACTCTCTCAACTGTTAAATAACAGATATAAAATTAAAATAATATCAGATTTGTCTTATTTCGAATAAACACAGAAAACAGAGATGAAAAATTAACACAAGAAATTTACTTTTGCTATTGTTAAATACATGTTCAGTGTTAAAGTGGGGTGAATTTCATGGATGTGACATTTTCCTAGTGGGAGATATGAGGGGGTGCATTTCCTGGCAGGCTGTCTTGCCGTGAAAAGCACCCCCCTCCAAAAATGGTCTCTTTTGGACCCAGCATCAAATCATTTTGAGAGTATAGTAATATGACTGATTAAGTGGGGTGAATTTCATGGATGTGACATTTTCCTATAGTGGGAGATATGAGGGGGTGCATTTCCTGGCAGACTGTCTATACTGTACGTACTACTACATCTAATGCAAAACATAGTATTAATGTACTTTCAACCAGAATTTGCAGGTCATAGGATTGAGTAGTTGGTTCCATTACACTGGCTCTATTTAAGTGTGTGACTTTATTTTACATAAATGCAAGACACAAATGTGTTATATTATGGGTACACATTGTTACAATATATCAACATGAGCTAATCAAGACTGAGTGTAATATTTAATATGTTTTATCAACAGCACTGTATTTTCTAAGAATTTCACTCACAATTTTACTGGTAGTCCACTGTATGAAGAATTTTCGTGTATAATGTCAGTTTACTTTATTTTGCTATCATCACTTACATAGTGTCCTGCACCCACTAGTAAAAATATATAAAAAATGTCTGAATCATTTTTGGTTTGATATATACACTCACCTAAAGGATTATTAGGAACACCATACTAATACTGTGTTTGACCCCCTTTCGCCTTCAGAACTGCCTTAATTCTACGTGGCATTGATTCAACAAGGTGCTGAAAGCATTCTTTAGAAATGTTGGCCCATATTGATAGGATAGCATCTTGCAGTTGATGGAGATTTGTGGGATGCACATTCAGGGCACGAAGCTCCCGTTCCACCACATCCCAAAGATGCTCTATTGGGTTGAGATCTGGTGACTGTGGGGGCCATTTTAGTACAGTGAACTCATTGTCATGTTCAAGAAACCAATTTGAAATGATTCGAGCTTTGTGACATGGTGCATTATCCTGCTGGAAGTAGCCATCAGAGGATGGGTACATGGTGGTCATAAAGGGATGGACATGGTCAGAAACAATGCTCAGGTAGGCCGTGGCATTTAAACGATGCCCAGTTGGCACTAAGGGGCCTAAAGTGTGCCAAGAAAACATCCCCCACACCATTACACCACCACCACCAGCCTGCACAGTGGCAACAAGGCATGATGGATCCATGTTCTCATTCTGTTTACGCCAAATTCTGACTCTACCATCTGAATGTCTCAACAGAAATCGAGACTCATCAGACCAGGCAACATTTTTCCAGTCTTCAACTGTCCAATTTTGGTGAGCTCGTGCAAATTGTAGCCTCTTTTTTCTATTTGTAGTGGAGATGAGTGGTACCCGGTGGGGTCTTCTGCTGTTGTAGCCCATCCGCCTCAAGGTTGTGCGTGTTGTGGCTTCACAAATGCTTTGCTGCATACCTCGGTTGTAACGAGTGGTTATTTCAGTCAAAGTTGCTCTTCTATCAGCTTGAATCAGTCGGCCCATTCTCCTCTGACCTCTAGCATCAACAAGGCATTTTCGCCCACAGGACTGCCGCATACTGGATGTTTTTCCCTTTTCACACCATTCTTTGTAAACTCTAGAAATGGTTGTGCGTGAAAATCCCAGTAACTGAGCAGATTGTGAAATACTCAGACCGGCCCGTCTGGCACCAACAACCATGCCACGCTCAAAATTGCTTAAATCACCTTTCTTTCCCATTCTGACATTCAGTTTGGAGTTCAGGAGATTGTCTTGACCAGGACCACACCCCTAAATGCATTGAAGCAACTGCCATGTGATTGGTTGATTAGATAATTGCATTAATGAGAAATTGAACAGGTGTTCCTAATAATCCTTTAGGTGAGTGTATATATATATATATATATATATATATAAAACGGCAATTTATAATGTCTGAATTGCGAGATAAAAAGTCGCAATTATATAGGCTACGTGTGTGTGTGTAAAGGCACTTGCGAGTTACGCATGTCAGTTGTAATTTATCTTGCAATTTTTCGTTTATGTCACGCAATTCTGAGAAAAAAGTATTTTGCGAGATAAAAAAATGTACGTTTTTTATTTTGTATACAGTGGCGTAAACAAGCTTAGGCTACATAATATCTGGACTTTAATGAGAGTAAAATGTGATATATAATGAGAACGCTAATGATGGTGTTGGTTGTTATTCCTTTTAAGGCGGCTATCTTCAAATGCGCGTTCTCGCGACGAGGGTGCTTTTCACGGCAGGGGTGCTGTTTTCGGCACAACACCGGCCGTGTTTTATGAGTGATTAGCTTCCTTACATGGGGTT
The DNA here is from genome assembly GCA_039654105.1 of Coreius guichenoti. NCBI lineage: Eukaryota > Metazoa > Chordata > Actinopteri > Cypriniformes > Gobionidae > Coreius > Coreius guichenoti. The sequence continues at coordinate 28,162,881 of CM077182.1, forward strand.
GCGTGGGACTGTCGCCCAGGGACGCTGTTCGCTTTTTTCCTAATTAGTGTTGTTTGCTTGTTTGGTTAATATTCACTGAGCTACATGTTGCTTTGTTGAGTTAATAGTTGCTTTTGTTATCTAATTGTTGTTTTTGTTTTTTTGAGTTAACATTTGCTTTGTTTATCTGACTTTCTTTGCTTTGTTTTGTGTTTATTGAAGTTCCGTTGTGGATTTAAACTTGATTCTTTTCTTTTTCCTTATTTCCAATAGCAAGTTGGAAAGTAAAGATGCAGTAATGACAGTTTTTGTTTGTTTATCTTTCTGTATCATAGTGTAAGTTGGTTTATCCCGATTTTGTTGTATTACATTCATTTATTTGTTTTGTGAGTTTTTTTGAGGTCATTTTGTCAAGTTCTTTTCATTTTGTGTTGTATCAGGTTTCGTTGGATTATTGATTTCATTTCTTGTAATGTTTAAGCTGTGAGTCGATCGTGTGAGTGGAAAATCGTCTCCATTTTATTGTTGTGAAGTGACTGTTTAAGTGTTAGCGTGATTTTTATTCTGTGTTTAGTGTGTAACATATTTCTGCTTGTTACAGGAGCTGAGTGCCTAAGGCAGGGGTGGATTTCTGGTGGCGGTCTTTCCTTCACGAGTGCTGCTGTGACTTGTGGTGTGTGTGTGTACGTGTGAGCGCGGTTGTGCACAGGTTTATGGGAATGGTGGTGTGCTGTGGAGGCCTTATTGTGCCCTTTATTCCCTGCTGTCACGCCTTGGCTCCTTCGTGCTGAAATTCAGACGTCCAGGTCTACTCCGGTTGATTGTGTCGTGTTGAATGGTGTAATTAAATTGTGTTCTTTATTTTCTTTCTTTCTATTTTGATAAGTGAGCTTATACTCTTATTCTGTGCTTTTGGAAAGTTTTTATCTTTAATAAAAGGTACATTCCTCTTTATATCCACGTCTCCAGCCAATCCTTGTGAACGAACCTGTGGTGCCCTAACGGAATTAATTTAGTATCGTCCCTGGCGAATTTCCAGGGTGGCGTAGTCGCGAGCTGTCAATCTTTAGAAAGAATAAAGAAAAATATTTTTTTAAATATTTTTAATATTCACATATCAGTGAATTAAACTGTCACTAGATGACAACAATTTATTTTTTTTGTATATGTGTGTGTGCAATATTCCAGATTGTTGCAACATTTCATGTTGGAGGAAGACGGCTCGCTGGCCAATGGCACTCTTCTATAATATGCTTGATGTGTCTGCCTATAATGCGTTCGTGCTGTGGAGGGAAATTGATCCCACATGGAAACAAAGTGCCCCAAACTACAAGAGGAGGTTTTTTCTGGAGGAGCTAGGGAGAGCGTTGATGTCCCCCTATGTAAAATCAAGGCAGTATGGCCCACGCACACCAGTCTCTCTGCTTCTCTTGAGAAAACTGCAGGAAGAAGATGAAGCAGCAGCTGGTCCCTCCACGGCTCGTCCCTCCAGAGCAGGTCCCTCCACGGCTCGTCCCTTCAAAGCAGGTCCCTCCACGGCTCGTCCCTCCACGACAGACCCCTCCATGGCTCGTCCCTCCACGGCTGGTTTTTCCTTGGCTAGTTCCTCAGCCAAAAGGAAAAGATGCCCAAGATGCCTCCCGAGGGATGTCAAGACCACTTTTGTTTGCAAGAAATGCAAAAATCCCGTTTGCAAAAGACACTGCATTCTAATCTGTGACCTCTGCTACAATCCATAGGGTACTTATCTAGAGTTAGTACAGTATGTAGTTAGCATATAGTTATTATAGTAGTTATTATATATAGTATATAATTATAAATATCGTATATATAAAATATAGTTTAAATGTAAATATTGTGTATAGTAGTTTCTCTTTTTTCATTTACTGTAGCTTGTTCATTATTGCTGTTTCCTTTTTTACTGTTCACTGACTTTTACACAAAATAGACATGTTCATTAAAAAATTACTACATGAAGTGTTATAATTGAATGAATTGAAACAAAAAATGTTGAACAAAATGCTTCCTTGCGTTCTCTTTCTAACACAATGTTTAGGTTTGACTGTAATCATGCAAAAAATAACACTATTTCTAACCAAATATACAAACCCGATTCCAAAAAGTTAGGATACTGTACAAATTGTGAATAAAAACAGAATGCAATGATGTGGAAGTTTCAAATTTCAATATTTTATTCAGAATACAACATGGATGACATATCAAATGTTTAAACTGAGAAAATGTATCATTTTAAGGGAAAAATAAGTTGATTTTAAATTTCATGGCATCAGCACATCTCAAAAAAGTTGGGACAAGGCCATGTTTACCACTGTGTGGCATCCCCTCTTCTTTTTATAACAGTCTGCAAACGTCTGGGGACTGAGGAGACAAGTTGCTCAAGTTTAGGAATAGGAATGTTGTCCCATTCTTGTCTAATACAGGCTTCTAGTTGCTCAACTGTCTTAGGTCTTCTTTGTCGCATCTTCCTCTTTATGATGCGCCAAATGTTTTCTATGGGTGAAAGATCTGGACTGCAGGCTGGCCATTTCAGTACCCGGATCCTTCTTCTACGCAGCCATGATGTTGTAATTGATGCAGTATGTGGTCTGGCATTGTCATGTTGGAAAATGCAAGGTCTTCCCTGAAAGAGACGACGTCTGGATGGGAGCATATGTTGTTCTAGAACTTGGATATACCTTTCAGCATTGATGGTGCCTTTCCAGATGTGTAAGCTGCCCATGCCACATGCACTCATGCAACCCCATACCATCAGAGATGCAGGCTTCTGAACTGAGCGCTGATAACAACTTGGGTTGTCCTTGTCCTCTTTAGTCCGGATGACATGGCGTCCCAGTTTTCCAAAAAGAAATTCAAATTTTGATTCGTCTGACCACAGAACAGTTTTCCACTTTGCCACAGTCCATTTTAAATGAGCCTTGGCCCAGAGAAAACGCCTGCGCTTCAGGATCATGTTTAGGTATGGCTTCTTTTTTGACCTATAGAGTTTTAGCCGGCAACGGCGAATGGCACGGTGGATTGTGTTCACCGACAATGTTTTCTGGAAGTATTCCTGAGCCCATGTTGTGATTTCCATTACAGTAGCATTCCTGTATGTGGTGCAGTGGCGTCTAAGGGCCCGAAGATCACGGGCATCCAGTATGGTTTTCCGGCCTTGACCCTTACGCACAGAGATTGTTCCAGATTCTCTGAATCTTTGGATGATATTATGCACTGTAGATGATGATAACTTCAAACTCCTTTCTGATATTGCTCCACTATTTTTTGCCGCAGTATTGGGGGAATTGGTGATCCTCTGCCCATCTTGACTTTTTTATACCCAATCATGTTGCCAATTGACCTAATAAGTTGCAAATTGGTCCTCCAGCTGTTCCTTATATGTACATTTAACTTTTCCGGCCTCTTATTGCTACCTGTCCCAACTTTTTTGGAATGTGTAGCTCTCATGAAATCCAAAATGAGCCAATATTTGGCATGACATTTCAAAATGTCTCACTTTCAACATTTGATATGTTATCTATATTCTATTGTGAATAAAATATAAGTTTATGAGATTTGTAAATTATTGCATTCCTTTTTTATTCACAATTTGTACAGTGTCCCAACTTTTTTGGAATCGGGTTTGTATCTAAAACTTGTCTTTGAGATTGTTTAAATATATATTCAACTCTTTCACCTAATAAAAATATGTTGAATCAATTATGTCTAAAAACAACTAGGCACAATTCACAAGCTGCTCTATAGAGAGCTATACAGGCATCTAGTGGTTATACCATGCCATTTCAGGTTTTTCTTTTTTTACAACCAGATGGCACTAATCTGTCTTCCAAAACTGGATTTGAATGTCTCTATTTTAACCTGAAATACCGCATTCATTAAAAATAAATAAAAATAAATGTAAAAATAAAAATTTATTTTAGTTACGGGTTACGGTTACAGGTGTCTGGTCACCGTGAGGACAGTAAGTGTGATTCACAAATAAGGAGCACCAGAGGGTCAAGTTTAAGGGAAAATTGTTGCTTTATGCAACCGGGCACTGTCCTTGCAGATAAAGATTTTTAATTACAAGTTGTCACAAGCACGTCGCATTTCAGAAAACTTTTTCGGCATCAGCCATCGTTTTCAGTTGTTTCTATAGTCAAAGCAGCCTGTATCCTGTGCAAGTATCTGAGGCCATCTGAACAAAACTCGCAAGATGATCCTCTAGAGGATGACAGCAGTAATTGCACTGCCTCGATAGAACCCACAAGGACATTTTCAGGGAAATCGGGCATCCACTGAAACATTCAATACATTTATAAAATGTATTTTAACTCCCCTGCCGGGCAAGTTGCACAATGGTCTCGGGGGTAATTAGCCTACCCAAATTTATCTTAACCCTTAAACGCATACCTCGGGTCTTTAGTCAAAATCAAATCAAATCACCTTTATTTATATAGCGCTTTTTACAATGCCAATTGTTTCAAAGCAACTTCACAGTGTTAACAGGAAAATAATGCAACAGAATTTGATTCGCCTGTACAGCCGCTCTGGTGAAAACGGTGATGTCATCCAGCTCATTTCAATTATCATATAGTGTCAATGCGGGCAGATCAGTAATATAGTTGAAATTTAAGTGTCCCCAACTGAGCAAGCCAAAAGCCAAAGGCGACGGTGGCAAGGAACCAAAACTCCTTCAGGGCCAGAATGGAGAAAAAAACCTTGGGAGAAACCAGGCTCAGTCGGGGTGCCAGTTCTCCTCTGGCCGACGAACAAATAGTGTATGATTATGATTCTGGCAACATTACAGGTCAGAAGTCATATTAGATCAATAGATATTCGTAGGATTATTCGAAAGATTGGAGTCGTCACGCCGGGGACGGGTTTAATGAGGATGTCGTGTCGATGCGGCATTTACAGGAGGGAGTTTAATTGACACGGTCTCTGCAGACATTTCAGGGATGCGTTGGTCATGTCCAGGCGCAGGTCCACCATCTGGTCCGGATACGGCCCGGATCCGGCCGACTGCAGTAAACCTCGGGATAAACAGAGAGACTAACATTAGTGTAGATGCCATTCTTCTTATGATGTAACGAGTACATCAGGTGTTACTGGAAGTGTTCCTGGTTCCGGGTGACCTAGTTAATGCAGCCTAAAACAATCATTTAACTGATTTGAATAATAGAAATTAAAAATGTTTTATGTGTATGCCATAGTAAAGAGATGTGTTTTTAGTCTAGATTTAAACTGACAGAGTGTGTCTGCTTCCCGAACAATGTTAGGAAGACTGTTCCAGAGTTTAGGTGCTAAATAGGAAAAGGATCGACCGCCTGCAGTTGATTTTGATATTCTAGGTATTATCAACTGGCCAGAATTTTGAGACCGCAATAGACGTGATGGAGTATAATGCGTTAAGAGCTCGCTCAAGTACTGGGGAGCTTAACCATTTAGTGATTTGTAAGTAATTAGCAAGATTTTAAAACGTATACGATGTTTAATAGGGAGCCAATGCAGTGTTGCCAGAACCGGGCTAATATGGTCATACTTCCTGGTTCTAGTAAGAACACTAGCTGCTGCGTTTTGGACCAGCTGCAGTTTATTTATTAAGTGAGCAGGGCAACCACCCAGTAGAGCATTACAATAATCTAGCCTTGAGGTCATGAACGCATGAACTAACTGTTCAGCATTTTGCATTGAAAGCATGTGCCGTAATTTAGATATATTTTTAAGATGGTAGAATGCAGTTTTACAGATGCTAGAAACGTGGCTTTCAAATGAGAGATTGGTATCAAAGAGCACACCCAGGTTCCTAACCGACGACGAGGACTTGACAGAGCAGCCATCAAGTGTTAGACAGTATTCTAGGTTACTACTTGTGGAGTTTTTTTGTCCAATGATTAAAAATTCCATTTTTTCTGAATTAAGTTGCAGGAAATTACTAGTCATCCAATTTTTTTAGTGACCAATTTTTTTCTTTAGTGACCCGGGACGTCATTCACTACCCTCCTCCTCATTCATTTTTTAAAAGTTAGACATCAACCTTTTTAGTATTCCTCAATCAATTCATTATAAACAAGATAACAAGAAAAAAATTATCAAATTATAAAAGAATGCCTCTTTTCCCATTCATTTTTTGTAAAAATTGTATAGGGTCGCTAACGACCCGAGGTGTGTAACAGTATAAGTAAATTTTTTCTGCACAATAATTGAATCTTTGATGACTGAATAAGTGCAATTCACCTTTATTCTGATACACAATGATGAAGTGACGTTGCGGAAAACAAAAGATTAGGAAGTATCATCAGTAAAACTTGAAATGGCTCAGCGATTCACTGCAGAGCAAGTACTGAACACAATCAAATATTAGTCACTGTCACCTGATGGTGGATCTGGTGAAGAAAATGTCAGTGATGAAAATATTGATTTAGAAGATGTTGAAAATGATAGTTTTGAGAATATGTTTGAGATCGTGAATATGAGCCAGATGCTGAATGTACTGGGAAATGAGCTCTGACGAGGACAGTGATGATGGGATAAAACATCTGCTCAAACTGAACCCTTCCAAGCTCCAAAAGGTAACAAAATATGCTTTATTGTTAAACTTTACCTACTATTTGTGTATTGTTTACTTGAGTCTACAATTTAAAATTCTCTGAATGTCTGCAAATACAGCTGCACTGTTTAAAATTTGTTAAATAAACTTAAACTAGACTTACTATTTGTGTGTTATTTACATCTATATCTTCATCAGTCTACAATTTTAGACTATAAACCGCTTTAATTCAATGTATGGAAAATACATACTCAATGTAAAATTATAGAACTTTGACTAATTTGTACTACAGTAATATATTATGGAGGAATGTCTGGATACTCTGCTTCATGTAAAACCTGATAAAAATGCATTTTTACTGAAGACTGCTTTGATGGAGGCAATCTTGTAATAAACCCTGGATTCACAGACAAGTCTTAAGCTAGTCCCAGACTAAAATGCATATTTGAGCTGTTTTAACTGAAAGCAACTTGCACTGATATATCTTAAAATATGTCAATGGCATTGTTTTGTCTGTGAAACCGGGCCAACATTTTCACCTGTGGATATGCTGGTTTTCCTGGCACAAAACTTGTAATGTATTTTTAATTACCAAGGCCTGAATATGTAAGGGTGATTTCTGCAGGCATAATATTAATGTTTTGTTTTGAAAAGTAAGCTTTTTGTTCTGTTTTTACTATGCTGCAGTTTGCACATTCAAAAATAAACATTAAAAAAACCTTTCAGCACAAGACATTACATTGCAATGTTTTCTATGGTTGGGTGGGTTGTGATATACCGTGAAACCACCAGAATATTAAAATTGAATATTAGTGGTTATTCCGCCCAGCATTAATCTCTCTTAACTATTATGAATGGTTAGAAGATTTTATACTTTATGATTAGGTTTTCAATGAATAACTAATGTAAGATAACTTACATAATTTAGTAACCACTAAATGCCATTGTCTTTCCCGTGGTGAGAAGTGAAGCAAATCCACTTGCATGGGTTCTAGTTCTGGAGAGCAGCTGGTGAGGGAGGATTGCAGGGAGGTTGATTCGGCATGACAGGGTGTCAATCGGTGGGCTATGCAGATTGAAGAAGAGGTCTGCATTCCCGACCCGATCAGTTTTCTTGCAGCGCGGGAGTAAATTTCCAAATCAAAGACGGTAGCGGTCATTTGTGGTTGGTTAGTAGGCACATCCGGACAAAATTTTAACTAGAATACTAGATACTAAAGATAATAAAAGCAAAATAGTTTATTCCATTTCAGACATTGCAAGAAGATTATGCTTTGATGTGAAGATGTTAAATTAAAATAGAAACAGACACTTGATAAATAATTATAAAATAAATAATTAAAAAAAAAAAGTTTATAAAAGTTCTAACTAGCGATAACACTGTAACAGATACTTTAACTGTTGGTGTTCCATGCCTCATGTTTAAAGTCAACTATTATTTCAGTCATGATGAAATATTACGTGCAACCAAACTGTTACGGAGGGACTGAGATGAGAGGCGTGCGGATCCATATGCAAAGCTTTTTATTTACGAAAGTGCTATTCATAACAGGCAGGGGTCAAACAAAGGCAAACACGTATGATATGGACAAGACAAAGAGCATTCCAAGGACAGGCGAGGGTCATCAAACAGAGAACGTCATCCAGTGGACAAGGCAAGAGGATAATCCGACTACCAGGCTAAAGTCCAGGCGTGAGGCAAACAGTACCTGAATAGGGCAAGACGAAAGAGGTAATCCGAGGCATGCAAGAGACCAGGGCAGGCAGAGAGCAGGCAGAACACGCGAAACCAGACTAGATTCAAAACACAGGGTAAACAAGCAAGATTCAGACTAGAACAGACTAAGAACACTAGGGATGGCTCCATAAAGATGATATACGCTAGACAGCGATATTCACTAACAATACTCAGCAATCAGTGAGCTTGCGCATCAGTGTTTGATTGACTATAGGTGTGGAAATAATTAGAGCAATGAAACCTGGGAAATGTAGTCCAGGGTAACGTGTAACTTCGTGTGCAGTGAAAAAGTCTTAATGGTGAACGGGTAACCTCTGGTGGTGAGTGGACGGAAACGGCAGGCATAGGATATGTAACACAAACACTGAAGTCATGTTAAGCTTTTGATTTTTTTGTAAAGTTTTAAATATCAGTTCCTTCTGATAGATTAAGTAATACTTGAGTCATTACTTGGGACTTATCACGCTTTTGACTTTTTTAATTGTGTGCCTTTTCGGCATACTATTTAAGTTAAATTTACATAAAAGAATAAACCTCATAAGTCATGACTGAGGCCATATTGACATTTTAGTTCAACTAGGGCAGGGCTGAATTTTCTGTCTTATTGAAAAACCCAACGCCACAGTAAAAGGTAAGAATCAAATGAAATATTAGCAGATTGATGTTTGTATTATTTATTTATGTTTGATGTTTGTCGCTCTCCAAATCTGCCACTTCTCCTGGAAACAGCTTATGTCTGGCCACGTGTGGTGCGCTGATTGCCGCGAAAGATCCTCACCCATGGTCTGCTTGGGCTTCCAGCACGCAGAAGAGGCTTTGGAGAACCCGAAGAATTGCAGCCATTGCCTTGCGCTGCCTAAGAAGCTCCTACGGTGCTGTCTCAAAGTGGCCGCCACCCAGTGCATCGAGCTCTGCCTTTCTGACTCGGATGGGGGACACGGTGGGGTATAGTATCTTCACTCTACTTGTTGTTCTTGGAAGCTTCTTATAAGCAGTTGCCAATTTTGGACATCTGGTACAGAGATATATATGGTACTTAAATAGAAGATAATCTGTTGGGATTGAATATGGGGTAATCTTAAACTTGTTTCAAAAAACCCTAACCATCAATTAATTCACTACAAAATGATTCATAGGATGTATCTCACCCCTAGAAAACGTTATTTAATGAAGCTTTCCCCATCTTCCAATTATAATTTCTGCTCGGGAGATTTGGTAGGCACATATAAACATATGTTTTGGGATTGCCCTTAAGTTAATTTTTGGAGTCAGGTATCTTCTACTTGGAAGGACATTCTGGAAACTGACATCATGCTGTCCTAAACCTTTGCTTTTAATAAATTGACATTTATCAACTTTAGAACAAATAACATTTTTATTGAATGATACATTTTAATGAATCCATTGTGTGATCATTTCAGTTGAAAGGTAATTTTAACAGTAATATCAAATGATTTATGTGATACTCCAATAAGAACTGAATGACTGATTTCCATCAACACAAAAAGAGCTTGTGAAAAGCACAGATACACACCGTCACTCATCATGACTCACAAACACACACTGATCTTACTGTCTGTATGAGGACTCAAGTACATCTTTATCCTGACGTTATTTCACTGACAGAAGTTTAGCTGTAGTATTAATGTAATGAAGAGAAAAATAAGACTATAACATCTCACTGTTACTCAGGGCCTAAAATTAACTCTCGCCAAGCGCCAAATGCGAGTAAAAATCGGCAATGGCGAATATATGAAACTGTGTCAGTCACCAGTTGGCCGGTAACAATTTTTTGAATTCTAACAATGCAATGTTTTGAGAACATTAACGTAAACAAATGTGAACAACGCTCCTTACAGTTGACAGGTCGGTGCTGCATCATAATGAAAGTTTCAGCCTTTCCAAGATAAATATTCAAGCTCTGGAACACGCAAAAGGAAATTTGTTAGTCATGCACTGTGTGGGAAGTTTAAACATCCGATCTGAAGCGCATTGAGCTCTTTTTCGTGCCTTCCTGCTCTTGAATGGACAAATTCACTCAAAATGAAAAATTCCTGTCTTGGCGAGTATCCTAGTAAAAACATGGTCGGTTATGAACGCAAACATTTATTTCATTAGCCTACTTTATTATTATTTCGGTACCTGAAAACTATTAGACCTGCCTGAAGAGAACTTTTTATTTTATTTGTATCTTTGTTGTATTGTTTTTATTTGTGCTATTGCTTGTAATTTGATTGTTTGTTCTTATTTTATTACTGACTGTTTACTTGTCTTTAAAAATGTAGGCTATTAAATTTATATTCGTTAAGCTAGTAGTTTTAGCTGTGGTATCGAAATTGGAGTAGTGTTTTTGTGTCATGGCTGGTAAAAAAATATTTTTGGCTGGTAAATTTTATTAAGTCACCAGCCATTGGCAGGTGTGGCAAAAAGTTAGTTTTAGGCCCTGCTGTTACTGATTTATAATGCAGCTCAAAGCATTATGAGTAGAATCTCTCTAAAGTCTATTCTGATTCATCAACACAGTTTCACTGATGATTTACAATAAACCCTAAACCCAGGATAGAGCGTCTGAGTGAATGTGGTCTGGACTGTGTGGATGAGGTTCATTGTGTCAGAGATGCTGTAGAAGGACAGAGTTCCTGCACTGTGATCCACATACACTCCTACTCTACTGCTGATGGAGTTTACAGCGAGTTTAGTCTCTATGTTATTGTGATAGAATGAGTAACTGGAGGGAGAGCAGATCAAACTCCAGGACTGATCATTATATCCAAACAAACACTTATAACCCCGTCCCTTCCTACTGATGCTTTTATATGACACTGATATATACACAAGACCACTCCACTCAATCTCCCAGTAACAGCATCCACACACACTCTCTCTACACAACACCAGCTCATAATAATCAAATCTGTCTGGATGATCAGGATATGGCTGGACTTTTTTATTGTAAGTAATCTCTCTGTTCCTCTCAGACAGACGGAGGTGTTTATTCACTGAGTTCAGATCCAGAGTAAGCTGATGGGAATCTGATGGAGATAAAACACATCAGAATCAGGAATTATGAATCTGTCTGATCTTTTATTATAGCTGAACTCTTCATGTTAAATATATCTCAGTAAAGTTGACCAGATATCCTGTGCAAATCATCATTTACATGATCAACTCTAAAACTTTTCTGTCATGTTTTCTTCCACTTTCTACAGGAATAACATGAGCACGGTGAGTTTTTCTGCTTATTTTCTTAGTGACTTACATTGTAGGAAGTCATTCCTGGTCCTGGGAATAATGTTGCTGAAAGCCACTGTGGAAATCAACAGACATGAAGAGTGTGATTATCATGTCAAGAGAAAATTATCCATGCATCCGTTCCTAAGACATTTCTAATATGATCGTCTACATGATATGAGATGATTGAGGATAATTTCTGCGAGCAGATGAATCTACAAGACTTTACCTCTGTTCTTTTTGAGCTCCTCTTTGCAGAAATCATCCAGTTTGTCTCTCAGCTGACGGACAGATTCTCTTACGCCATCAAAAGAGGAGAGAGAACTGAAGGGATTGTCACTTACGTCTGTAGATTCAGGAGGTGCAGAGAAAGACTGGAAACTCTACAGAAAACAGAAATCAAAGCTCATCACCTCCACACTTCAGCCAATAACCTGCACTACTGTCAGATTTGTGCAGCTCTTGTTGATCTTTGGTAAATCTCAATCCAGCACTTTTGCACCATCAGCTCATATTCATTATATCATGTTAGAGCTATAAGTTCTAGCATTTGTAACTTACACTATGTGAACTTTCTAGGAAAACACTTGGATGATCAAACATCTGGCAATAACAAATGTAACAGGTCAAGTGCATCAATGGCGTCACATAGCAGGGTTGAGTAGATTTGATCAGGAAAAGCAGTTCAAAGGCAACGAGTAGATTGACCATTATTTCTAGCTTTTGAGGAGTTAGTGGCTCTGAAATTCACAAGGAGTCTTAGGACAGGTTTTGTGGTTTTAATACGCTGAAGAATTGCTAATATACAGCCTCACATCCTGTTTGAGGACTTTACTGTCAAATTCATTCATGTGTTACCAGAAAAACGTTATGAAAATTATTATAAAAGGTTTATAAACCTGATTTTGGTAAACACTACTCTAAATCTGTAGTACAAGTCAAAGATTGTAAAAAGATAAGTAAAGAGATGATGGACAATCTAGCTGGGTGAAACTGGTACCATCAGGTTCATGGATTTCACATTGTTATAAAAAAAAAAAAGAGTTTAAAGGGGTCATGATCTTGATTTTGTTTTATTATTTTATGTTTCCTGAGGTGCACTTATAATGTTAATATGATTTTTACATAAAAATTGTCATAATATAGAAATAAATGGCTATTTTCTACCCTGATTTGAATGCTCTGTTTGAAGAGTCGTGTCTGCTGTGAGACTTAAGTGTAAACGCCCACTGCTGTGATTGGCTGACATCTTTGCATATTAAATAAGTATTACATGTAGAAAGCTCTCAAATCGTTTTTTTTTCTACAATTTTACCATTACATCTGTCGAAATTAAGGAATCGTGAAAAGTGTTGTTATATAGATCATTATATTTAGATCTATTCTCATCACATGAAAGGCTGCAGTGATGAGCATTGAGCAGATGACAGTCTGTTGATTGCGTGAATGCAGTGATCTGGTCATTGCAATGCAATTTTGCACTCATTGTGTAGTGTAAGAACGTCACTATAAAGGGAGTTTTGGCAAGTGTCCAGATAAACTCGCGCTGTGTGATCGACAGCTTCAGCCATTATAAAGAGAGCGTTCTTTGAAGTAAAAATACTATTATTCATTATGAATTTAACTGTCATTACCGGTTTAAAAATGAAATACGTTAGGTACAGTTTGCGGTGTCCTTGCTGGTTCCAGAACAGTTGGCACAGCCTGATCTTTGTGCAGTTTTTGGGAAAAGCCAGTATCTTATTGCAACTTGTTCTCAAAACAGTCGCTGGTAAAATGTATGGTAAAAAAACACACAAGTCAGCACTGACGTGACTTGGACATTTGATAAAAATAAACTGAATCCATTTTTCTCTGACATCGGGATCCTTCGGCAGCTTATGCAAAGATAATGTTTGTCCACAGCCAGGAACAGCACAATGTCTGTGTGGCATCGCAATCTTGTTATTATCACAATCTTAGCGTAAACAACTAGATCCACTCACAGCATCATCGACAACGATGCGATGATGTAAAAGTAGCCGTTGTTGTCTTGCTCCAGAGGCAGTCCTATGCAAATGATTGTGCCCCTGTGGCACCACCTCGGATCCAAACTAAGCTTGTTTACAGCTTGATTATATAAAAGCTTTTTTACTGATGACAAGGACATTTTAAGGTATGGAACTTGCAGGATGTATTAATGATACAAAGACCTCTTATATGCCAACAGATCAGGGAAAATTTGATTTATCATGTCATGACCCCTTTTAATATTAGTGAAATTTTGAGCTGTTGCTGTCAATATATCTTTCTGAAAAAAGTTTCCCAAGTGATTTCAGAGCTGAAATGCATTTGTAAGTGCATCTCTTTAATAACCGAACACACAGATCAACAATTCAGTAAACAGCTCATTCTGCTCTCATGAAATGTTTCTCTGTGAGTCTCTTGTTTTTCTAGATCTCTGTTACCTGCAGGAAATGGATGTGATCCTGTGTGTGTGAAAGCTGCTCCAGCTCAGCGTCTCTCCTCCTCAGATCATTGATCTCCTGCTCCAGTCGCTCCAATCGTCCTTCAGCTCGACTCACTGCAGTCTTTTCCTGATCTCTGATTCGCTGTGTGGCCTCAGAGCGGCTTCTCTCAATGAAGCGGATGAGCTCAGTGAAGATCCTCTCACTGTCCTCCACTGCTGTCTGTGCAGAGCGCTGTTAGGACACATTACACAGTGGGCTTCAGTGGGACTGAAAGAGGAGAGTCCTGACTGAGACTTCTCAAACTTCTCTTCTTCTCCAGACTCACCTTATGAGACTCCACAGCCTCTCTCAGCTGCTGAAGATCTTTCTCTCTCTGCTGGATTCTCTGCTGGAACGACCTCTGCATCTCCCTCAGCTGCTTCTGCAGCACAAACCAATAACAGGAGAAACATCAACAGATATGAATCCAGTATCAGTCAAGTGGTGAGACTGAGGGGTTAAAGATCTTAAGGTTATTATAGGTTCATTCATAAGTGCCAGCGGTATTTCATCAATGCCTAGTTTTATAGGGATAGTATACCCAGAAATGTAAATTCTTTCATTGTTTACTCATCCTCATGTCTTTCCAAACTTGTATGTTTTTCTCTTGCAGAACACAAAAGAAGATATTCTGAAGAATCAAATCAAATATGGTGACTCGTCAACAACATCAAACCTCACTGGCTCATGCATGTCACATAACTAATCATGCCATCATATTTGATCACTTCAGAGGACTTAGATTACCCCCACTGGAATCGTATGGATTTCTTTTATGCTACCTTAATGTCCTTTATGAAGATTGAAACTTTTACACCTTATTGACTCAGTTTTTAAGGAATGTCTCATCTTTCTTTTGTGTTCCTCAGAAAAAAAAAAAAAAAAATGTCATACCAGTTTGGAATAACTGTAATAAATGATGAATGTTCATTTTTTTGGGGTGAACTACTGGTTTAAAGGGGTCCTATTATGCTTTTTTCCCCCATGTTCATCTTTCTTTAGTGTGTAATGTTGCTGTTTGAGCATAAAAAAATCTTTCTCGTAAAGGCTTGAGCGTTGAGCGTGCCGTGTGCCGTCGAGCGCCTGCTTACAGCGGGGGTTGTCACGGCAACCCAGCGCGTCACTCGGCGCTCTAGATGCGCGGTCAAGACTATGAAACCTCAAACGGGGTTGAGTCCCTTCACCTATTCCCCGATCTAGTTTATTTTCTGGTGCACCAGAAAAGGGCTACTTCGGCTAATAAGCCTTGGTGACCTGAGGATTACAGTGGGGCTTCCCCGCCGGGTACATCTCCTCGGGCCCCCACTCCTCTATCGCATCACGAGCGTGCTGAGACTTTGTTCGTGGGTGGTTCATGTTCTCTCATGAGAACATACCACGTCGGCGCGTTGTTCATTTTGCCTCTTTCATAGGGGCTTGAGTGTTCAGCGCGCCGTGTGCCGTCGAGTCTGAGCTTACAGGTGGGATTGCTGGTCCTAAAAAAAAAAAAAAAAAAGGGGCCAGCGTTTCATTTGGGGCTCTGGCAGAGGACAGATGTCAATTGCTGCATCGGAGAGAGGGCTGTTATGCGCTGGAAATGATAATGCTGAGTTTCACACTATAATAGTGTATGCTCATGCTGAATCAGATTCAGAGTTGGCAGCCATGCTTTCCTGGGTGGCTGAGGCGTAGTGCAACGCGTAAATCGCCTTGCCTGCCCCTGTGTCTTTTTTTCCCGGATGTGCATCGGAAAAATTTAGCAGTGTGGAACTATTTGGTGTCAAAATATGGAACGCCAAAAGGGCCATAATCTGTATAAGTTTTTCCCTCTCTCACTACCCTCTGTCCTGCATGCACGAGGGTGGTCCAGACCCAGGGTTTGCAGGAACTGCGTGCGCTGATGGACCTCGCTCTCTGGGTGACGGAAGTCACTGCACGCTCCCTGGGTCAGGCGATGTCCACACTAGTGGTCCAGGAATGTCACCTGGGGTTAAACCTGGCAGATATGCGTGAGCCCGACAAAGTGCGGTTCCTCAACACCCCTGTCTGTCAGGCTGGCCTCATCGGCGACGCCATCAATAACTTCGCCCAAAAGCAGACGGAGGCGGTTTAAAAAACATCCTGCCCCGACGACCAGCTGCTGCCTCCACCCAGTTGTCGGCCGCAGCGCCTCCGCCTGCTTGTCGCCGAGGGTGTCCCCCTGCGTCTGCCTCCGCCCCTGCTAAGCCAAGCAGGAGCCTCCACCCAGGCAGCAGGTGGCCGGGCGCAAGGGAGGCGCCCAACCCGTCCGGGGTCCCGTGAAGTCCCCTGCAAGGGCAAGCGGCCCTGAAACGGGCAGCCCAGTGAAAAGGGGATCTGCTCTCTGGGAGACGGTGTACGCACCCCTCCCTCCCCCGGAGGAGGACCGGGGGGAGAATATTTTTCGGTTTCGGTCCTGCCGCTGGCTCTCCGGAGTCCAGCGGTACCCACATTCTCAGAGCAGTTTCCTCCCTCCCTGGGCCCCAAGAGGGCCAAGCCGGCTGTGTGCGACGCCCCCGGGCCTTGCCACTCCTGGCTCCCCCTCTTTTCGCCAGGGGGCGGTGTGAGGCTAGAGGACGCTCCCGGGCCTTCTCTCCCACACACTGCCCCACCCTGGAACGGTCAGACAACACTCCGGGTCGCCTCCGGGCCGTCCGGGTCGGGTCTGAGCGTTCCACCTCGCTGCCCCACCCCGGGTACGTCTGTGGTGCCATTGGTCCCGCTTGCACGGTCTCTGGGGGCCTGGCGCTCCCCAGGCCGTCTCGCTGGTTCATCCGTACTATCAGACTCGGCTACGCGATTCAGTTCGCGTACCGGCCCCCCAAGTACAGGGGCATCCTCTTCACCTCCGTGCGGAGCAGCGATGCCCACGTCTTGCGGTCAGAGATCGATGTCCTACTGGCGAAGGACGCGGTCGAGCTGGTTCCTCCAGCCGATATGAGGTCGGGGTTCTACAGCCCCTACTTCACTGTACCCAAGAAAGGGGGTGGGTTACAGCCAATCTTGGACCTGCGTGTCCTGAATCGCGCCCTGCACAAGCTTCCGTTCAGGATGTTAACGCAGAAACGCATTTTTGAATGCATCCGTCCCCGAGATTGGTTTGCAGCGATCGACCTGAAGGATGCGTACTTTCATGTCTCTATCCTTCCTCGACACAGACCGTTCCTGTGCTTTGCGTTCGAGGGGAGGGCATATCAGTACAAAGTCTTGCCCTTTGGGCTGTCCCTGTCGCCTCGCGTCTTCACAAAAGTTGCAGAGGCAGCCATTGTTCCGCTCTGAGAACACGGCGTTCGCATCCTCAACTATCTCGACGACTGGCTCATACTCGCCCAGTCTCGGGAGCAGTTGTGTGAACACAGGGACCTGGTGCTCCGTCACCTCGGCCTGTTGGGCCTTCGGGTCAACCGAGAGAAGAGCAAACTCTGTCCCACACAGAGAATCTCTTATCTCGGCATGGAGCTGGACTCGGTCAATCAGACTGCGCGCCTCACAGAGGAGCGAGTCCGGTCAGTGTTGAACTGCTTGAATACGTTCAAAGGCAGGATGGTGGTCCCACTGAAATATTTTCAGAGGCTCCTGGGGCATATGGCATCTGCAGCCGCGGTAACGCCGCTCGGATTGCTTCATATGAGACCGCTTCAGCACTGGCTTCATGGCCGGGTCCCGAGATGGGCGTGGCAGAGCGGCAAGTACCGGGTCCCAGTTACTCCGTACTGTCGCCAAACCTTCATCCCGTGGTCAGACCCTTCGTTTCTACGGGCGGGAGTGCCCTTAGAACAAGTGTCCAGGCATGCTGTGGTTTTCACGGATGCCTCGTCCACCGGCTGGGGGGCCACGTACAACGGGCATGCAGTCTCGGGTCTGTGGACGGGGCCCCAGCTGCATTGGCATATCAATTGCCTGGAGTTGCTTGCAGTACGTCTTGTCCTAAGCCACCTCAAAAAGCCGCTTCAGAGCAAGCACGTACTGGTCTGTACGGACAGCACTGCGGCCGTTGCATACATCAACCGCCAGGGTGGTCTACGCTCCCGTCGCATGATGCAACTCGCCCGCCATCTCCTCCTGTGGAGTCAGAAGCATCTGAGGTCGCTTCGGGCCATTCACATCCCTGGTGCGCTGAACCAGACAGCCGACGAGCTCTCTCGTCAGTCGACACCTCCGGGAGAGTGGCGACTCCACCCCTGGAGCGTCCAGCTGATATGGGACCTTTTCGGAGCCGCGCAGGTAGACCTGTTCGCCTCTCCGGACTCGACCCATTGCCAGTTGTACTATTCCCTGACCAGGGGCACCCTCGGCACGGATGCACTGGCGCACAGCTACGCAAATATGCGTTTCCCCCAGTGAGCCTTCTCGCACAGACCCTGTGCAAGGTCAGGGAGGACGAGGAGCAGGTCTTGCTAGTTGCGCCCTACTGGCCCAACCAGACCTGGTTCCCCGAACTCACACTCCTCTCGACAGCCCCTCCCTGGCCGATTCCCCTGAGGAAGGACCTGCTTTCTCAGGGACGGGGCACTCTATGGCACCCGCGTCCAGACCTCTGGAAACTCCATGTCTGGTCCCTGGACGGGACGCGGAGGTTCTAGGTGGCCTGCCACAAGCGGTGGCAGACACCATTGCTTCTGCTAGAGCCCCCTCTACGAGGCGCCTCTATGCCCTGAAGTGGAACCTGTTTGTTGAGTGGTGCTCTTCCCGCCGGGAAGACCCCCGAAGGTGTTCAGTTAGTGTCGTGCTTTCTTTCCTACAAGATGGGCTGGAGCGAAGGCTGTCTCCCTCCACCCTCAAAGTGTACGTCGCAGCAATAGCGGCGTATCACGACGCAGTTGAAGGTAAGTCCTTAGGGAAGCACGACCTAATTGTCAGGTTCCTCAGAGGTGCGAGGAGGCTAAATCCTCCTCGTCCACACTTGATACCCTCTTGGGACTTAACTCTGGTGCTAAGAGCACTTCAGAGCCCTCCCTTTGAGCCTTTGCAGTCTGTAGAGTTAAAAATTCTGTCCATAAAGACAGTACTCCTGACTGCATTGGCCTCCATCAAGAGGGTAGGGGACCTGCACGCACTTTCGGTCAACGAATCGTGCCTAGAGTTCGGGATACGTGCCCAAGGTTCCCACCACTCCCTTCCGGGACCAGGTGGTGAACCTGCAAGCGCTGCCCTCGGAGGAGGCAGACCCAGCCCTGGCTTTATGTCCCGTCCGCGCTCTTCGCGCTTACGCTGACCGGACTCAAAGCTTTAGGACCTCAGAGCAGCTCTTCGTATGTTACGGAGGCCAGCAGAAGGGAAAGGCTGTCTCCAAGCAGAGGTTAGCCCACTGGATAGTGGATGCTATCGTCTTAGCGTACCAATCGCAAGACGTGCCTTGCCCGTTCGGGTTGCGAGCACACTCAATCAGGAGTGTGGCTTCCTCCTGGGCGCTGGCTCAAGGCGCCTCGCTGACAGATATATGTAGAGCTGCGGGCTGGGCAACACCTAACACGTTCGCTAGATTTTATAGCCTCCGTGTAGAGCCGGTTTCTTCCCGTGTACTCGCCCCCAGTGGCCGGTAGGCACGAAGTGCCCGTTCTTGTGTCGGCTTGCAACGCCACTCCCGCCCACTGGGCCGGATACGTGCGTCTATTGTCTCCAGTTGTGTTCCCCAGAAATGGCTAACCCTGTCGAGCTCCTCCGACACCCCTTCGGTGTCAGACGTTGCGGCCGTCTGACGCCAGGCCTGCACCCGTATGCTTGTGGAACGTGTGTGTAGGCTGGGGTCCATATGTAGCGGTTCCCTAACAGCAACCCCATATGTGTATTCTCCACGGTACCAGCTACCCTACTTGGCCAGCCCCGTGTCTTTCCCTTGACAGAGCCCGCTCTGTCGTCTCTGGTGGTGTTCTTTCCCCCCTGGGATCAGGTTGGATCCACCCCAGAGACTGCCATATGTAGTACTACCCTGATAGGTTAGTCCTTATGTGTATTCCGCCACCTCTCCTTCCATTGAAGGACGTGGCTCCGCAGCGTACCATCTCCACGAGATGGGCACGCTTTCCCAGCGTTATCCAATAGTCACACTGAGTGGGTCTTGCAGAAACAGCAGTGACGGACCTTCCCTGCTTGGAGCCCTGACTCCTGCTCCAACCTAGGAGCACTCCAGCGAGCTCAAGCAGGGCGCTGGAAGGGCCAGCATCCCTGGCGTGTTGGTAGGGATCCCAATTCGTTGGTCAGTTCCGACGTACGTCGAACGTGACCAACTGAAAGGGAACGTCTTGGTTACGTATGTAACCCTCGTTCCCTGAAGGAGGGAACGGAGACGTACGTCCCGTCGCCAGGTGCTGTGCTTCAGCTGAAGGGCGAGTCACTCGTCTCGGCTCCTCAGTTGAAAAGCAATGATGCGGTATTCCACTTCCGTATTTATACCCGCGCTGCGGGGCGGTGCGTGGAATGCGTGAACCGCATGCCAATGTCCATTGGCTCGTTTTTAATCACTCGAAGTAGATTGGTCTCTGAAAACAGATCCCAATTCGTCGGTCAGTTCCGACGTACGTCTCCGTTCCCTCCTTCAGGGAACGAGGGTTACATACGTAACCGAGACGTTTTTACCACCCTGAATCTAAACCTCTTTTTCAGCCTTCTTAATGCAGACTAACTTGATGGTTAATTTACTTTTAACACTATTCCTCAACAGTATACAACCTCAATCTTTTGTTGTGTTCTCACCACTTTTATAACGACTGCTTTCTGAACCATGCAGTTTGGTGCAGGTCAGATGTTATAAATGAAGTTACAAACGTAGGTTCGGGAGGAGTCTAAATAATAATTCGGTCCTGTCAATCATCATTGTGAACATACATATATATATATATATATATACCATTCTACAGAATTGGTGCAAACTGCTGTCCCACATCCAAAAAGACACATTTAAAAACCATTTAAGTATTCAAATTGTAGATATTTACTAAGATCCTTCTATTATCTATTGAAACCCACAATAATATTTAAAATATTAGTAACCCTAACCCCTAAATTTCAACTTATGAAAATTATATTGAAATAATTTTTGCATTTTATTCCAGTTGTTTTTTAAAATCTCTTATTTTATTTTTTAAAGTGAAGTTCAAAAAAAATATTTATTTCATATTTTCTTTGTAAAATCATGAAACTTTATGTAAAAAATGTGTCCCGCATTTTCATGTCACAACTGAAAAAGTGTTTGTTTTAGTCCATTGCCTGAGACTGATTTTGATCAGGAAATATTCCTGTCCCTCTTTCTCATATCTACATGGTGAGGTCCCATCACTTTGAGATAAATGTGTTCAAAAGTCTGAAAATCTGTGTGTAACTTTAAGGAACGTTCACTACCAAACAACTTTTTTCTGCAATTAAGCAAACTTTTCTGGGTGTTATTCCATACAATTTAGTTTTTATGTGTGTAGAACTGCTAGCTAACCATGTGCTGATTAGCATCTTTGAGCTAGGCTTAAAAGTATCTAAAATTGTCACTACTGAATTGAAACAGTCATGACCGAAACGTGGCAAGTGACAAAAAGGGACACATAATCCTTTATTTGAGGGAAATAAATAAAATTTTAGTGCAATTATGCAAATCATTGGTATTTTAGTATGTTTTAGTAGTGTTTTAGTATGCGAGTTAAAATTCTGTAATGTGATGTGGTCGCTACCAAAACATTACTGTCACTACCGAAAATGTGCAGTCACGACCGAAACATGGGATGTTCTGTCAAGAATAAAGTATATTGAATTATCAACTAAGACGTTAATATAGTATTTGGTTCAATGTATATTCAAAAATACAACAAATCAATATTGAAATATTGTTAAAACTGTGATAGTTATTGATTTACCTGTCAAAACTTTTTAATAAAATAGCCTAATAAAATAACCCTTTTTTATTCAATTGTATATTATTGTGTTTTAGTAGTGACAAATTTGGCGAGAGGAAAAATATTCCAAAACTTTCTGAAAATACAATATGAGAATTAACTGCACAATTACTAGAAATGTGTACCTTGGATATTTTTTAAAGACGTTTCCAACTCTGACTTTGAACCAGTTCTGTAGAATGGCCCATATTAGCAGCAGTCATTGCACTGTCCCAGTGACAATTCTTCCAGCATCCCTCCTCTCCATCGCCGTTTATGGTAAGGCACGTTACGTTTCCGATAGGGCTGCACGATTAATCGAAATTAAACTGCACGCGATTTAGCAAAGCTTCTGTGCAGCTTGTCAGTGAAGCACGGCTCTGTGATCAGTAGCAAATGCTGCTCCATCTAAAAGCCAGAGAGTGCGCTTGTGCAGAAACTCCAAATATGCCCTGCGGTAGCTGAATAAACAGAAGGTTGAAATGCTTTGATTAAACATGACTAATAAACACATGACTAAGCCCTAATTTCCGACATACAGGGTAAGCAGTAGACCAATCACAACAAACTGGGCTGACTACTCAGAATGGACTGCGATTTTCGGAAGGTGAGTTTTAAAGAAACTGAAACTAAAACAGTGTTCAGACAGAGGGTGAAAACATACATTAAATGATCTAAAGGTACTCTAGTAGACCCCATGAACAAATATATGATCCTGTAAATGAGCATAATGGGGCCCCTTTAAGTTCATACCTGTTTCTCTGTCCTCTGTGCTGCAGCTGATACAGTGTCGTGGTTTTTATGTTCATCCATTGTACACAGCACACATATAAACTTCTGGTCAGTGCGGCAGAAAACCTCAAGGAGCTTGTCGTGTTTCTGGCAGATTATCTCCTGCAGTGGCATCAGTCAGATTGTGTCTCTTTCCTTTAAACCAGCTCTCATGTTGTTCAAGGTGATTCTGACAGTAAGAGTTCAGACACACCAGACAGGACTTCACGGCTTTGTGTTTTCTTCCAGTGCAGGCGTCACACTGCACATCTCCAGCTCCGGCGTAACAGTCAGCAGGAAGTTTAGTCGTCTTCAGTTTCTCCACCATTTCAGCCAGAATGGTGTTTTTAGCTAAAGCAGGTCTTGGACTGAAGGTCTGTCTGCATTGAGGGCAGCTGTAGACTCTCTTCTCATCCTCCTGATCCCAGCAGTCTGTAATACAGCTCTTACAGTAACTGTGTCCACAGGGAATGGCCACTGGATCCTTCAGGAGATCCAGACAGACTGAACAACACATGAACTCATCCTGAGAAAATCTGGCTTCTGCCATTTTACTGCATGAAAACAGACACAAACACACAACAGCTCAACTACACTTAAGTTTCAGTTTCCTGGTTCTTTCAGTTTCCTGGTTCTGTGTTTGAGTGACGTGTGCAAAACAGGTGTGTCTGTAAAGCAGTGTGACGAGGTGTGATGGTAATAATGCTCAATGGTGTCAAAAAGTGCAATGTTTATTGACAGTCTTTTGTGATCCAGCATTTCCCAAAAATATTTACAAGGCCAGAAAAAAAAAGATCTCTCTCTCTCATATATATATATATATATATATATATATATATACACACACACACACACATATATATATATTTTTACACAGTGCTTGGCTGAAAAAAACTTCCTTCCACACTCAAAGAAAACACTTTTTAAACCACTCTCTGCAACACCACATTTCTCACTCCTGCTCAGCCCACCCCGAATGTTGTTGCACTTTTAGCTTGTAAAGTGGAAGCTCCAGCCACATGGATTAAGTCATGTTAAATACAGAGGGGGTATTTCTTAATCCTCAAATTGATGCTTCCTCATTCCTTCATTCCATCATGAAATATCATAGGCTGTTATGATTAGCATAATTTTCTTTAATAAATAATGAAAACATTTAAATATAAAACATTTCAATATAAAAATGAAAACATTTAAATAATATAAATTGGTACATTCCAGTAGAACCAGTGAGTCCTTATCAACAAATGTAACAGCACAGTTATTTTTATGGCTTTGTTGAAAATATCGATATAGATTCTTAAATTCAATCCCATTATAACCTGGTTGGGAGCAGGTTTTCTTCGGTAAACCCAGATTTTCTTTCGGTCTCCTCCCCCTTTTTAAAGCGCCAGTGGTTTATTCATTCATGCTGCAAAAATGCTTTTCTTACTGAGTATTTTTGTCTTATTTCAAGTACAAATATCTAAAAAAAATCTAAATTAAGTCTAAATCTAAAATCTAAATTTAAGTGCATTTTACTTAAAACAAGTAAAATTATCTGCCAGTGGGGTAAGAAAAATAATCTTAATGCAAACGGAAACAAGATTATTTTTCTTACCCCACTGGCATGTTTCCTGGGGGAAAAAAATGATTTAAGTGCATTTTTCTTATTTTGCAAATTATCTATTTGCAAAATAAGAAAAATGCACTTAATTTTTTTCCCCCAGGAAACATGCATTATGTAGAAAATGCATCTTGATTTAAGAATCTTTAGATATTTTGACTGGAAACAACAAGACAAAAATACTAAGTAAGATAAGCATTCTTTGCAGTGCAGGTACATTCATTCATTGTGCATATTTTCATCATGCAGACACCATCAAAGTGAAAAAATGGAATGTCCTTTTATACAGGATCCTGTAGATGAGGAGGCTGCATTAATTAGTATGGAGTTATATTTATGTAGGGAGAGGATTTTTTTGTTGTTGCCATATCCACATGCATATTTATTTGAGTGGTACAATTTTGAATTGGTAGTTAATATCGGGGATGCAGAGCACATTAAGGCCCTGTCCACACAAACACGGGTATTTTCAAAACCGCAGCGTTTTCTTTGCGGTTTGGCCATTCATCCACACACAAACGCAGTATCCGGTCACTGAAACCGAACTTTTTTGAACACTCCTGCCAGGATGAACATTTTTAGAAACTCCAGTTGCAGTGTTGTTGTGTGGACAGTGAAACCGGAGATTTTGGCTTGTTACGTCACAACCGGACCCGGCAATAACCTTTTTTCCAGGCTTCTGATTAGCCGACATGGCTTTACGGTTAGGGTTGTATTGCCATCTGTTGGTTTGGCATGCTCTTGACAGCGCTTCATAGAGTATTTTGCGTTTTCATGTGGACGCGATTGTTATTTTAAACAGAGGAGGGAAAAACGTATAAAAATACCTGTGTACATGTGGACTAGGCCTAAGGCTGCTGTATGCAGAGCGGTAAGGAAGGTGTGGCTTGCTCTTGCGCACTTTCAGGGAGTTTTTGTGTTGTTTTCTGGGCACAAACCCGTGAGAGCCATCAAAGAGTTTCACAGTATTGCAGGTTAGTGGTGTAGAAATCAGTTTAAACAAGGCTAATCTGATAAATGACATTCACTTGATAACATCTTGCTGTGACCTCTGTAAGTAACCTAATAATTAGAATTTTCTTTAGGATTTCCAGTGTGGTTGGATGCATTGATGACATGCATATCCTATTCCCATCGTCACCCCTTCCGAAAATGAAACCGATTACTGTATGGAATGGAAGGAGGCCAGATGGAAGGGTAGTCTGAGATATATGCCGTAACCACAGCTGTTAAATAAACACAAACAAGTTATTTGGTCATCTTTATTTCCTACAAATACAAAAGCAACTGTTCCCTTTCAGTTGGTCACATTCGACGTACGTCGGAACTGACTGACGAATCGGGATCTGTTTTCAGAGACCAATCTACTTCGAGTGATTAAAAACGAGCCAATGGACATTGGCATGCGGTTCACGCATTCCACGCACCCCCCCGCAGCGCGGGTAAAAATACGGAAGTGGAATACCGCATCATTGCTTTTAACTTCGGAGCTGAACGGTTTGCTGTATCAAGCTGTTTCTACGAAGAGTGTTTAGACGAGTCTCGAGGAGGATCGCTCTCTTACCTGGGTGCTGGTGTGACGGCGCGAGTCAGCGAGTGGCCGCTGCAACATACACTTGTTCCTGTGTTGGTTGGCTGGGCGTTTCCGTTCTTGAGTGCTCACACGCAGGCTTGCAATCGGACTGCTGTGAGCCGCGGCCATCTCCCTGAGTGCTTCAGCACTTCTAAAAGAGCATTTCCTTCTAAAAGAGCAACACGGTTTGACCCTGCGTCTTTTTCAAGATGTCATTCAAATCTTGTGTTTCTGGATGCGGTTGTTTCCTGTCCTCATTTGACGGCCACGATCTCTCTCGCATATAAACGTGTGAGATTGCGTTCGTGGGTGATCCATGTTCTCTCAGGAGAACGTGATCACGTCGGCGTGTTGTTCGTCTCACCTTTCTCGTAAGGGCTTGAGCGTTCAGCGTGCCGTGTGCCGTCGAGCGCCTGCTGACAGCGGGGGTTGTCACAGCAACCCAGCGCGTCACTCGGTGCTCTAGATGCGCAGTCAAGACTATGAAACCTCAAACGGGGTTGAGTCCCTTCGCCTATTCCCCGATCTAGTTTATTTTCTGGTGCACCAGAAAAGGTCTACTTCGGCTAATAAGCCTTGGTGACCTGAGGATTACAGTGGGGCTTCCCTGCCGGTACATCTCCTCGGGCCCCCACTCCTCTATCGCATCACGAGCGTGCTAAGACTTTGTTCGTGGGTGGTTCATGTTCTCTCATGAGAACATGGCCACGTCGGCGCGTTGTTCATCTTGCCTTTTTCATAGGGGCTTGAGTGTTCAGCGCGCCGTGTGCCGTCGAGTCTGACGGCCACGCTCACTGTCTCACATGCCTGCTGGTAGCTTACAGATGGGATTGCTGGTCCTCAAAAAAAAAAAAAAAAGGGGCCAGCGTTTCATTTGGGGCTCTGGCAGAGGACAGATGTCAATTGCTGCATCGGAGAAAGGGCTGTTATGCGCTGGAAATGATAATGCTGAGTTTCACACTATAATAGTGTGTGCTCATGCTGAATCAGATTCAGAGTTGTAGTGCAACGCGTAAATCGCCTTGCCTGCCCCTGTGCCTTTTTTTCCCTGATGTGCATCGGAAAAATTTAGCAGTGTGGAACTATTTGGTGTCAAAATATGGAACACCAAAAGGGCCATAATCTGTATAAGTTTTCCCTCTCTCACTACCCTCTGTCCTGCATGCACAGAGGGTAGTCCCGACCCAGGGGTTATGCAGGAACTGCGTGCTGTCATGGACCTCGCTCTCTGGGTGACGGAAGTCACTGCACACTCCCTGGGTCAGGCGATGTCCACACTAGTGGTCCAGGAATGTCACCTGGGTCTAAACCTGGCAGATATGCGTGAGCCCGACAAAGTGCAACGCCCCTGTCTGTCAGGCTGGCCTCTTCGGCGACGCCATTGAGAACTTCGCCCAGCAGCTCTTGGTGGCCCAGAAGCAGACGGAGGCGGTTTAAAAAACATCCTGCCCCGACGACCAGCTGCTGCCTCCACCCAGTCGTCGGCCACAGCGCCTCCGCCTGCTTGTCGCCGAGGGCGTCCCCCTGTGTCTGCCTCTGCCCCTGCTAAGCCAAGCAGCAGCCTCCACCCAGGCAGCAGGTGGCCGGGGGCAAGGGATGCACCCAACCCGTCCAGGGTCTCGCGAAGTCCCCTGCAAGCGCAAGGGCAAGCGGCCCTGAAACGGGCAGCCCAGTGAAAAGGGGATCTGCTCTCTGGGAGACGGTGTCTGCACCCCTAGAATATTTTTCGGTTTCGGTCCTGCCGCTGGCTCTCCGGAGTCCAGCGGTACCCACATTCTCAGAGCAGTTTCCTCCCTCCCTGGGCCCCAAGAGGGCGGGTTGGCAGTGTGCGACGCCCCCAGGCCTTGCCACTCCTTTCCTCCCCTCTTCCTCTCGCCAGGGGGCAGCAGTATGGGCACCGAGAACGCCCCCGGGCCTCCTCACCCAGACTCTGCCCCACCCTGGAGTACTCAGGCAACACTCTGGGCCGCCTCCGGGCCTCCCGAGTCGGGTCTGCGTACTCCACCTCGCTGCCCCACTCCGGGTACATCTGTGGTGCCGTTGGTCCCGCTTGTTCGGTCTCTGGGGGCCTGGCTAGGTGGTGGGTTAAGGCCAATCTTGGACCTGCGCATTCTGAATCGGGCCCTGCACAAACTCCCGTTCAAAATGTTAACGCAGAAACGTATTTTTGAGTGCATTCGTCCCCGAGATTGGTTCGCAGCGATCAACCTGAAGCCCTCCGGGCTGTCCGTCGCCTCACGGCTTCACCAAAATCCCATTGTTCCGCTCAGAGAACGCGGCGTTCACATCCTCAACTATCTCGACTACTGGCTCAGTCCTGGGATCAGTTGTGCGAACACAGGGACATGATGCTCTGTCACCTCAGCCTGTTGGGCCTTCGGGTCAACCGAGAGAAGAGAAAACTCTGTCCCGCACAGAGGATCTCTTATCTCGGTTTGGAGCTGGATTCGGTCAACCGGACTGCGCGCCTCACAGAGGAGCGAGTCCGGTCAGTGTTGAACTGCTTGACTGCGGCGTATCACAATGCAGTCGGGGGTAAGTCCTTAGGGAAGCACGACCTAATCGTCAGGTTCCTCAGAGGTGCGAGGAGACTAAATCCTCCTCGTTCAACCTTGTTACCCTCTTGGGACTTATCCCTGGTGCTCAGAGCACTTCAGGGTCCTCCCTTTGAGCCTTTGCAGTCTGTAGAGCTAAACATCCTGTCCATGAAGACAGTGCTCCTGACTGCATTGGCCTCAATCAAGAGGGTGGGGGACCTGCATGCTCCTTCGGTCAACGAATCGTGCCTAGAATCCGGGCTGGCCAACTCTCACGTTGTCCTGAGACCCCGGCCTGGATACGTGCCCAAGGTTCCTACCACTCCCTTCCGGGACCAGGTGGTGAACCTGCAAGCGCTGCCTTTCTGAGGAGGCAGACCCAGCCCTAGCTTTGCTCTGTCCCGTCCGCGCTCTCCGCGCCTACATGGACCGAACTCAAAGCTTTAGAACCTCAGAGCAGCTCTTCGTCTGTTACGGAGGCCAGCAGAAGGGAAAGGCTGTCTCCAAGCAGAGGTTAGCCCACTGGATAGTGGATGCTATCGTCTTGGCTTACCAGTCCCAAGACGTGCCTTGCTCGTTCGGGTTGCGAGCGCACTCCACAAGGAGTAGTAGCTTCCTCCTGGGCGCTGGCTCAAGGCGCCTCGCTGACAGATATATGTAGCGCTGCGGGCTGGGCGACACCTAACCCCCAGTGGCCAGTAGCGCTAAGTGCCCGTTCTAGTGTCAGCTTGCAACGCCACTACCGCCCCCTGGGCCGGATACATGTGTCTATTGTCTCCAGTTGTGTTCCCTGGAAACAGCTCTGTCAAGCTCCTCCGTCACCCCTTCGGTGTCAGACGTTGTGGTCGTCTGACACCAGGCCTGCACCCGTGTGCTTGTGGAACGTGTGTGTAGGCTGGGGTCCATATGTAGCGGTTCCCTAACGGCAACCCCATATGTGTACTCTCCACGGTACCAGCTACCCTACTCGGCTAGCCCCGTGTCTTTCCCTTGACAGAGCCCGCTCTGTCGTCTCTGGTGGTGCTCTTTCCCCCCTGGGATCAGGTTGGATCCGCCCCAAAGACTGCCATATGTAGCACTACCCTGATAGGTTAGTCCTTATGTGTATTTCGCCACCTCTCCTTCCATTGAAGGACGTGGCTCCGCAGCATACAATCTCCCAGAGACGGGCACACTTTCCCAGCGTTATCCAATAGTCACGCTGAGTGGGTCTTGCAGGAACAGCAGTGACTGACCTTCCCTGCCAGGAGCCCTGACTCCCACTCCAACATAGGATTGGTCCAGCGAGCTCAGGCAGGGCGCTGGAAGGGCCAGCATCCCTGGCATGTTGGTAGGGATCCCAATTCGTCGGTCAGTTCCGACGTACGTCGAACGTGACCGACTGAAAGGGAACGTCTCGGTTACGTATGTAACCCTCGTTCCCTGAAAGAGGGAACGGAGACGTACGTCCCGTCGCCAGGTGCTGTGCTTCAGCTGAAGGCCCGAGTCACTTGTCTCGGCTCCTCAGTTGAAAAGCAATGATGCGGTATTCCACTTCCGTATTTATACCCACGCTGCGGGGCGGTGCATGGAATGCGTGAACCGCATGCCAATGTCCATTGGCTCGTTTTTAATCACTCGAAGTAGATTGGTCTCTGAAAACAGATCCCAATTCGTCGGTCAGTTCCGACGTACATCTCCGTTCCCTCCTTCAGGGAACGAGAGTTACATACGTAACCGAGATGTTTCATTACCCTAATTAAGAAATGTAACAGATTGGATTAGAGAACATGTAATTATGTGAAAAGAGCATTAGACTATGTGGAAAAAAACTGCTGCACATTGAAATAGACACTGAATGGTATTTATTTAATATGTCAAATGTTTGTAAAGTCATGTAGCCTACACCCATGAACCTTTTATGCTTTACCTGATTGAATTATGTTTTTTTAGCTGCTTTCTTTTTTTTGCCTGTTGGATATCATGAAAATTAAACTAATTAAGAATTAAACTTATGTATTGACTTGGAAGTACACAGACACCTTTTTGTCGGGTGCTGTTGCCATGGTGAATTATAATTTCGGAGCTCCATTGATCATGGCTTTTCATAGTCGTGGTGCACGCGCTTAACTCAAAGTCAGTCTACTCAGAGTTGATTGAACTAACTCAACTCAGCTGTTCTGAAACCGAAAACGCAGAGTTTCCCATCTCTGGGTAAGTCAACTCAGAGTTGGTTGAACCTCCTTATTGAAACGGGACCCAGGAATAAGTCACTGTTATGATCGCGCACATTTTGCACATGGTTAGTTATGGACTTCCACTTATCCACAGCTTCTTCACCTGTCTTAGAGGAGGATGCACAACAGTACAGGTGGTTTATGATACTTTTCCTCCAGGACAGAACCTCTCCACAACTCTTTCTGGTCCACGCTCTTTCCCTAGTGCATCTATCTTCTTGGTGAGACCTTAAGCAGCAACTACAGAAAATATGATTAATTAAAATATTAAACTTTTCTCATAACATGTAACTTAGTTCTAGTTAATGTGTGCTTTTGTCACTTGAGGCACAAGTTATGATATTACGTTTATATAGTGTATATATCTGATTAATCTCAAATGCTGTCAAAAAGTTACCCTTAGAGACATGCCAAGTATCGAAATAATGCTGGATCTCAGGTTGCTGCTCCCTCTGGTATTTCTGTATGGAAGGATGGCGATCCGTGACGATTGCACCAACCCTTAACAATGCTGATTCCAGGAACTGGAGGCTTCTCAAAAAACTTTTGCATTCCATGTGAGGACTTAATTACTCTAAAGAAAAAAAATCTCAATTTAGCACTCTAAGTCAGGCAAATGTTTTGAGATGTAAAAAAAAAAAAAAAACATTGGCCATTTAGACTTTTATCCAGACAGGTAATAGATGCCATATGAAACCAGACAATGAGTATGTTTACATGCACAATCATTTTGAATAGTCATAATTGATAGTTATCAAAGTGTTGCTGTGTTTGAATGCACACTCATTGTGAGACAGCCATACACAACAATGCCATTATAGCATATTTCAGTATTTCAGGACCACTTAAGTCAAAAACACCATAGACAAACTTTTAGTCAACTTTTTATTGGCATATTTTGCAAAAGTTACATTTGGCAATATAGCTCTGTTCTAAATTCCCCCATCCTTTTCATGAGCTCCATGAAAAGCCAAGACAGGGAACAGCAGCAGCTTCTGGGGACAACCATCCATTTTTAAACTGGGAGAGCAGCGTAAATCCCCCCATTGAGAACAGAGCATGCATCAACGACAACAGAATGACATTAAGTTAAAGACAAGTTTAAGGAGGAGCTGGTGAGGAGGTGGGTTGCATTGCAGCATGCAGTGGAAGCAGCCAAGCAGGCAGACTGAACGTATGCTGCGATTAAGTAAGCGCCCTGTTTGAGAGTTGCCAATTGAGTGCACAGGAATCGGATCAGCTGATATGGGTGGGGTTGAAATTTTGCCAGTCAACTGATAGCGGAGCTTGATTACGTGGCCTGCCTGAACTAACGCAGAATGCTTATACTAAATGACCAAATGAAACTGAATGCCATTATTTTTCACTCAAAATGAAAAAAAAAAAAAACTGGTGAATCATCCTTCATGTCACCACCCAAGACAACGGCCTTTCCAGTATGCCTTGCCCTCTCCAACATTGTATTTTGTTCAGACCTCCAGTGCCATATGATTGTTGGCTGGAGAAAGACCTTTTGAGAATAAAAAATGTCCTGGGACATATACATTCCAGAGCTGACAGGACCTGGAAGATATTACATGACATAAGCAGAAAAAAATCTTCAACAATGACTAATTATACAATTTATTTAATTTTTTACAAAAGACAAACCTTATGGATCTTTATGTGTGACGCCCCACTGAAGGCTACTGCCGCAGACAAATGCAGATTTCCAGATGGTGTATTTCGGATGTGTGGCAGGCTGTTCCACTGTGTTTTGTGGAGGTAATGTGAACAGACCTATGCAATATTAAAGCAATAAAATGTATATGGACAATATCCAATATGGCAATAATGAAATAAACTAAATTATGTCTGTACCAATTTGTCAGTGCTACACTTATCATTACCTACGTGATGGATACAAATGTCCCATTTACAAATTTGTCTACTGTGTCGGTATGGCGGCATGCCGGACACTTCCGAAATAGCTGTAGCAAATTGACTTCCTATACTATGTATTTTCTGGCTTTCTAGAGTGGTTGGCAAACCCTGGAAAATCAGATATTGCTTTATACACTTAAACAGACAAAGAAAACAGCTGTTCATAAGTGCAGAGTGACAGTCATGTCTGAATGCCTAGGCAAGGAGCTTGTTTTTCAGAGTCATGAACTTGGGGCTTGGTTTTGGGCGCAGTGTGTCAAGTCCCACAAAAAGTCTTTGAAACACCTCAAATGTTTTGGAAAGCTTGGATGGATACTCAAGATTAAGTGCATATGTCAACCCAAGCAGTAAGCAGCATGCTTTGGCCAGATTTCCAAGATTAGTAAGGACTGGTATTCCCTTCATGATGATTCCTACTGCATCTGGCTCACGGCAGACATAGATGCTCATATTCTTAATTTTCAGATCCTTATGAACAGTGGTCTCTGCAGCCCCCTTTGAGATAAAAGATAAAGTATTTAAGACAAACAATCTTATTTGTTGATGAAAAACAAATACTCCACCACTACCTGCCAAATGCTGGTTCAGTCAGTTCACATTAACAGTCAGCACAATTTAAACCTGTTCACCAGACTGATCCAAACCTGCTTTGAGACAATACTTACACAGTAATCAGAGATGAGCTCCTGTCCACTCTCTCCCATATACTCAAAGATGCATCTCATAGTGACATCTGTCTTCTTCACTGCAGTGGCACTTGGGTCCTAGTTATTAGAACAATTTTGAGTTATTTTGTTGGTAAATTCACTCCAACCCTGTAATCCCATCATTACTGTAGGTCTGTATTAGTTTTTCTTTTTTATTCATTATAATACAGTGGGGAGAACAAGTATTTGATACACTGCCGATTTTGCAGCTTTGCCCACTTACAAAGCATGTAGAAGTCTGTAATTTTTATCATAGGTACACTTCAACTGTGAGAGACGGAATCTAAAAAAAAATCCAGAAAATCACATTGTATGATTTTTAAATAATTAATTTGCATTTTATTGCATGACATAAGTATTTGATCACCTACCAACCAGTAAGAATTCCGGCTCTCACAGACCTGTTAGTTTTTCTTTAAGAAGCCCTCCTGTTCTCCACTCATTACCTGTATTAACTGCACCTGTTTGAACTCGTTACCTGTATAAAAGACACCTGTCCACACACTCAATCAAACAGACTCCAACCTCTCCACAATGGCCAAGACCAGAGAGCTGTGTAAGGACATCAGGGATAAAATTGTAGACCTGCACAAGGCTGGGATGGACTACAGTACATAGGCAAGCAGCTTGGTGAGAAGGCAACAACTGTTGCGAATGAAAGATGAAAGAAGTTCAAGATGACGGTCAATCTCCCTCGGTCTGGGGCACCATGCAAGATCTCACCTCGTGGGGCATCAATGATCATGAGGAAGGTGAGGGATCAGCCCAGAACTACACGGCAGGACCTGGTCAATGACTTGAAGAGAGCTGGGACCACAGTCTCAAAGAAAACCATTAGTAACACACTACGCCGTCATGGATTAAAATCCTGCAGCGCACGCAAGGTCCCCCTGCTCAAGCCAGCGCATGTCCAGGCCCGTCTGAAGTTTGCCAATGAACATCTGGATGATCCAGAGGAGGAATGGGAGAAGGTCATGTGGTCTGATGAGACAAAAATAGAGCTTTTTGGTCTAAACTCGACCCGCCGTGTTTGGAGGAAGAAGAAGGATGAGTACAACCCCAAGAACACCATCCCAACCGTGAAGCATGGAGGTGGAAACATCATTCTTTGGGGATGCTTTTCTGCAAAGGGGATAGGACGACTGCACCGTATTGAGGGGAGGATGGATGGGGCCATGTATAGCGAGATCTTGGCCAACAACCTCCTTCCCTCAGTAAGAGCATTGAAGATGGGTCGTGGCTGGGTCTTCCAGCATGACAACGACCCGAAACACACAGCCAGGGCAACTAAGGAGTGGCTCCGTAAGAAGCATCTCAAGGTCCTGGAGTGGCCTAGCCAGTTTCCAGACCTGAACCCAATAGAAAATCTTTGGAGGGAGCTGAAAGTCCGTATTGCCCAGCGACAGCCCCGAAACCTGAAGGATCTGGAGATGGTCTGTATGGAGGAGTGGGCCAAAATCCCTGCTACAGTATGTGCAAACCTGGTCAAGAACTACAGGAAACGTATGATCTCTGTAATTGCAAACAAAGGTTTCTGTACCAAATATTAAGTTCTTTTCTGATGTATCAAATACTTATGTCATGCAATAAAATGCAAATTAATTACTTAAAAATCATACAATGTGATTTTCTGGATTTTTGTTTTAGATTCCGTCACTCACAGTTGAAGAGTACCTATGATAAAAATTACAGACTTCTACATGCTTTGTAAGTGGGCAAACCTGCAAAATCGGCAGTGTATCAAATACTTGTTCTCCCCACTGTATTTGTGTGAAATTAAGGCTACGTTCACACCACAACTGAATTTGGACCAAATCTAATTGTCTACCTTCATGTCTACCACCACTTCTTTCACACCTGACCGTCTCCTTTTTCATAGTTTCAAAAAATTGAGTGCAATGTTAATTTTTTTATTTAGTGAGTGAATGCACACGTAAGCAAATGTTGTCAGTCTGAACTTGAATATGGGTATTGTTGGGGTTCATGTGGTGATATCTGGCACTTAGCCTATAACCATTTATATTTTTTTCTGACCTCCACGCCAGGGGTCACCCTCAGCACCCCTACTTCCCACGGTACTGTAATTGATAGTACGCTGTATTGTGTTGCATACAGAGTTTATATTTAAATCTTTGAAATTTGAACTTTCCAATTGCTTTTCCTCTAGATCACTTTGCAGAAAATAAACTTTTCTTAAAGCATGTTGTATATCACTCTTGGCACCCTTATATCTATGTTGTATACTGTTAACCCTTAATCGGTCCTTGGGGTCCAGCTGACCCCACTGGACTTTTCCTTCATTTTTAAAAAGTGTCCCCTCCATCTCAGCGGCATGAGACTCTGTGACTTTTCCTAAATAATCTATCTACCCCACATTGAAAATGAATGGATTTTGTTTGTCAAAAAAAATTAAAAATAAATCCAGTATAAATCTGAAAATTTCTACATTTAAATCAAGGTCTGTTCCTAGAGCATAAACACAAAGTGGAACAAACTTTATATCTCATACACACACACACACACACACACACACACACACACAAACAAACAAACAAACAAACAAACACACACGTGTGACTGCAACAGAGAGCATTTTTATAGAAACTGGCAAATAAAATAAATAAAACTGGCATAAATCAGAAAAATTTCTATACATAAATGAAGGACTAATACTAGAGCACAAATGCAACATGGAAAAAGCGTGTTCACACACACACACACACACACAGGTGTCTGGGGCATTTTTTAGATTTTGGCAAATAAAATCAGACATAAATGCACAACAGTGTGAAGGGGTAGACATAACACACCACACACACACACAGACGTACAGACACACACAGAAAGAGAGGGAAAATGAAAAAGATAAAAGAAAGATGAAAGTTTTATTGTTCTGTGAACGCTTCACTCCTGTTCATTACTGTTTATTGGTGCTGTTGTTTTGTATTGTGTTGGTTTTATTTACTTTTTAAAATTCATCTCTTGTTCTAAAAAAATTAATCATTTGTGATAAATAATTTTCTGAAATAAATAGTATGTGATTATATTCACATCTTTTAGTGGTGACTTGTAACATTTCTGCAAATGTATGTATAATAATTTGCAAAAGCAAATAATTCAAAATATATCAGACAACAACAAGAATAAATACAAAAATACAGATTTTGAATATATTTTAGAATGTTTAAATACATTCACAAAATATATATCATAAAGTTGTGAGAAGTTGAAGCATCAAGAAAAATGAAGTGAACATGAAATGAGTCCCTATGGACCTCTAGTGGATATATGTGGTCATTCCACTTTCTTTAACTATAATTCCTAAAGTTTGGCAGATGGCAGTATTCTATCCCTAACACATAAAGCAATGTCCAAAAACATAATTTAAGTGATTTTTTTCATTAAAAAAAATATTTTTCATGAGCCAATTCATGGCGTAGTTAAGTAATTGTGCAGTAAACCCCAAAAAAGGCGAATCTGCGAAAACGGCGACGGCATGTACGCAAGCATTACGTGTTTAGCCTATAGGCAAGCGTGTTTGAATACGGATGTGTGCATGTGTTTTTATCTGTACACAGGGGAAGGGAAGGTAAGGAGGCCTTCACAGGGGAGAATCTAGTTGACATGGTCTCTGCCGACACTTCAGGGCTGCGTTGTGGTCATGTCTAGGCGCAGGTCCACCATCTGATCTGGATCCGGCAGACTGTAGTAAACCTTGGGATAAACAGAGAGACTAACATTAGCATAGATGCCATTCTTTTTATGATGTAACGAGTACATCAGGTGTTATGGGAAGTGTTCCTGGTTCCGGCAGACCTAGTTAATGCAGCCTAACAATCATTTAACTGATTTAAATAATAGAAATTGATATTGTTGTATGTGTATGCCATAGTAAAGAGATGTGTTTTTAGTCTAGATTTAAACTGACAGAGTGTGTCTGCTTCCCGAACAATGCTAGGAAGACTGTTCCAAAGTTTAGGTGCTATATAGGAAAAGGATCTACCGCCTGCAGTTGATTTTGATATTCTAGGTGTTATCAACTGGCCAGAATTTTGAGACCGCAATAGACGTGATGGAGTATAATGCGTTAAGAGCTCATTCAAGTACTGGGGAGCTAAGCCATTTAGTTCTTTGTAACTAATAAGTAATTTTAAAATTTTAAAATTTATACGATGTTTAATAGGGAGCCAGTGCAGTGTTGACAGAACCGGGCTAATATGGTCATACTTCCTGGTTCTAGTAAGAAATCTAGCTGCTACGTTTTGGACCAGCTGCAGTTTATTTATTAAGCGATCAGGGCAACCACCCAGTAGAGCATTACAATAATCTAGCCTTGAGGTCATGAACGTGTGAGCTAACTGTTCAACATTTTGCATTGGAAGCATGTGCCGTAATTTAGATATATTTTTAAGATGGAAGAATGCAGTTTTACAGATGCTAGAAACGTGGCTTCCAAATGAAAGATTGGTATCAAACAGCACACCCAGGTTCCTAACTGACGACGAGGACTTAACAGAGCAGCCATCAAGTGTTAGACAGTATTCTAGGTTACTACGTGCAGAGGTTTTTTAAAAATAATTAAAAAATCAGTTTTTTTTTTCAGAATTAAGTTGTAGGAAATTACTAGTCATCCAATTTTTTATATCAGCTATGCATTCCGTTAATCTTGTGAATTGGTAAGTTTTGTCAGGGTGCGAAGAAATATAGAGCGAAGTATCTTGCTTGAAAGAATGTGAAGAGCAGCGCCATAGGAAAGGTCCATGGCACCTTAGAGTTCATACTTTCCTGCATTAATTTATAGATGGCCTCCTATAATGAACATGCACCCCAGGACATTGTGTGTATGATTAGTACTGTCTTATGCGGTGTTTTCGGTATGGTATTTTAGTTTTTTATGCATATCTTATGAGCAAACTACTAGTTCATGTAACCTCATATATGTCGTGTCTCCTATCAAATTAATGCTCATTTCACAACTTACACTTTCGTGTATGTCACTTCCTCATAGGCTGCAGTGTGTGTTTGTTGTATTAATTGGAGTATAAATGGGCACAAACCCAGTTTAATCATGTCAGAGACAAGAGCCATAAACTCCCCCACAAGGAATTTCCCGCTGGGAAATCCAAACTATCCCAATGGTCAGGTCGACCCTAAGAGGTGTGACTTCTTCCAGACCTTAAAGAAAGACGCACAGATCCGCTTTCTCTCAACTGATGACCGACACACATCTACTGGCCAAGCCGGCCAGGCTGGCAGGCCTACACACACATCAAGCCATGTGCGTGTGTGGGACCGGAAACCCGATCCGAACACATGGTCGCGGGCCGGCAGGCCCAAGACCTCAAGCCATGTGCAACTTCCTCGACCACGACGGAGTCAAAATAACCATGCAAGTTCATCATATCTTCAGTCAACACAGAAGAACTTCAACACCATCGGACCGAACTATCAAGACTTTCTCCTGTGACTGTACATCGGATGCTCTTCAACTGCTCAGGCAAATGCAAGTAACGTACAATATACAAAATCGCTGTGTAGTTAGTTAAAGCGGTAAACCCCTTTGTTCAGACAAAGGAGCTTGTAGTAGCTTGTGCACTGATGGTTCTCCCAGGTGTTCTCCATAGCTTCATTCCTCTGTTCTCGGTTCTTCAAACACTTCCACTTTCCATTCTACACCATGTTTGTATGATTTTGTGTGTGTGTGCGTTTATGTTAGTTTAGTTGTGTTTGTGATTTAGTTAATAAAACTTGTGCACAATACATGTTTGGTTCTGACTCCCTGCCTGCAAACAAATTGTCACTTAAATGATCGATTTTATTACACGCTCTAAGCGCTGTAAATGCTAAGGAAGAATTATTTTTCTGTGGCCATGAAAAATACCCTTGATTGATTGATTGATTGATTGTAATGTTAATCTAGCTACATCAAGTTAATCTCATTAACTGAGTCAAATATTCATAATTAATCATAATGAATAATCATAATGAGTTATGAATAGTTATTAATATTTCCCCTTTGAGCTAACTCGTTACATATATGGTGGAGAAAATGCGGGAATCATTTTAAACAGTTGTTTGCAGACGGACCCAGTAATCAATCATGTGTTGTTCCATAAACTTTATTAACATCATACATGCATGTACAAGTTTCTGATTAAATCAGCCAAACTATAGCTTGAATGCACCTTCCTACGGACGGCAGAAAGTTTTTCAATGCTAGAATGCATGTTTAAATTGTACGATAAGAAACTAACCTGAAATTATCAAAGAAATCATCATTTCAGTCGTTAAACAAGCGTAAGCCTTTTTCTGACGAAGAAATCTCAGATTAGCAGCATGAATTAACCTGTGTGACGAAGAAATCTCACTACAGTGTTTGTAATGGGGATCTGAGCGAAGCTCCTCAGTCACCGATTAAGGCCTTATTATTATTAGGGATGCACCGATACCATTTTTTCAGAACCAATCTGATACCAAAAATTCTGAGTATCGGCCGATACCAATCCGATACCAGTGCAGTTTTGTTTAAAAATTCAATGTAGAATTTCTATACCTCAGTGTATTGAACTGATAATCACTCTTTTGTGTGTTAAACACAATCTACTAAATACAGACAACTTCATTATAAAGAAAAACAACAAATTAAAAAAATATATAAATCACAATCTATGACAAATACTACTATAAACTAGATGGTGGATAAACTAGATTAGTGGATAAACTAGATTAGTGGATTATTCAGCAGCAAAAGTTACTCTAGAAAAATCATGAGTGCACAATAATTGTATAAAATCTAAACATTTAGCGAAAAAAAAAACATTTAGTGGGGAACAAATAAGAGTGAATAATCTGCACTAAATCTGGTAAAATGTTACACACTGTTGTAAAATACATTCAGGAAAAACACGTAAATATATTTATAGAAATAGGGCCTATATACTAAGAAATTCAAATACATTTATTTTAAATGTATAGCGCAGCTTTTTTAATGAGGCAGCAACATATTATAGATAGGGCAGAAAAAGAAAGGCTATTAATAATCTTTCTTTGCGCAAAAGTATTATAATACGAAAGGCTCCAATACAGAGCGGCACAAAGCGCGTATGTGCATCCCGTGCGCAGGATGATACGCTTGAAGCAAAATGCCGTCCGCATTGAAAAGTTCAAAACAGTTTAAAAATTCAGTTAGCGTGCGTGTGAAGAACAATACAATCTCTAGTCCAGTTTTGTGATCTAACAGACACCCGGTAGAAAGTAACACGTTTTAGAAACAGCAATAAACTCCAGCCAGATAAAGTAATTTTATGCGAAACCATAGACCGTTATCTTCAGATCAAGCATAATAACAGGAACATTGAATCATCTTGGAGAGAGTTTCATCGTACTTACTGTCGTAACCGAACGTGACATGCAGTTTGAAAGCTGAATGGTGAATGACTGGCAGCCGCAACGGAGGGAAGCATTTAATGACTTAAATATTCATCTGTACCTCACATTAAACTATGGAATGGCTTCAGAACACTTAATATAGTGAATGAAGCATTGATGATGCTTTATAATTTTTTTTATAAAGAAAATTTTAATTTTAATTTTTTTGTGCCTTTTGTGGGGAACTGGGGCTTAACAATAACACTGAATATTATATACACAGTATTCGGATTTGGATCGGTCCTGTCTGACCGATACCTGAGCCGGCAAATAATGGCGGTATCGGAGCCGATACCGATACTGAGTATCGGATCGGCGCATCCCTAATTATTATTAATCGTTACGTCATCGTATTCATATTGATGCGTCATACTGCTTATATGAAACAGTTGCGTCAAATTATTGGTGTAAATTCTAGCCTAGCTAACTCGTAATTCACCATTGTCTGTGAAGTGATGTGCTGTTTTGATTTGTGAGTCATGACTGACCCTGCTAGTGTTCTCAATGCGTGCTATCAGCGTGGCCTGAAAGCTGCTCCATTCGGGTCGTGTTGTGAGCTGGCATTGGTCTCTTGGCAACGCATGACAACAGATGTGTGAGCAGACACTTCTGATAATCTGATAGCAGCACAGACCGTTGTACAACAACTGCGTGTAGCCAGAGCTAGCTCTTAAGCAAACCTACACGTATACCCTACAAGTTAAAGCCCTTTACCTCGACTAAAAGCTGTTAGCACCCTGCTAACACCTAGACACGTGTGAACGTAGAGTGTAACATTCGAACCAAAGACTCGACAGACTTTGGGACCCTTTAGACTAAGGGATTTTGATTTGAACTATTGATGAGGGATACAAAGCTTTGTGAAGCTCCGAATCAAACTAATCCATTGCGTCACAAATGATTCACTAATTTGAACCGCTCAAAGCGCCACAAACTGGTGACCTCTGCTGGTCAGAACAGTAAGCGCAGCGAAAACTTAATGAAACATTTTAACAAACCATTCACAAATGTTTTATTGAAGGTGTAATCAATTAAGGACAATCAACAAACCATCTAAATGTGAGGTTTTTTGTAAGGCGTGATATTTCAGTAAACTGTAGGGCTCGTTTTGTGAAAGCTGGGCTAAAAGAATGTTAAAATTGCCTCTTCCCTTTATTATTCAAAGACATCATTAAATGTGTTTAGATTTATAATTGATACGAGCGCATATGCAAATCATATATAGACATTGGTTCATAAGACCTAGTGACGAACCATTGAAATTTGAAATCATTTTGAAACAGCTATGATGCTTAACAATCTCGTTTCACGTGATATCACATGATTTTAGCAGTTTGATGCGCGCTTCAAATCACTGATTCAAGACAAATGATTTGCGCGGGTTCCGAAGCTTCACAAGGCGTGCCTCAAAGGCACTCATCACTGGTTTAAGCCATTGTGTTTTTGTTTTGTGTGTGTTTGTTTTATTCCGACTGTATTCCTTCTCTATTTTTATTTTATTTCATTCATATCCCTATTCAGCTAAGTTGAAATTAATTAAATTTGAAATTTAATTAAATCAACTTGTCTATTTACCTTTCATTTTAGTTTTTTAGAGTTATAAGGACATCCTGCTTTTACTTTTACCTTATTTTAGTTATCTTACCATCACCATCTTTCCTCTCTGC
The DNA here is from genome assembly GCA_039654105.1 of Coreius guichenoti. NCBI lineage: Eukaryota > Metazoa > Chordata > Actinopteri > Cypriniformes > Gobionidae > Coreius > Coreius guichenoti. The sequence goes on from CM077182.1 coordinate 28,205,152, forward strand.
ATAAGATTACAGTAGTTCTAGCAACTGTTGTTTCTTTAACACTAGAACCGCCAGGGGTCGCGGTAAAAACAGCCATTGGTAAATTTTACCCCGTGGCGGTTCTAGTGTTAATGAGTTACACAGGTTATTAGTAACCCCTCCTCACTCCTCAGTGCCAGGCCTAGTCCATTGTTTCTTTTCTTTTGACCTTGAGGTGTTTGGTGTGTCCCTGCTAGCTAAAGCTAACAGTCTAACTCTAGGATTATGATCTAGTGCAGCATCACCCACAAGTGACACCTGCTTAGCCATATCTCCTAGTTAAAACTAAATAGGTAAAACACTCCTTTCTTCCTTTCCCTTTCTGACCTCATCTTATTGTGTTATTTCAGTTTTGTTTTATTTGTTACTCTTGTAGTGACAGCCTGTGAGGAGAACCATCAGTATTTTGAGTAATAGTTTGACCACACGTACAGCCCAGTCATTAAGCTGACTGCTTACAGCCCGTCAACAAAAACTCAAATTCGTTATTTGTGTTTACCAACACAAAATCTTAACAACCTGCCTTACTAGCTTCCCCACATCAGCTGTTCACGCCTTAAGGCGGGCATACACTGTGCAATTTCCGTGCAATTTCAGCAAGGTTACCTACTCACACTGTACGAGTAGATCGCATGCTCACGATTTATGTGCTCACATTGTATGGTCCGATCATTGAGCGCAACTTGTCTGCTCACTCTGTACGAGTGAAATATGCGCGATAAAACCCCCCTGCCTAGTTGCGACGATAGACCGTGTAGGCTATTATAGAGAGATAGCCTATGGTCAAATGCATCAGCTATCGATATCAAGAGGATTTAGCATTTCCAATTTATGTATAAAAATTATTATTATTATTATTATTATTAGGGTAGGCCTACTTTGATTATTAAATTGATATCACATTTAATTTGCCCTCGCAACAATTTCATAACGCATCAATGCATAACCGACACGCTGCATAATAAAAGATTAGATAGATTAGCTTACTCATTAAATTATTTTTATTAATATTTTTTTTTAAAAAAAAGGCCGATTATACAATGCTTATAGGCCTATAATTAAAATGATTATCAGTCTATAATATGTCAGAACACTACAATAATATCAGTCTCAATGAAAAGTAAGAGCAGCTTTATTTCAAAAACATGTTTAACACGAAATGGGCCTACTTCTCTTCTAATTTTTTTTCACAATATGGGCCACAAGACAAATATTAAGAAAATAAATTAAGACAGTTATAGGCTACGTTATCAGCATATGTTAAAGTAGATTTATCTCTCGTTCTCTCTGTGAGAATATGCGCCGAAAGCTGGTCAGATTTTACTTTCACTTTCTGTAGTGAATAATTGACTGGGTTTGAGACTTCACCGACTCTCGCACACATTGCGTTTGCACATTTAAGTCTGCACATTGCGTGATATCCACTGACTCACCTTCATGATTTAAAACTAAAAAAAAAAATCTATATGACAAAGCTGAAAATCGTCCCGACCCAAAAAAAGAGTTGCACGAGTCAGAATTCGGCTTGAAATCGGACGAAAATCGCACAGTGTATGCCCAGCTTTAAGCGGCCCACATAGCCGTTCTCCCACACAGTTAGCTTACCACCTCTGTAAAAACTTGCATTTGCCTTTACCATCTCTCTCTCGTGTTCCCACAAGTGTGCCAGTATGCCTCAGACATCCAGCCCTGCCACCCACCAGGACCCCCTGGAGACCCGGCAGAGCATGTGATGGACATCCTTCAGCCAACAACCTGCAACGGCAGAGAAAGGAACAGCGAAACTGCAACACAAGTGGACACCAGACACCCAGCCTGAGCTATGAAGACTTGACCAGCATCGTCTCCTTGGCCACACTCCCACAGGCCTCAAAAGGGAGGTAAACGAACTGACGCTGTAAGCCACAGAGTTCCACAGAGAACCAACCCCCGCTCAGCATGGGAAGGCACACCACAGATGCAAGGACGCTGACAGAAGGGAGGAACCGGAGGAGATTACTGGTCTTCAGGAGGCCCTGACAGCTGTTGGGCACCAAGAGCAGCTGGATAATGCCACCGAACAAGACCTTGAAAGAGAACTGTTTAACACAAAGAAATATGTACCCTGCTGAACTTCACATCAGCAGTGCAAGCTCCTCCAGGCCTGCACACCTGACACAAAGAGGGGAGGAGCCAAAGCCTTTGCGTAACACTTCACCAGCCAGTTTCCTGAAAGCCTCTGCAGCTGCAGAAGGAAAAGGATTAATTCAGACAAACCCTGAAATGACACATGAAGTGACACTCAAAGACCTCAAGCGAATGGCCAGACACATCCCTGCATTCACACCAGAGCTTGCAGGAGACCACGACGTCCATGCCTACCTACGAGACATTGACCTTTACCTGCAGTCTCCGGCGAGTGTGAACCACCAAGATAGATTCTATCTGCTCTGGACCACATCCACGCAGACTACCAGAAGCTGAAACAGGCCATCATAAAGGAATTTTCAGACCCTGAAAGTGGACTGAGCGCTGCCCTAGACACCAAACAGGACAGACATGAAACTTCCTATGTTTTCTACTACAGACTCAGACAAATCTGGAACGGAAGGAGGACACCAGCTTCAAGAACCTTCTCCTCCGACACCAGTTAGTCACCTTTTAGGCAACACAATCTGCCCCCCACACAATGCCATGCATGTGACTTGACAAAGAAGGCCTTTAACTCTTTCCAAGCCAGCGTTTTAAAAAAAAGTTGCCAGCCACCACCAGGGTTTTTAATCATTTTCACAAAAATGTAATGCCCCATAGAATATTTTGTTGTATGAATATCTGAGCATGCAATATATCAAAAGAAAGAGCAGACCCTCTGCTTTTAAACAAATAAAACCGTTTTATTGTAGCTTCATGCATTCCTTTTTTATCAACACTTAAATATGGGTAAGTTTCATTAAAAAAGCAACATTTTGAACAAAAAGCTGAGAAAATCACGTTTTTGTCAAAGACTACATCCAGATCAGATTCAGAGCAGTGATCAAACACAGATGGACTAGATCGAGTCCATCAACACCCCTAATGCTTGCACAGTCCTGTAGCTCACCCTGGGTCGACATTTCATTGAGTAACATTAGGAAGTTTTGATTTATATGATGTTTAATGTTGATGATCACGTTATTTTACATATGCATCTGCTTACATACAATCGCTTGTTTTTTTGCTTCCTCTTCGCCTGTGTTTTGATCAGGAGATTCTGTACTCATTCAGATGATGTGTAACAGCGCCCCCTAGCGTATAACAGTGAAAACACGGAAACCCGGAAAATTCTGTGTTTGGCGGGGAAGCGTTTTCTCACAAATAACGGAAAATTACGTGTTTGACTTTGAACTGTGAAACACAGAAGCCAAAAGTGGGCACCAGAAGGCACCCAGCATGGCCACAATGCAAGACCCCTCTACAAGAAGTTCTTAGTCAGTATAGGACATAAAACTTTTAAAGTAGATGAAAACGTGTTCACAGAAAAGCAAAAGTCTGCATTAGTGAAATTTGAATTTTACTGATTGAAAGAAAAATCTTGAATGACTGTGTAAGCCTTACGTCAACAACCTAGGCACAGCTCGTTGAAATATACAGAGATTTAATAGATACTGTTTGATTTGGCACTGCGGCGCATTGGTTTCCATGACAATGACTTGTCAAAGGAAACGCTAACTCCAGATAGCGCATACGTCATTGTGACGACAGATTGAGCTGGTTAAGCTAGCACAGCCTAGCGCCATTTGTTTAAACCACTGTCCACCTAAAGGTGTGCCTTTGATAATTACGACATTTGACACAACATTCGATATGCATGTAGATCGCTAGTTGCTGGCTTGTTAGATGTTAAAACGATAGCTTGAATTGACATCTTTACTGTAACAGAAAGAGTCTTAACACATCTTAACATATGTCAAATGGCATATCAGCATTAGGTTACTCTGACTTTAGAAAAGAGACTCTAATTTCAGTATTAAAGCGTAAGTCTGTTTTGACAAAAGAATCTCAGCTCAGCAGCATATAAACTGTACCAGAATTGATTAGTCTGCTTTGGTTGAAGAAATGCCAGTTGCAGTATTGCTTAACCTTTTTCTGATGAAGAAATCTCAGTACAGTGTTATATAGATATGGATTAGGGTGATGCTCCCCTTTCAACAGTGTAAAGGCCTTAGAAATTATAGTCAGATTGATGTCATTCATCTAAACTTTAGCTGCATCTACAAGCAAAGAAACATCAGTATTCATTCACGAGACAGATGTAATTCTGTGTGCTTAAATGAGTTTTAACTTGTAGCAAAACTGTTATTTACTCTTTAGACAAGTGCAAGAAGCCTATTGTTCAAAGTAGAGATTTTATTTGTGATTCTGTTTACTCTCAACGAGTGCACTAAATTCTGTCACCCTGCTACACAAGTAATCTCAATGACTACAAGGGCATAACTATAGTTCTGAGCACTGGTAATAAACATAATCTGAATAGGAAAGCTGTTCTTTTTCCTTTTTCACCTCTTAAGAGATCTAGCCTGTGAGAGCCATTAAGAGATTCTGATAAATAATTTGACCATAAGAACCATCTTAAGTCATTTATTAAATCTCGGCTTACACCTTTCAGAAACATCCTCAGAACCACTCTCTCATCCACAGCTAAGATAGTAATCATAGCAGACACAATTCAATAGCAAGCTATGCCAGAAACATCAAGCTGTATGCTATATCCCTAGCTGACCCATTAAACCTTTAGCTATGAACTCTTTAGGGTCATGCATTGGTCTCTCACCCTTACTCTCAACAACAAGTGTGCCAAAATGTTGCAGATGCTCAGCCTATCCTCCCAGACGGGAGAGCTAAAGGACTGACTGGCCATTGCGAAGGAACACTGTTCCACCCAGGGTTGCTGAAACCCTACAGCACCAGAGCCAACGCAACTGGACAATGAGAGAAGAGGACTAACAATACATGACCCAAGCCAGAGTTGCAGCCACACAGGTGACCAAGGGTATCACCTCCTTAGCTCCCACCTCATGGATCTAAAACAGAAGGTAAAACAACCTTACACAACAGATCACAGAGACCAGCAGGGAGCGGACACATGCTCAAAGCCTCACAGACCAGCTAGAGACTAAGGCTCAAACCAGAATCAAAAGACTTTAAATGGCTCAGACAGCTGCTGAACAATGAGAGCAGCTGGACAGAGCAAGCACAGGACCAGTGCAGAACTGTCCCTATGGCAACAGCCCAGGTACCAGACAAGCCACTGGGAGAAGCCATGGAAGACAGCACCCTCAACCTGCAGACACCACAGGACGTCCCACAGCCGTCAACGACAACATCCTCCTCCAAACCCTTCACACGGGTGTCAATCGGAGGCTGCACAAGGACAGCTGGACAAGCTGGACAAGCTTCCGGCTCCTTGCCCAACACGGCTCAGGCAAGCTCACGTCAGCACCGCCACAAGAGGAGAGCAAAAGTCCAATCCTTCAGACTTCTCCTGCCACCAGCACTAGGTCAGCCTAAAAACCCTCTTTAGGCCACACAGACCAACTATCCCATTGGTCAGGTCGACTCTAAGAGGTGTGACTTCTTCCAGACCTTAAAGAGAGACGCACAGATCCTCTCTCTCTCTCTCTCTCTCTCTCGACTGACGACCTACACACATCTGCTGGCTAAGCCGGCCAGGCTGGCAGGCCTACACACACATCAAGCCATGTGCGTGTGTGGGACCGGAAACCCGATCCAAACACGGTCACAGGCCGGCAGGCCCAACACCTCAACCCATGTGCAACTTCCTCGACCACGTTAGTTGAAATAATCATCATATCTTCTTCAGTCAATGTAGAAGAAATCGATTGCAACTTCAACACCATCTGACCGAACTATCAAGACTTTCTCCTGTGACTGTACATCGGACGCTCTTCAACCGCAAGGCAAATGCAAGTAACGTACGATATACAAAATCTCTGTGTAGTTAGTTAACCCTTAAAGACCTAGAACATTTTTGGGGCGCCTGACTTGCCTCAACTTTTCTTTATTTTTCTCACCCATTCTAGCAGTTAGCATTAAGTGTCATATATCAGGAGAACATGAAGTTTCCATCTAGCTCATTTGAAGTCCCAATTTTACATTAATTTAGTCTGAGAATGGATTAAATTAATAGAATTTTAAGAAAAACGGCAGCAAAAATTTGGTGTTTTTACTGTGAACTCAAACAGAACTTCATGAAGTTTGGATTTTTTCCTTTAGAAAGTTAGACTTGGTTGTTTTAGACTTCCAGCTGAAATTGTGTCTACGTGTAACAATCCCTCAGCAAGTTATAGTAATTTATTATAATATTATTCTAGGCGTTTTTGAGTGAAAAGAGGTGTATTTTATTTAGTGACAATGTAGATGTGTCCAAAAAAGTTCAGGGAGTAAAGTAATATTGTTGTAAAATTGTTATATAATAACAGAACACTGAAGCAAACATTTTTCTTCAGAGAAATATATTATCATTTGAACATGAACAACAAATGCAAACAATGTAACAAGTTGTGACAATAAACCGTGCAATAAAATATACTGAGTGTAGATGAACAAACGGTGCAAATAATCTTCTCAAAATTCAACAGTGTGAAACACAAACTACATACAAATAGAGAAATATACTGACTTTTGTGTGCTGTGCTATGTGAGAGAGTGCTCTGCATGCGTTTATTTCAGTTTATTTTCATGCACGCAAATACACACCCACTTTCATGTTGTGTTTTTTTTTTTTCTTTCAGAGAAACGTGATTGGTGGTTCAAAAGACCAAACACTATGTTTATTGGTTGAGTTGATGACAGTTTCAACGAATCTGGGCACTGGGGGGTGGGACTAATGATCAATAATCGTTTCTGTTTGGCTCAGGGGAACAACCCACATGCGTTTCCATGACGAATCAATGCTGCAGATTTTGATGACGCATTCATGCTCACCACGGAGCTATTGGTGAGCATGAATGCCAATCCCAATGCGTCTTTTTCATTATCTACATGGATATTAAAATCACCAACATTTAGGACTTTATCTGCAGCCAGTAACTAACTCTGATAGAAAATCAGCAAATTCTTTGATAAAGCCTGTATGGTGCCCTGGTGGCCTGTATACAGTAGCCAACACAAATGTCAAACAGGATTTATCATTTACCCTATATAACATTACGTAAAGCACCAAAACTTCAAAATAATTATATTTGAAACTAGACTTCTGAGTAATACTGAAGATATTATTATAAATTACAGCAACACCTCCCCCTTTGCCTTTCAGACGCTGCTCGTGTTTATAACAATAATCTTGGGGGGTGGACTCATTTAAAGTAATGTAATCGTCAGGTTTTAGCCAGGTTTCTGTCAAACACAGCACATCTAGGTTATGATCTGTAATCATATCATTAACAATAAGCGCTTTTTTGAGGGAAGGGATTGAATATTTAGCAACCCGAGTTTTATCATTTGTTCATCTGTATTATATCTGTTTTTTTATTTGTTGAAAATCAATAAAATTTTTACCCTTAAATGTATTATAAATACAGGACAGAGGACAGGTTGTAATCTACAGTAAATTAACACATCCTTCTTGACTCTCCAACCGAGTGTAATGGTATGTTAAGAAGCCTTTAACGTTATTATGTGCTCAACAGTAAACCTGTAACATGTAGCCAACATTAAGAATAGGGCTGTGCCGGTAAGGACCTTTTCCCACTGATTAATTAACTTGTTTCGTTATTAACTAAACGAATAAGACAGATGACATGATAAACCCGCACTGTAATACAAATAAATGAAAGACCTATGGATTTCCTCTTAATTACTTTCAAACGAATGCTTTGTTTTTTTGTTCATTATTATTTTTAATGAAAACACAACAATAAAACAGTACAATAAAAAAACTTGCTTATAGTAAACTTTTATTAAAAAAACTAAGACGGATGTCATAAAATACCCGCATTATAACAAATAAATAAAAGATATTTGGAAATTCCCCTTTAAAACTAATGCTCAGTTTGTGGTTCACTATTATTTGACTGAAAACAACAACAACAATAATGAAAACAAAGACAAACTCTTATATTAAACTGTGGCAAGGGGGGCGTGGTTCAGCGAGGTCTGTGACAGGAGAGAGAGTCGGGAGACAAGCGCAGCGTAAGTGGGTCAAGTGCAAATGACAAAGTAATTGCCGTGAAGAGACCGTATAAAGCCACCTGGGAGAGGAGAAGTGGGAGTAAGGGACCGACTGCAGACTCTTGGCATGAGTGGACTGAGAAAGCTCTGGAGAGCACCTGAGTGAAATAGAAAGTGACTGATCTGTTGGAAGCGCCTGCATCGCCTGCAGTTGATTAATGTTTTTGTTTGATCTGTTTATTTGATAATAAATACCACGAGTCTCAGTCAAGCCGACCCTGTCTTCTTCCTACCATCCTTATCTTGAACCTTGTTACAGTGGTGCTGAAACCCGGGAGGAAAGAAGCAGCCGCCGCAATGCAATCTCTGTCAGCTTCACCCTTTGCGGATGTCATCTCATCCCTTGCGGTTCAACACCAGGCATTGCTAGACATGCGAAGCGACTGGGAGCATCGTTTTCAGGCACAACAGGAGGACCGCAAGAGGTTCTGGAGCTGGATGGACCAGGAGGTTCGGGCAGAAGCGACAGCGCACCAGACCAATCCCACCCACCTGCCTTTGAATAAAATGGGGGCTCAGGACGGACTTGTTTCAGAAGACCACCGAGGCAGGTGGGTGGCCACGGGAGCAATGGCTGGTGCGCCTCATACCACTTCTGTCTGGGGAGGCTCAAGTGGCCGCCCAACAACTGCCTGTCCAGAACCTCCTGGTTTTTGATGATCTGAGAAGGCAGAGCCATTTCAACTGGCGGAGGACCAGATGGTGGCGTGCCCAGGGGTCGGCAAAACCCTACCAGCAGTCTCTCTCTCTTCCCCTTTTTTTTCTCCTTTATCCTCTCCCTCTAACTCTTCCCCTCGACCTGTCCCTCTCCCCAGGTCCTATCCTCCAGGCCCTCCTAGAGATCCACCTGCTCTCTTCACGCTAATCGCTTGATCCATTTCCTACTACTAGGGTGGCGGGTAGGTCTGGGCCAGCCTGTTGGCGTTGCGGGGACCCGGAGCATTTCATTGACAGATGTCTGATGATGGAGGTGGGGACAATGATCCGGGTCCCGGATGTCCCACAGGCTGCCCCTGGTCAGGCTGGCTGGTACCAAATAACTGTGAGTATTAAGGAGGGTACCTATCCGGCTCTGGTGGATTCAGGATGAAACCAAACCTCGATCCATGAAAGCCTGATTCAGCCCGAGGCATTGGATGCGAGCCGCATGGTTCAGGTATGTTGTGTGCACAGGGATGTGGTGAAATATCCTCTAGTGTATCCTCTGTTATCCATTTTAGTGGACAAAAGCATATTGTAGAGGTCGCAGTTAACCCGCACCTCCGACATCCGCTAATTTTGGGAACCAATTGGCCTGCTTTTAGTGAATTATTGGGGTATTTATGTGCGGATGTCTCTTGTGGAAAGAAAAAGAAGGAAAAGGGGGCGGCCGTGCAGGTTGGAGAGGCTGAGCTGGGACCGCTGAGAGCTGAACCAGGGGAACAGAGCGCAATTGAGAGACTGATCCTCGGAGCGTGATGACTTTCCCCTGGAACAGTCTCAAGATGAGTCATAAAAACATGCTTTGAACAGGTTCTTTCTATTGACTGCCAACCTCTCCAGCCTGCTCGTCCACTCTTCCGTCCATATTTTGCTATTTTAAAGGATCGGTTGTATCGAGTGACCCAAGACACTCAGACAAAACAAGATACAACCCAGTTATTAGTACCAAAAAGCCGTCGGGAAATGCTTTTCCAGGCGGCTTATTGTAATCCCATGGCTGGACATTAAGGACAAGCAACAACTTTAAATCGTCTAATAGCCTGATTCTTTTGGTCGGGCATTCACGATAACGTGTGTACAGTGGGGAGAACAAGTATTTGATACACTGCCGATTTTACAGGTTTGCCCACTTACAAAGCATGTAGAAGTCTGTAATTTTTATCATAGGTACACTTCAACTGTGAGTGACGGAATCTCAAACAAAAATCCAGAAAATCACATTGTATGATTTTTAAATAATGAATTTCCATTTTATTGCATGACATAAGTATTTGATCACCTACCAACCAGTAAGAATTCCGGCTCTCACAGACCTGTTAGTTTTTCTTTAAGATGCCCTCCTGTTCTCCACTCATTACCTGTATTAACTGCACCTGTTTGAACTCGTTACCTGTATAAAAGACACCTGTCCACACACTCAATCAAACAGACTCCAACCTCTTCACAAAGGCCAAGACCAGAGAGCTGTGTAAGGACATCAGGGATAAAATTGTAGACCTGCACAAGGCTGGGATGGGCTACAGGACAATAGGCAAGCAGCTTGGTGAGAAGGCAACAACTGTTGGCGCAATTATTAGAAAATGGAAGAAGTTCAAGATGACGGTCAATCTCACCTCGTGGGGCATCAATGATCATGAGGAAGGTGAGGGATCAGCCCAGAACTACACGGCAGGACCTGGTCAATGACCTGAAGAGAGCTGGTAGTAACACACTAAGCCGTCATGGATTAAAATCCTGCAGCGCACGCAAGGTCCCCCTGCTCAAGCCAGCGCATGTCCAGGCCCGTCTGAAGTTTGCCAATGACCATCTGGATGATCCAGAGGAGGAATGGGAGAAGGTCATGTGGTCTGATGAGACAAAAATAGAGCTTTTTGGTCTAAACTCCACTCGCCGTGTTTGGAGGAAGAAGAAGGATGAGTACAACCCCAAGAACACCATCCCAACCGTGAAGCATGGAGGTGGAAACATCATTCTTTGGGGATGCTTTTCTGCAATGGGGACAGGACGACTGCACCGTATTGAGGGAAGGATGGATGGGGCCATGTATCATGAGATCTTGGCCAACAACCTCCTTCCCTCAGTAAGAGCATTGAAGATGGGTCGTGGCTGGGTCTTCCAGCATGACAACGACCCGAAACACACAGCCAGTGCAACTAAGGAGTGGCTCCGTTAGAAGCATCTCAAGGTCCTGGAGTGGCCTAGCCAGTCTCCAGACCTGAACCCAATAGAAAATCTTTGGAGGGAGCTGAAAGTCCGTATTGCCCAGCGACAGCCCCGAAACCTGAAGGATCTGGAGAAGGTCTGTATGGAGGAGTGGGCCAAAATCCCTGCTGCAGTGTGTGCAATCCTGGTCAAGAACTACAGGAAACGTATGATCTCTGTAATTGCAAACAAAGGTTTCTGTACCAAATATTAAGTTCTGCTTTTCTGATATATCAAATACTTATGTCATGCAATAAAATGCAAATTAATTACTTAAAAATCATACAATGTGATTTTCTGGATTTTTGTTTGAGATTCCATCACTCACAGTTGAAATGTACCTATGATAAAAATTACAGACTTCTACATGCTTTGTAAGTGGGCAAACCTGCAAAATCGGCAGTGTATCAAATACTTGTTCTCCCCACTGTAGGTGGTGCGCGTCTTGTTGCCTTGCCTTTGCGCCCTCTTCCGTTAATGCAGGTCCCCTTCGAAAGAATTGGCATGGACCTCATCGGGCCATTAGAACGATCCGCACGGGGGCATCACTTTGCAATAGTTCTAGTGGCACATTCCTGGCAAAATCAGGTCCCACCGAGATTTGAACTCGGATCGCTGGATTCAGAGGCCAGAGCAGGGGCGGCTGGCCAATAGAGGTCCTTTATGAATGTCTGCAGTCTGTCTTCAGCCAATGTGAATTGTTTTCTTCTTTTTCTTTCCAAAAAAGATAAATTCAAGTTAAAAAAGAACCCCATAGCTGTGTCCCAATTTGAAGGCTGCGCACTTCGAAGGTTGCAGACTTCAAAGGCCAGTCCTTCGAAGTGCACAAAGGCCGAACCGAGGGACAGGGTTGCCAGGTCTGCACAACAAAACCCGTCCAATTGCTAATCAAAAGTAGTGGAAACACGGCCAAAACGCACCCAAATGCAGGGGGAGTGCGGGAGAAATATTGCTAAACTAAAGACAACTTAAACCTGTGGACTATAGGCTACAAACAACCCACAGCAACAGTGTAAAAGTAGGCCAATTCCAGACTTGGCAACACTGAACCGAGCGTTGTTAAATGGCCTCCTAGCAGCTGTGTGACAACCGACAGTGGACGTTTGTGAGAGGATTTTAAAAAGAGAAATAGAGGCAGAAAAGTAAAAAATATAAATAAATTGTTGCTTTTTATGAGTTTTTATTGGATTTTGACATGCTTTAAAGCCTGCGACGACGGGAGACCGGACCATAACCAGGTAAAATATGTATGGTTAAAATATTTAATGCCACTATATCGTATTAGTTTATTTCTTATGTTAAATGTAACAGTTACGATATATTTTCACATTTATACATTTACTCTGTATTTAGTCCAAGTCTTTATTTAAGTACTTATTTGTATTCAACTCCACATAATCTCAGAGGAATAGCCTATATTGTACTTTTTATGACATTGCAGCCGTCGACTGAGTCAGCCCTGCAAACCTGTTAGACAATGCAGTGGACAGTGGAAATATGCTCTCATCCCAGATGATGTCCCGCTGGCAGAGGCCTTACCAGTGTCTGTATTGTGCAGCCCATCCCGGTCCAGCAGCGCCACCAGGGTCTCCCGCTCAGCTCAATGAAATGTTTTAGCTACTGTTAATTTAAATTTTTGTTGTTTCTGATGTTAAACTTAAGTTATTTTGTAAATAGTTGTAAAAAGTACTTAATTAATGTATAGAACAATTTATTTTCATTTAGCCTACACATTTTAATTTAACTACATGAAAAGAAAATAAATGTATAGAAGAATTTGTTTTATATAAGAACTAATTGCACTAATTAATTCTTTTATTTAGCCTACACATTTCAAGTTGCATAATGAAAATAAATATTGCATAGGCCTATGTTTAAAAAAATAATACATAGAAAAATTGTTCTCTGCATCCCAGCCATGAGTGCACCTTTAGAGAGAACATTCAGCCTTTGTGGTCAGGTTTTGGAGGAGACTTTCGGTACTGGGACCATCGTCAGTGAGCGACATTCATTCATTCATATAAAAGACATCATTTTGCAGTATAGCTAGTAAGCCAACAGTTTTCGTTTATTTGTATTTTTGGCTTATAATTTTGAGTGACAGATGTCGTATTTTATAACTTTTGTTTAACCAGGGAAAAAAAATCTTGAGATTTAAAATCTCTTTTACAAGAGGGTCCTGGCCAAGACAGGCAGCACACTTAACTGAACATACAAAACAAATAAAAACATGAAAACAAATACATCATTTACATACACGAAAAATGGATACAATATCAGTGAAAGCAGTTACAATCAGGTAAATCAATGATCCATTTGATTTTACCTATTTTTCTCTGAGCAATTTTTTACAGTGACAGTATTATAAAACTAAATAAATAAAAAATATTGTATAGCCAACATTTTATATTTGTTATCATCAGTCTCTCTCTTTCTGTAAGGGGAAATGTAAATGTGAGATTCTGGAAATCTAAATTTAGCGGGATCGGTCGGGTCGGGAAGAAAATCATTCTAAACGGATAGCGGGTGAACACGGAGTGAATTTTAAGCGGGAGTGGAATAGAACCTATAGCGGGAGCGAGACGAAAAAACAGTCCTGCGCAGACATCTAATTTGTATTTAAAGAAAATGCAGAAAAACGCAAGATAAAAGAAAGAGCAGGGAGAGAATGGACAGACTGTTTCCTCTTCTTGAGAGAATGGTTGAGAAATAAAATGTATGCAAGTCAAGTCAAGTCACCTTTATTTATATAGCGCTTTTTGCAACACCGATTGCTTCAAAGCAGCTTTACAGTGATGATAGGAAATTAATTTAGTTTTTGAAGAAAAGTTTTTGATTAATTTCTGTTGTAAAAGCTGATTAGTTATTTAATTTGGTGCCATTTAAACAACACCATCCTCAATTAAAACAGAACCCCCCCCCAATGCGTTCCGGACCCCATCCGTACGGCAACAGCATTTGGTGGGCGGAGAACGCAAACCATGAAATAGGTTTGAAATAGTTTTGAAACGATACCATCATCATCCCCGCGCAAACCCCTAAAAAGTCGAATCCGTAAAAAAAACGGCGACGGCATGTACGCAAGCATTACGTGTTCAGCCTATAGGCAAGCGTGTTTGGATACATATGTGTGCATATGTGTTTTTATCTGTATAGAGGGGAAGGGAAGTGAAGGAGGCCTTCACAGGGGAGAGTCTAGTTGATACGGTCTCTGCTGACACTTCAGAGATGCGTTGGTCGTGTCTAGGAGCAGGGCCACCATCTGATCTGGATCCGGCAGACTGTAGTAAACCTTGGGATAAACAGAGAGACTAACATTAGCGTAGATGCCATTTTTTTTATGATGTAACGAGTACATCAGGTGTTATGGGAAGTGTTCCCGGTTCCGGCTGACCTAGTTAGTGCAGCCTAAAACAATCATTTAACTGATTTGAATAACAGAAATTGATAATGTTCTATGTGTATGCCATAGTATAGAGATGTATTTTTAGTCTAGATTTAAACTGACAGAGTGTGTATGCTTCCCGAACAATGCTAGGAAGACTGTTCCAGAGTTTAGGTGCTAAATAGGAAAAGGATCGACCGCCTGCAGTTGATTTCGATTTTCTAGGTATTATCAACTGGCCAGAGATTTGAGACCGTAATAGACGTGATAGAGTTTAATGCGTTAAGAGCTCGTTCAGGTACTGGGGAGCTAAACCATTTAGAGCTTTGTAAGTAATAACCAAGATTTTAAAGTTTATATGATGTTTAATAGGGAGCCAGTGCAGCGTTGACAGAACAGGGCTAATATGGTCATACTTCCTGGTTCTAGTAAGAACTCGAGCTGCTGCGTTTTGGACCAGCTGCAGTTTATTTATTAAGCGAGCAGGGCAACCACCCAGTAGAGCATTACAATAAACTAGCCTTGAGGTCATGAACGCATGAACTAACTGTTCAGCATTTTGCATTGAAAGCATGTTCCGTAATTTAGATATATTTTTAAGATGGAAGAATGCAGTTTTACAGATGCTAGAAATGAATGGCTTTCAAATGAAAGATTGGTATCAAAGAGCACACCCAGGTTCCTAACTGACGACGAGGACTTGACAGAGCAGCCATCAAGTGTTAGACAGTATTCTATGTTACTACGTGCAGAATTTTTTTTGTCCAATAATTAGAAATCATGTTTTTTCAGAATTAAGTTGTAGGAAATTACTAGTCATCCAATGTTTTATATCAGCTATGCATTCCGTTAATCTTGTGAATTGGTAAGTTTCATCAGGGCGCGAAGAAATATAGAGCTGAGTATCGTCAGCATAACAATGAAAACTAACGCCATGCTTCCTAATGATATCTCCTAAGGGTGCATGTACAGGGTGAAAAGCAACGGTCCTAGCACTGAGCCTTGTGGTACTCCATACTGAACTTGTGATCGGTGTGGCATCTCTTCATTTACTGCTACAAACTGATAACAGTCAGATGCCAATGCAATTCCACTAATGCCAACATAATTTCTGAGTCTATTCAGAAGAATGTTGTGGTCGATAGTATCGAATGCAGCACTAAGATCGAGTAACACTATTAGAGAGATACAACCACGGTCAGATGATAAGAGCAAATCATTTGTAACTCTAATGAGAGCAGTCTCAGTATCACTATGATACGGTCTAAATCCTGACTGGAAATCCTCACAGATATCATTTCTTTCTAAAAAGGAGCATAGTTGTGAAGCCTGCCTTTTCTAGTATTTTTGACAGAAAGGGTAGATTTGAGATTGGCCTGTAATTGACTAATTCTGTAGGATCAAGTTGCGTTTTTTTAATAAGTGCTTTAATAATAGCCAACTTTTTCGGTACATATCCTAATGACAAAGATGAATTAATGATATTAGGAAGAGGATATATGACCTCTGGAAGCATCTCTTTTAGTAGCTTAGTCGGTATAGGGTCGAGTATACATGTTGTTGATTTAGATGACTTAACGAGTTTAGCCAATTCTTTCTCTCCTTTTCCTCAGTGACACTACAATTCACTGTGTGATGCGATACTATAGTAGATGGTTGCATAGTTATAATTTTCTCCCTAATATTGTCAATCACGAAAAGAAGTTCATAAAGTCATTACTGCTGTGCTGTTTGCAAACGTCAGAAGTTGAAGCTTTATTTCTTGTTAATTTAGCCACTGTATCAAATAAATAGTGTATATATACAGTGGGGAGAACAAGTATTTGATACACTGCCGATTTTGCAGGTTTGCCCACTTGCAAAGCATGTAAAAGTCTGTAATTTTTATCATAGGTACTGTCGTGGAAATTTTATATTCTGTAGTGGTGAGATTGTAATAAAACCAAACCCACTTTGTCTTTCAAAGTATTTTATTCTTGCAAGAAGGTCATTCACATACAGACAAGGTTTCTGCAGAGAAGGACAGCCTCGCCTAGTGCGGGCGGCCTTATATACACATTGTTACCCCTCACCCCGCTGGTTTCCTGTTATGCATAAGAGCTGAAAATATATATATACCATAAAAGGATGCAAAGACGATGTCTCATCTCTAGACCAAGAACTAAGGATCCGCTTCGGAGAAACAGCAGGATGTCATATAGACTTTTAACACCTCTTGTCAGCACATTTAGTCTGACACGTCTGACATCTGAGATAGCACACATACACAGTAATTTTCCACTAAGGTAAGCAATATATGTAAACACATACAGAAACAATAGAATGAAATTAATTTCCACCACACTCCTCCCTTTTGATTATCATTAATCAACTTAAGAGTATTTACATTCTTTCATAACGTATACATCAGACATGTTAATCCTTCCGGTTCAAAACATATCATCACTCATTAGAAAGAAGAAATGCAATCTGCTGTTTTTGTGAGACATAGACATCTCTAGGTTTCGAGCAAGCTTATAACATATAATTCCTTCAAACATCCCCTCTCCTTGTACGCCATCTCGTAACACGGATGACCGCTGCTTTTGACCCTTTTTTACATTTCATCATCCTCAGAATAACAGTCATCACTGCAACTTTCTCTGTCATGGGGTCCTTCTGGAACCCATGGTGGTCTTGGATACAAGTCAGGGATTTTTAACATTCGATATTCAACAGTTTTTGACACTGCTCTTTGAACCAATGACATTAGGCATGGCCATATACATAAGAAAATCAGAATTATCAGTATCACACATCCTATCATTATTCCCCAGTATTCTGCTCTCATTAATATTCCTTTAAGCCAGTCCCAGTTCCCAAAGTCATCACCGTCTACTTCTCTCGCTGACAGAGTTTCTATCATCTGTGTTATGTTTTTTTAAGCCTATGTCAATTAAATTTCCATCTGCATCATTGTCAGGTATGTAAGTGCAGCACGCTGTCCCTATAATAGCACAGACTCCTCCTTGTGATGCTGTCAGTTGATCTAACACCAGTCTATTCTGTAATGCAGTCAGTCTAAGTCCCCTAAGTTCTTCTTTGATACCTCCCAACAGCACTTCCGTTGTGTTCATAAAAGAAATCAGTTCATATCTAGTCACTTCTACCTCTATTTGTACGGCTGTTAATCCTATTTGTGGGAACAAAGATTCAAATACCCTTTCTACCTTGGACCATAACCGATGGTTATGTGGAACTGGGTTGTCTGGACATGCTGCTAATTTTACCTCGATCTACCAATCCTCCCATGTCTCTGTTTTGTCTTGTCAGTTGATGCACTACAGAGTGATGTCGCACCACTATTGCTCCTCCTTCCAGTCTCACCATTGCACATATGCCTGTCCAATTTATTGGTAGTGACGTATATGCTACGTGTCCACAAAGCCAGTACCACCCTTCTATGACTCCTGTACCGTATTCACCTGGCACTATGGGAGTGGTACAATTCATAGCACATTTTGCCCTCATGTTATCATCTGATCTGTGCCACACTACTGCAGCAATTGGTTTCATGTCATGATTGATGCATGGTTGAAGGCCTAGTAAGCAACAGTAACAGCTATTTCTGTCATCAGTCTCATTTTCCCTTATCAGGGAGTGACATTTGCTAATAGGAATGTACCCTAAAGCAATGGTTCCAGAGTATCTCTGGTAACAGGTCAAATTACTTGGTATAGTCTTGACTATTGCAGCCTTACCAAATACCTTTCTTGTCGTTTTAATGCTTTGCACAGTACCATTAATTTCAGTCCTGTCACCACATTTCCGAGTAAGTGTGTCATTGTCGTCGTCCCAGCCTGCAAATACTGTCAGTGCTATAGTACATTCTTCTACTGGACTTTCCCCCACCCCTGTGGCTCTATAGACTTCTGCCAGAGTGCTATGATACAATTCTGCACACACATAACAATTACCACCTCCTTTTGATGACCTTACTGTGTGGTTCAGAAACCTCCACCACATATTATTGGCATATGGGTGAGGTGGATCTGGGTGATCAAGCCAGTGTTCATATCCACTCTTGACTGCTCTCTTTGGTCTTGTACTATTGTCGAGAGGAAATGACACTGTTTCATTTCCATGCACATCTATTTTTACCAGAGTCAGAGGCAGTACAATCAATAATGTCAATGCAAAAAGAAAGCATGTAGTACCTCTCAGTCCACAGAGGCCAGAAAGTCTCATTGGATGCCATGGCCTTGTTCTCTCCATTGTTAGTTCAGTTCAGTTCAGAGGATACCAGGCAGTTAAGTATTGCCAATGTTCGTGTGGCAGGTCAGTGGGGGTTAAACTAATTTCTCCCGTTTCTCGGTTCACCTGAGGTCTCCAGTAGGGGGCACACAAGGCCAACAATACTGTTTGTCCTTTAGGCAAGTGTAGTGCCCTCCAGCTGGTGGGCGAGAACACTGATAATATAGCTGGATCTGCAAGGAATGTGCGCTTAACTCGCCTCACCTCTTCTCTTCCCAGAGTTCTTGAATAATAAGGTGCACTCACTGGAGTGAAAGGGTGCACTTTATTCCACAGAGTGACTATTGACCCCAGACCTTGCTCTTCTGCTGATATTGGAACAACTCTTCTCCATGGCACGTTGGTCTGTGCTGACATTCGTTCGTCACCTCCCTTTTGTCAGCCAGACGTCCCCTTGGCATGGGCAGCCTCTTGGAGTGTCTTCCTACTCTGTTGGTGCTGGTACCTTTCGGCAGTGGCTAGCATGCACCCACGTCGCCCTTTCTTCCACCTTTACAGCCGTGTGAGTGGTCAGCAAAACCTGGAATGGGCCGTTCCACCGCCTGCTGTTCCAGTGTTTCCTTCTCAGGTCCTTAATCACAACAAAGTCTCCCGGCTTGATGTTATGCAGTGGTGCTGTTGCTTGCACAGGAAGTGCCTCTTTTACCTGCTGAGATATTTGGGAGAGAATAGCAGACAGAGATTGACAATACTGCAACATGTCGTGTTCACACAGGGTTGTAGAAGGGAGTGGTCGAGGTGCTGGTCCCACACCTATGGAGGAAGGCCTGCCAAACAAAATTTCAAAAGGGCTCAGGTTAATTCTGGATCTTTGTCGCATGCGCATGTACATTAACACAATAGGCAGGGCCTTGGTCCATGGCAGCCCTGTCTCTTCACAACATTTAGCTAATTTGTTATTTAGTATACCATTGGATCTCTCCACAGCACCCGCGCTGGCTGGGTGATAGGCGCAAAAATGCCGCATATTTATGCCTAAAAACTTTCCCACCTGATCAATTGCCTCATTCACAAATGGTGTGCCATTGTCACTACTGATTTTGCTGGGTATTCCCCATCGTGGCACTATTTCCGTTAGCAGGGCCTTTGCCACTGCTGCACTGTCTTGTTTTGATGTGGGGAACGCCTCTACCCACTTTGACCACATGTCTACCACAACTAAGCAATATTTCTTTCCCTCGCTGGGTGTTAGCTCTATAAAATCCATCATTAGATTATCGAAAGGTTTCTCTGGTGGTGGGTGTGCGGCTTGTGGTTGCACTATTCCCCTGCCAACGTTGAGTGTGGAGCATATTACACAGGACTGACAAAATTTTTCAGCATACACAGTAAACCCCTTTGTAAACCAATGCTTTGTAATACCCTGTACCATCCCTCCTTTTGATACATGATCTTTACCATGTATCAATTTTGCATAATGTTGGAAAAAATGTTTTGGGAGACATGGTTTGTTGTCAGGGCCAAACCAAATACCATCTTTGAATACACAGCCTGCTTTTCTCCAACTCCGTTTGTCTTCAGCAGAAGCAAGGGACTGCATTTCTAGAATAGAATCAGAAGGGGAAGTGGTTAGTGTAACCATTGAGACAGAGCAACTCAGAGGCTTTGAAGCTGCAGCTTTGGCAGCTGTATCTGCTTTGTGGTTTCCTATCAACACCTCATCAGTGCCTGCTGTATGTGCCGTGCACCTGCAGACTGCAACCGACCTAGGGAGAAGAATAGCATTCAATAAGTCAGATATCTGAGAATGGTTCAGAACAGGTTTGCCATCTGATTTCAGAAATTTCCTATGTTTCCATAGGGCTCCAAAATCATGAACGACCCCAAAACCCTTTTTTCAATGATTTACCATCAGCAACTCTACAAGCCTCTGTTAAGGCTACTAGTTCAGCAGTCTGGGCTGAAAAATTAGAGGGGAGTGGTTCAGCCTTTATAATATCATGAAGAGTTACAACAGCATACCCCACTTTATTTTTACCCGTAATAGGGTCCCTGGATGCGGAGCCGTCTACAAAGAAAATTAAATCTGCGTTTTGGAGAGGCACTTCTGACAAATCAGGGCGTGGCATACAGACTTGTTCTAGGGCAGCTACACAGTTGTACTCTTCCCCCTCCCCCTCAATGGGAAGCAGAGTCGCTGGATTTAGCACATTACAGCGTTTTACTTTAATGTTTGACATATCCAATAGCACCGTATTGTATCGAAGCCATCTGGCTGTAGACAGGTGTGATGTCTTTTGTTCCAGCAAAATCATTGCCACTGCATGTGGCACAAGCAAGGTGACATCACTATACCCTACAATGCCTCTGGATGCATGAATAGCTTTCTCAGCTGCTGCCACTGCTCTTAGACAGCGTGGTAGACCTGCAGCAACAGGGTCTAATTTACCTGAAAAATATGCCACTGGGCGCAGTCTGCCCCCATGCTCTTGCAATAAAACAGAAGTCATGCATCCATTTCGTTCGTCCACTGTCTGCGTAAATGCGCGATTTGGGTCAGGGAGCCCCAATGTTGGTGATGTCATCATAGTCTTTTTTAAGGTTTCAAAGGCCAGCGTTGCCTCATCAGACCAGGTTATACGACCATGTGGTCGCAAATCTGGAGCGTGAGCCAACGCCCGCAGTGGAGCTTCTTCGATTGCATAGTTTGGAATGAATGTACGACAATAGGAGCACATGCCTAAAAATGAAAGCAACTGTTTCTTTGTCTGTGGCTTTGGAATTTTCTGAATTGCTTCTACACGTTTCTTTGAGAGAGATTTTCCATCTTTGGTGATTACGTGACCTAGAAATGTTACTTCCCTCTGCACATACTGCAATTTGGACAGGCTCACTTTATGGCCCTCTGCTGCGAAATGTTTTAAGAGTCCAACAGTATCACGTTCACATTGCTCTCTGGTAGGACTACAAATCATTAAATCGTCCAAATATTGTAACAAGGCAGTGCCCGTAGTTAACTGTAATTTCTCTAGGCTCCTTCGCAGTGCCTCATTGTAAATGGTTGGTGACTCACAGTAACCTTGACAGAGTCTTGTGAAGGTATACGACTTTCCTTGAAAATTGAATGCAAACCAGAATTGGCTGTTTTCGTGTACAGGCACAGAGAAGGCGGCATTTGACAGATCAACCACAGAGAACCACTTGGCGTCGGCTGGCACTTGTGACAATATTGTATGTGGATTTGGTACATTCGACGCTCTGGCATGTACTGCTGCATTAACTGCTTGTAAATCTTGAACGAAACGCCACTCTGTCGGCTGACCAGCTTCTCTGATCTTTTTAACCGGAAATATTGGTGTTCGTACAGGCGAGTTTTCACATGGCACAATAATGCCGGCTTTTCTCAATGACTCGAACACAGGCGTTATCCCATCGATAGCCTCCTGTTTCAGAGGGTATTGAGGTTGACAAGGCCTGTAGCTTGATTTTGGAGTGATCACAATCGGCTCAGCGTTTTTAATGAGGCCTACATCATACTTATGTTTGGCCCAGACTGTGCTGGGTATTTCTTTCAATGCTTCAATTTGCATTGCCTCTTCTTCTGAGAGAAGGGTATAATTTGTTTGTTCACTGTCATCTGCTTGGATTATTTGAATTGTACGGCTGACAGGAACCACCTTCTGATCAAATGGAGATCGATAAGCAGCCAAATCAGAATTATACATGACGTCATTTTCTTCTGTGGGTACCCAGTTTACACTAAGCATGCAGGCTTTCACAAACGTGCCAAGACCTTTCCAGCTTTCCTGACTTCCCTTTGCCAGTGACACATGAGGTGATGAACCAACTACATCAAAAAACTTCCACTGCTCATGTCTAAGTTTTACTGAGACAACACATCTGGCATCTGTCCAAAACATCCACTCAAAATCTATAACATCTGGACAACCTTGAAACCATCTCTGTCCAAATTCATAGTCAGGGCCAATCGACACATGTGCTGTGCAATGCAGTTCATCAGCAGTCATGCGCTCTGCACTTGGACATATTCTATGGTCAGCCATGGTAAGTAATTTGTCATTCAGACCTTTGTCTGACAGTTTCCATTGATATACATACAGCAGTGAATTTGTTATGGTTGCCATTGTGAAGTTTTGCTGTTCAATGTTTTGAGTAATTTTAAGGCCATCTGGGCCTCCCATAAGGGAAATTCCCAATTTACACATCAGATCACGCCCACACAAATTTACCGGGCATGATTCAGACATTAAGAAACCATGTTTGAATACTGTTCCAAATTGGTCTTCACATGTCAATGGCACGGTAAAAAATTCTTTGGTGGTGTGGCCTGATGCAGCAGTTGACCAGACATGGTTTCCACTCATTTTAGGCTCTGGACACATTTGTCCCATCACTATAACACTGTTTGTGGCCCCAGAATCAACCATAAATGTGAGTTGCTGTCCCTTTACCCATAAATCGATTAATGGTAAATGTCTAAAAGCGTCGTTTAAATGAACATGTGTACCTATTGTGTTGTTAGGAAAATTTAAATCATACTCATCTGAGAAAGCAAGCAGGTCTTCTTTGCAGCAAGCAGTGAATATATGTGTTTGTGTGTTGCTTTCAGCTTCTGCAGGGCTCAGGGAAACCACTTCCTGTCCTCCCGCCCCCGCTCTCTCTCTCTTTCAATCTGCCTTTTCTTTCTGCATAGGTGGCTCAGGACATTGACTTCTCCAATGTCCCCTCTTTCCACAATTGAAGCACACGTCACGGTCAGACTTCTTCCACTGACCAGGTTGTCCTTCTCCACCTCGCCCTTTTCCGCGTCCATGTCCTCTACCTCGTCCTCTTCCTCCTTGTTTGTTCACACTGGAGTGAGATGTGCTTCTTCCCCCTTGATAGAGCGTGAGGGTGGCTGAGTGCAATTCTCTCTCGCTCTGTTCCTTTTTCTTTTTCTTCTTGTCTTTCAGTTGATCTTCGGCGTGCACAGCATGCTGTCTGATAGTGTCCAGGCGGGCTTCAGCCCAGCCGATACAGGTGGTTTTCAGCGCAGTGCAGATCTCTGATCTCAGTCCATTAAAAAAGCTGTTACGAAGATGTGACTCCCATGGAGTATCTTGTGATCTGTCTGTAGGCTCGTCAATGCCACTGCACGGAATGAAGATTTCATGGAGCCTCACATAATAGTCCTGCACTGGTTCGTCATCTTTCTGCTTGCAGGCTGCAATCCTTGCAGTATCCACCTTCAGGGGAAAAGCTTCCTTTATCAGACCGCATATGGCTGTTACATCATTGCGATAGTCAGCATTGCGTGCATTGTCCCAGTCGGTGTGAACTCTTCGGCTGTTTCTAGTTGGGTATTCCCTTGAAATTTTATGCCAGTCTGTGGCACCCAGTCTCATCATCAAGACCCTTCTGAGCTCCTGGAGGGTTGGGCTGAATTCTTGGCAAAAAACATCCAGTTGGTCAGCAAACTTAGCTCCAGAGTTCTTTGGATCTGGCAGGTGCTCCATGGATTCTTTCAGCTGCTTCTCTGACCAGGCTCTATAAACCATTATAGTCCCTTCTGGTCCTGCCACCTGAATCATTGGGGCTCTGATGTCCCCTTGACACGAAACACAGTCCTCCTCACAGTCTTCATGACTCTTTATTTGCATTCTTGTCATGGAACGAGTCACAATTGACCTTCCCTTGGAATAATTTTCTTCCTCAGCATCTTTGTCTGTCTCTCGCTTGACTGGGGTCTTAGATGAGGTGGAGGATGAGGGAGATGTCATCGCTACTCTTGGTTCTCCTCCAGCTTGTGGTCTGTGATGCTCTAGTGGGGCATATAGTGGTGGTCGTGGGGGGCAGGAATCCAAGTCGTGGCCAACCTTCACACACTGCAGATCTGCAACAGGGTAAAGAGAAGATTTCTGAGGAGTATTACCTACATGTTAATGTTCTTTTCCGAATGGCAATTCCCTAGATGTTTGTTTTCTCTCCCTACGCGCTGCCTCTTCTATCCACATTCTCAACAGTTTTTTTTTTGTACTCTTCAAACTTTTCCATCTGTTTGCCTTTATACTTCCTTTTTTTTTTAGACACGTTTATTTCGTGTTTTTCAATTCTTTTCTTAACCTTTCTGAGTGTCTGAACACTAAACGTGCCTTTTTCTGGAAACCCATAGGTTTCCACCCATTCTGGTACATAATACAGTGATCTATCACCATATTTTCTTTTCATTTCTCTATAAATTGGACTATCCCAGTCTTCTGATTTAAATTTGGGTTTGCTATTTCCAGACCCCATCGTTTCTCACACCCCAATTTTCCTTGAGACGTCTCTAACTGCCCTCTGAGGTCGTCACCACAGAGCTCTTTGCACACCGGCAAAGTTCCCCTCCGCACACCCGCGGCGGAGGTATCTCTCCCCACCGAGTCTCCGACTCAGTCTTATTTCTTCCAGAAATAATATCTCACGCTCCGCTGAGATTTTGGGAGACGGCAATGTAAGGAACAGGTGTCTGGGAATATCAAACTATTTTAAATGGTTTTAAAACAAACTCACCGGGCAAAATATGCCTCTTGATTCTTCTCAGGATTCTTTGAGATTCCAGCGGTGAAGGTCCGGGCCCTCAGACGTTCGTCCCTCTTCCCTGAAGACTTTGGGGTAGGGAACCAGTCTTTGAAGACCAGGGTGATCAGCCTCAAACGTTCTCAGGTCCAGACGAGTCACACGTGGAATCCCACTTCTGACACCATTTGTCGTGGAAATTTTATATACTGTAGTGGTGAGATTGTAATAAAACCAAACCCACTTTGTCTTTCAAAGTATTTTATTCTTGCAAGAAGGTCATTCACATACAGACAAGGTTTCTGCAGAGAAGGACAGCCTCGCCTAGTGCGGGCGGCCTTATATACACATTGTTACCCCTCACCCCGCTGGTTTCCTGTTATGCATAAGAGCTGAAAATATATATATACCATAAAAGGATGCAAAGACGATGTCTCATCTCTAGACCAAGAACTAAGGATCCGCTTCGGAGAAACAGCAGGATGTCATATAGACTTTTAACACCTCTTGTCAGCACATTTAGTCTGACACGTCTGACATCTGAGATAGCACACATACACAGTAATTTTCCACTAAGGTAAGCAATATATGTAAACACATACAGAAACAATAGAATGAAATTAATTTCCACCAAAGTACTCTTCAACTGTGAGTGACGGAATCTAAAACAAAAATCCAGAAAATCACATTGTATGATTTTTAAGTAATTAATTTGCATTTTATTGCATGACATAAGTATTTGATACATCAGAAAAGCAGAACTTAATATTTGGTACAGAAACCTTTGTTTGCAATTACAGAGATCATACGTTTCCTGTAGTTCTTGACCAGGTTTGCACATACTGCAGCAGGGATTTTGGCCCACTCCTCCATACAGACCTTCTCCAGATCCTTCAGGTTTCAGGGCTGTCACTGGGCAATACGGACTTTCAGCTCCCTCCAAAGATTTTCTATTGGGTTCAGGTCTGGAGACTGGCTAGGCCACTCCAGGACCTTGAGATGCTTCTTATGGAGCCACTCCTTAGTTGCCCTGGCTGTATGTTTCGGGTCGTTCTCATGCTGGAAGACCCAGCCACGACCCATCTTCAATGCTCTTACTGAGGGAAGGAGGTTGTTGGCCAAGATCTCGTGATACATGGCCCCATCCATCCTCCCATCAATACGGTGCAGTCGTCCTGTCCCCTTTGCAGAAAAGCATCCCCAAAGAATGATGTTTCCACCTCCATGCTTCACGGTTGGGATGGTGTTCTTGGGGTTGTACTCATCCTTCTTCTTCCTCCAAACACGGTGAGTGGAGTTTAGACCAAAAAGCTCTATTTTTGTCTCAGACCACATGACCTTCTCCCATTCCTCCTCTGGATCATCCAGATGGTCATTGGCAAACTTCAGACGGGCCTGGACATGCGCTGGCTTGAGCAGGGGGACCTTGCGTGCGCTGCAGGATTTTAATCCATGACGGTATAGTGTGTTTCTAATGGTTTTCTTAGAGACTGTGGTCCCAGCTCTCTTCAGGTCATTGACCAGGTCCTGCCGTGTAGTTCTGGGCTGATCCCTCACCTTCCTCATGATCATTGATGCCCCACGAGGTGAGATCTTGTATGGTGCCCCAGACAGAGGGAGATTGACCGTCATCTTGAACTTCTTCCATTTTCTAATAATTGCGCCAACAGTTGTTGCCTTCTCACCAAGCTGCTTGCCTATTGTCCTGTAGCCCATCCCAGCCTTGTGCCAGTCTACAATTTTATCCCTGCTGTCCTTACACAGCTCTCTGGTCTTGGCCATTGTGGAGAGGTTGGAGTCTGTTTGATTGAGTGTGTGGACAGGTGTCTTTTATACAGGTAACGAGTTCAAACAGGTGCAGTTAATACAGATAATGAGTGGAGAACAGGAGGGCTTTTTAAAGAAAAACTAACAGGTCTGTGAGAGCCGGAATTCTTACTGGTTGGTAGGTGATCAAATACTTATGTCATGCAATAAAATGCAAATTAATTATTTAAAAATCATACAATGTGATTTTCTGGATTTTTGTTTTAGATTCCGTCTCTCACAGTTGAAGTGTACCTATGATAAAAATGACAGGCCTCTACATGCTTTGTAAGTGGGCAAACCTGGAAAAACGGCAGTGTATCAAATACTTGTTCACCCCACTGTATGTATATATATATATATATATATATATATATATATATATATATATATATATATATATATAATATATATATATATATATATATATATAATATATATATATATATATATATATATATATATATATATATATATATATATAGAGAGAGAGAGAGAGAGAGAGAGAGAGAGAACACCAGGGCTTGCTGTATCGGCGGATCCAGAAAGATGATATTAGCGGCAAGGTCCAGCTCATCGTTCTGCAGACCCTGACGCTACAGCACTTCCATCAGAGGACAGCAGAGAGACATCATGGCAGCTAAAGACCCTCCTGCAGATCCTGGAAGTTGCCTGGTGGCCCACGATCTGCAGAGACATCTGGCAATTCGTCATTGACTGCACGGCATGTGGAGTGGAGACAAAGGAGTGTGCTGTTATCAACCCTCACAAGAAACCACCTCATCATCTACATCACCGTTCATCAACAGTAACATCATCCACCAAAGAGACCTTCAAGCCGGTCAGAAGGAAATGCCAGGGGGGCTGGCGGGCCAGCAAGGCTGGGTGCAACATGACCCTGGGAGGCGTGGCGCCACCGATCCTAGGACACCCAGGCTGGTATCAACTTCCACCTCTCTCTAGCATTTCAATAGATTCCTCCGGCAGACTAGTGCCTGTGTGGGATGGCCTAGTTCTATCTAATTTATTACAAAGACATTTTAAGACACACATTCAAGAGGATACCCACTACATGGACAATGGCTGACAGTACCTTCAAGAGACTAGTACCTTCCCCGGGGAGCCGTAGGCTAAGGGGGGGGACTATGTGACACTGTCACACAAGACGCGTGTTTTAACCACTCTATATATTATAATGATTTTATGTATATTAGAGTTTTAATAGGTTTACATGTTGTCTTAGTCATTTTAGTCCATTTTATTCCTCTTATCTGTTTTAATGTGTGTATGTCTTTAAATGTTACTGGGTCTGCTGTCATGTGACTGATCACATGATAGGAAACAGGAAATATCCAGCATAAAGGAAGCAGCATGGCAAACTAACAAGGTTGCTATTCAAACCGACCACGTGGTAATCTCCAGCAAAGTGGATTGAGGAGTTACCAGTGTGGACTTTCCTGCACAATTTGGATTATCACTTCCGTGGACTTTGTATATATACCGGTGGACACTTACACATTGGGACTATCAACACATTGGGACTCATTCGGACTGTTTTAGGGTATGGTGTTAAGGACTCTATGCTTTTAACAGACTGAGGTTTCCTGGTTTTACTGTGTTGTTTTAAGTTCCTTATGAATATTGTAAATACACTTTATTTATTCATATTATTTCTGTTGCCTGTCTCATCTGTCTTAAACACTCTCACCCTCACACACTTTGATCTGACCCCATTTTGATTCAAGTAACATCTTCCAATAAGGCCGATTGTTACAACGTTACGTAAAGCACCAAAACTTCAAAAGAATTATATTTGAAACTAGACTTCTGAGTAATACTGAAGATATTATTATAAATTACAGCAACATCTCCCCCTTTGCCTTTCAGACGCGGCTCGTGTTTATAACAATAATCTTGAGGGGTGGACTCATTTAAAGTAATGTAATCGTCAGGTTTTAGCCAGGTTTCTGTCAAACACAGCACATCTATGATCTGTATGATCGGTTATGATCTGTAATCATATAATTAACAATAAGTGCTTTTTAGGAAAGGGATTGAATATTCAGCAGCCCAAGCTTTATCATTTGTTCATCTGTATTATATCTGTTTTTTTATTTGTTGAACATCAATTACATTTTTTCCCTTAAATGGGTTCGAGAGTTTTTTGTATTTACTAATTCGGGGAACAGACACAGTCTCTATGTGATATCTAGGTGAAAGAGCTTCTATGTGTTGGGATTTATCTGACTTCTGTGACGTGAGACAGCTAGCAGACGGTCGGTTAAGCCAGTCCGTCTGCTTCCTGACCTGGGCCCCAGTTAGTCAAGGTTCAACTCTAAGACTGTGCCAAATTACTAGAGAGAAGTGCGGCACCATCCCAGGAGGGATGAATACCATCTTTTTTTAACAGGTCAGGTCTGCCCTAAAAGCTTTTCCAATTGTCTATGAACCCTATGTTATTCTGTGGACACCACTTAGACAGCCAGCTATTGAGTGATGATAGTCTGCTAAGTATCTCATCACTCCTTCTAACTGGGAGGGGGCCAGAGCAAAAAACTTTAGCTGCCATCGTACTTGCGAGTTCACAGACCTCTTTAATATTAATTTTAGTGATCTCCGACTGGCGAAGTCAAACATCATTAGTGCCGACATGAATAATAATCTTAGAGAATTTACGATTAGCATTAGCCAGCACTTTTAAATTTGCTTTGTCAGGTGCTCTGGCTCCCGGTAAACATGTCACTATGGTGGCTGGTGTCTCTATTTTCACGTTCCATGTAATAGAATCGCCAATAACTAGGGCACTTTTAACAGGATTCTCAGTGGGTGTGTCACTGAGTGGGGAGAACCTGTTTGATGTTCTAATCGGAATGGAAGAGTGGTTTTTTGATCCGCGACTATGCCGTCTCACAGTCACCCAGTTGCCCTGCTACACGGGCTCTACAGCCGGAACCGAACAATGTACAGAGTTCACTAAGCTAGTCGCATCCAAAGCAGTGTCTGAAGCTCTTACATTCTCACTATTCTCAATAAAAGTCTGGATGTGTGTCTCTAATTCTGAAATCTTCTCCGTCAGCCTATCTCCCTGCATTTATCACATATGAAGCCCTCTTCGCTGACAGAGAATGTTATACTGAACATGTAACAGGCAGTGCAAGTAACAATAACAGGAGAAGATGACATGGCTTACCGTGTTTGTTGACTAATCCAACTCACCTGAATTGTTTGATGCACGGATGGCAGGCTAACAGGCTAGCGAAATGCTAACGCGTTGTGATAGTGATTTAGATTAAAAGCTAGCGATGTCAGATTTAATGTGACAGGCAATATTAGACAGTATATGGTGATGAGTAAGTTCTATTTAGCAGTATAAACAACAAGGAATTATATCCAATAGAGATTTAAAACCAAAGCTGTACGGAGCTAACCTTACAGACGCAAACACCCAGCAGCGAGGCAGACAGGAGCGATCGATCAGACAGCAGCATCAGACAGACAAGTTAAAATTGTTAACCCCTTTAACCCGAAGTGTACTGCCGAAGTGTACTGCCTTGATCAACACAAAATAGGTGTCATTTGAAAGCTTAGAGTCTGAACTTTACAATGAATGTAGCCAACTCCTAAGCACTGCTGAGTTACTTGCTGATAAATAAATTTAAAAAAAAATCATAATTTATAAGGGAAAAACGTTGTTCCATGTACTGCAATGTATCAAAAACATCATACAGCTCAGATAGTCACGTGTCATATGTCATTTGAAAAGTCTCGCCAAGTAAAATACAAGAAGTATTATTTTTTGGGGCTTTGACAAAACGTAAGCGAGTTTTGGTACGTGAAGTGCCCCAAAGACCCATATGTAAATAATATACTGATGCGACATTCACGAGGCGTTTACGCTTGTAACTTCATGAAACATGCTTTGATCGTTAAAAATAGTGATTAAAAAGAGCCCAAACTCACCATAATCTGTCGCTTAGATCTAAAGATATTCCTCATGGAGTTATAACACATATAACCCAACAGGCGCACATAAGCTAAGTACAAACAAATGTAGCTTTGACGTGGCGTTTACGCTTGTAACTTCATGAAACATGCTCCGATCGTTGAAAACAGCACGTTTATTTACAGCAGACTCTCACGATTAAAAAGAGCCCAAACTCACCATAATCTATTGCGTCGGTCACAAAATATTCCTCAGGGAGTATTGTTACATGCTACTTGGCTAAAGACATGTCTGTCATCTTTACGGGATGCAATCGTTTTATCCAACCGGAATCGTCCATGCTTGTTTACCGAAGTTATTGCAAATATTTTGGAAGCTCTACCAATCGTATATTATAGTCAGGCCTAGCAACGCCAGACCTACCTCTATATTTGGGCAAGGCGACGAACCAATTGGGTAGTGCGTGCAGACGTGCTGCACTTTGATCTTGAAAAAAGTTGAAGCTCTACCAAAGGATGTCGGAGTCGAGATGAAAACAACGATGGGGCGAGCTAATCACCCCGTGCATAGAGACGCGTTTATATAAGCGGTGCGTTTTGCCCTGGAGCACATAGTGAGGGGACGCAATCCAGTGGGAGCGCACTGCCACAACTTAGCAATATTTTATTCAGTCAGAACATGGCTTATCAGAAGAGGTTTGCTTTGGAACAAGTTTTGGATAATCTAAATCTAGATGATCAAGATCAAGAAGATGATGATCTAGAAGAGGACCTTGAATCAGACACAGAGAGCAGTGTTGACTCCTATGAAGAGGATGCTTTTCTTCAGGGTATTGATCCTGTTGCTGAAAAGTAAGTAATAATTACCTTTATTTTGTCAATTCAAGTAGATAGATTTATTGCAAAGTTTTTACAGTTTTCATTGATAACTTTTTGAGAGGCTTACAAGTTTACTGATAGTATTCAGCAATAACTTTTCAGAGTATTACTGATAGTTTTATTGCTAACTTTTTAGAGAGTATTACTGATTTTTGATGATAATGTTTTAGAGAGTATTATTGATTTTTTTTAATTGATAACTCTTTAGAGACCGTTACTGATATTTTTATTGATAACTTTTTAGAAAGTATTACTGATGAAGAGCAGCATCCACAGTGTGTCAGAAAAAAGATAAAGACCCAAGTACCCTGCACTTCAAAGGCATCAGCAGGACCAACATCAAAGTCTCCTCCTCCCTCACACAGCCTATCCTCAGATGCCAGGGTAACCAGGAGCCATGTTGGTTTGAAATCATCCAGTGCCAGCATACCACATACCTCCAAACCAAGAAAAATGTCAAGATCTGCTATCAGTTCAGAAGAACAAATGGACATGTGGCACAATCTTTCTGAGATGAGGAACCACCCATGCCCAGCTTTGCACCTAAACAGCCTCCTGGACCACAGCTCATAACTGATGAGCTGTATTCTCCAATCCAGTTATTTCAGTTGTTTTTCAGCAGTTATTTCAGTTGTTTTTCATCTTGGAGACAAATGCACATGCAGAAAAATTGGCTAACTCTGGGAAAAAAATACAAATGGGAAACTCTCACCTTGAATGAATTTAATGGTTACTTGTCTTTGATCATTTACATGGACCTTGTGAAAGTCAAAGAACTGAGTGATTACTGGTCCAAAAGGTTGGGTTACGATTTTAGTTTCCCACCTTCAGTGATGTCACGGGATCGTTTTTAGTCCATTTCATGGACACTGCATTTGTGCGATCTAAAGGGGAACGAAGAAAACCAGCAGAAGAAGGGAACTGATGAATACGACCCTCTATACAAAATAAACCCTCTCTACACAGACCTCATCACTGCCTGCAAGACATTTTACCAACCAAATCAACATCTTTCGATTGATGAGAGGATGGTGGCAACCAAAGCCCATATTGGGCTCAAGCAATACATGAAGGTCAAGCCCACAAGGTGGGGCTTTAAGCTTTTTGTTCTGGCTGACTCGATTACTGCATACACATGGAATTTCTTTGTGTATGAGGGGAAAAGGGCCATACACAGCGACAAATGACTCAGTTATGACTCTGTCATGTCCCTTTTAGACTTTCCTCTGATAGGCACTGGATACAAACTGTATGTGGACAATTTTTATACAAGTTCAGATCTTTTCAAAGACCTAGCAGGGCTACAGACAAGTGCGTGTGGCACGATCCGAACAAGCAGGAAGGGCTTTCCAAAGACAAAGGAAAATGACATGCCCAAAAAAGCTGAAAGGGGAACCATCAGATGGCTAAGGAAAGATGGCCTTCTTTTTGTTAAATGGATGGACACACGAGAGGTGGTCCTGTGTTCCTCAAAGCACACGGCATGTGGAGGACACACTAGCTGTGTCCCAATTCAAGGGCTACATCCTTTGAAGGCTGTGTCCTTCGAAGTGCGTGGCCAACGCGGGCTTCAAAGGACGCACCGAGACTTGTTTACAGTGGAAGATATTGCTGATTGCGTCACCGCAGCGTGACGAAGGCTGTCCCAATTCGAAGGTCCTTCGAAGGCTCCTTCAAATATAGCCTGCAAATGCGTCCTTTTTTTCCAGTGAAATGAAGGATACTCAGATGGATGCTTCGCAGTCTTGCCTACCCCAGATTTCATTGCGCGCCGCGACGTCAGATTTTAAGAGAAATTGCCAGATTACACTTTTAAATGTAAGTATTGGGTTTCAATTCACTCCAGTAATCTAATGTATCAAATGATAAAAATGAAAACGCTATAAAGGTTAAAATGTTGACTAATATGTTACCAATATGCGATTTTATATAGTTTATACTCTTTATGTACATAAATGGACTGAGGTGAACATGTTAGAATGCCTGTCCCAACACCTCATCCATGAGGACAAACCATGGCCAAGTTTCCCACTCCATCACCTGTAACATAAAAAAAAAAAAATAAACTTTTTCGGTATGGCTGTGTGTATTTACGTTGTAAAACAAAACATCATAGTATCGTCATATGTTTACCACATTTTATTTTACTCATAAATTGAAAAACTGTTTTTGCTTATTTTTAGTTGCAATTACTGAGAAAAACAAACTGTGTCCTAGTACGTGTCCTCAATGTATTATGTACTCTGGTCATATTATAAAATGTCATTTATAGTTTTATATTTGCAGTTTTAAATGTAATGTAAAATAAATAAGTAGGTATTTCAGGACTACGTTGACGCTTATCTGGAAAAGCATACACAGGCAGTCGTCATCATAAGGGACGCGATGGCACCTCTCTAGGGACTGGTTCCCCTGCGAGAGAAGGAGTATTCAATTTAGCTGCTGCTAGATCCATGTAAAAAGGTCTGTCCTTCTGTCACAAATACTGGTTGCAGCAAAAAAGGAAGTTGGCAGATGCAGCAGCTACTTTTAGAAACAAACTCAAATCATCACAAACCACTGTAGAATCTCAGCAACACGAACAGAACAACCAATTTAGTACTGAGGCTGACAGACAATGAACTGAAAGAAACACAGGGCTTAATACAAGAGCAAACTAATCAGCTAAATGAACATCAGGTGCCAGCACTAATCAAACCATGAGTAACCATAGAAACTAACTAGAAGAGCGAAAAAGGAACCAGAAAACAGCAAAAACCAACTCATAGTAAAACTCAAACACAAATAAACAAACACAACCCTAACAGTATGGCATAATTTAAACATTTATATTTATACAAATATATTACCATTTATATGTTTATTTATAGACACATTATATACATATTTTGGTAAAAATTTGAACAATAGTGATTATTAGGGGTGTGACGAGACACTTAGCTCACGACACGAGATCGGGTTCACGAGAACGAGACGAGACAAGATTTTTGCACAGTATATTTAGGAAATCCTCAATGACAAAATTTATGACTGTAAAAACTGTCTGCAGGTGCATTTTGAAATGTTTAACTAATCATCTTATAATGAATGTCATTTCAGTTTTACTTTCTGAGTATGAATTATCAAATGCATTGAAAGCAGGGTTCTAAATTAACTTTTTTTGATCACCAGCCAATGTGGCTGGTAACTTTCTAAAGTTACCAGCCAATCAGAATTTCCAGTAGCCAATTTTTTTCCGGTGAAAATAAGATAAATTATGAGTGCCACTGAATGCATTTGATCATTTTATTAACATTGTTGGCATGAAAAACACATATGAAGTACAATGCATACAACAAAATATACACAGAAAGTGCAAACATTTCAAGTTTGGGATCTATCTATCTATCTATCTATCTATCATTTGAATCACATGTCTTCAGAGCTCTTCTTCTTCTTCAGAGGTGCCATCAGAATCTGAGCCACCCTCTGTTCCTTTTGTTCCATGTTTGCGCACAAAGTCAGGCCTGCGTGAGCGCAAACTGTCAGCATGCCAGATGTCAATGGCTTTGGTTGGATCAAAGTCTTTGATGTCAGGTGAGCACAACTGGGTTTTAAGGAGGTCAGAGAGGGTCTCACCTTTTAGGCGTGAGCGCCAGTCACTCTTTACCTGCTTCATAACACTGAACCCTCTTTCACAGTCAGCTGTAGTTGCAGGGATCGTGAGGAGAGCATCAAAAAGATCAAGGACATCAGGACACAGATGGCGCAGCATTCTGTTCACAGTAGGCCAGGTCTTCTCAAAGGTTCCTGTAGCAGGGTGAGACAGACAATATGCATTATGCACTTGCAAACAATTATGCATTTTCAAATGCAACTTTAGTTATCCAAAAATGGCATCAAATTTGGATTGTGCCTTTAACAAATTACATTTACTCTGATTCCTGATAAACAAAATAAAACTGTCTATAGAGCTTGGGAACTTTTGAAGCACTTGTTTAAAAATGCTACTGATAAGGTACATCAGATTTTTTTTCTCAAACATCGTTCTCCAAGTAACTTGGCTGAATCCTGCTGTGTACAGTTCAGTCTTGAGAATTGTCCATTGATCAGGGATCAACTCCACATCCACTCCAGCAGACAGTAAAAGAGGTCGGAAGTGACTGAGTTTGTTTACCTCTTCATCACCAAAATCTGAGAACAAAAGGGAAAAAATTCATATAAAGTTAAGTAGTTGTCTTAAAACATAAAATGCATAAAGATTTGTTCTTTACATTTGAATTGCTAACCTGAACTCGTGTCTGCCTCTGGCCAGCACTGGAAACTGGTCAGCTGCATCACCTGCAGGACACCACTGTTCACATCACTAAATCTAGCAGTGATGCACTGGCACAGAGAATCGATTAGCTCATTCTTTGCCTTGTCATGCTGGTCGGCATCAGTAGGCTTCAGGAGGACTCCCTCATAGGTGTCTGTGTTCAGCACTGCTCTCAGCTTAGGCCCAGGTCTACAGTTGTGCAGAGATAGATGGATGGGTGTCTTTTTATTTGTTTTTATTTATACTGAGGTGAAAACACACCAACACAACCTAAAATCAAATCATAAATTGTAGGATATATGATACATACCTTGACTTGTACTTTTCTATGACAGCCTGAGTGGAGGAAAGGCAGCTCTGAGCTTCAGCCAGGGTTGACACTGACCTCTGCAGTGACTTGGAGAGCTTGCTCAGTTGATAGATGGTGTCACGGAGAAGGCAGCAAAACCTGAGCACTCCTCCATCCTTGCCTATGTTGAGGAACCCCTTGGCTTTTGCCCTCAGAACAGCATTAATGTTCGTGGCCTCCTGGGACTACAAACAAAACAACTGCATTATATCAGACAGCATTTAAAACTGATGAAGAGAAAAAGAAAGCAAACATTAAATAATCCATCTACACTGCTGGTTTTAGTAGGCTATAAATTAACATACCTTCTCCTCTAAGTGGCGTACAATGCCAGCATATCCCCTGAGGAAATAGTCAAGTGATTTGAAAAGATGTGGTAGCCACCGGGTTCCACCTACTCTGGTTGGCATCAAAGCCTTCATGTGGAGCTCCCTGAAGTGTTGCTTTAGGCTGGCCCTGTTCACTCCACTCTTATGATATAAGGTGTAGAGTCCACTCAACAGGTCCTCAACTTTCCTGGCCATCACATTTTTTCTTATTCCATCTGAAAAGGCAAGCTCTAGCTTATGGGCCATGCAGTGGATCCCCAGCACATTTGGTCTGTCTGCACGCAGTTTTGTAACTACACCATTGTTTACTCCTGTCATTACAGATGCTCCATCTGTGGTGATTGCCACTAGCTTGTTCTTCCAATCAGTGCTGACTCCACTTTCCATTATACTGCACACTGCTTCAGCTATATTTGTAGCATCTGGCTTTGAGACAGCTTTTACCCCGACAAAATCAACTTTGACCTTCCCCTCACTGGCACTCCTGACGTAGACCATTTCTTCTTCCATCACTGCACTGTTCAGGGATCCATCTGACATGACCGAGAGACGAACTTGCCATCTGATAATCTTGCCCTCATTTTTCTTCTCTCATCCTCTGCTATGTAGTGTATGAACTCTTTTGCCTGGTAGTCATGTGTGTATGTCTCTCCTATCTTCAAGCCTTTCTTCCTGTCCACCCTGAAATTAATTTTCGTGTAAATGAAACCACTGTTAGCGCCTACAACACAGTACATTTCAGTGATATTTTTTTTTCTTTTTGAAACCCCCAAACGTAAAGTTTCATCTGTGTCTATGGAAGCACTCTGAATCGTATTAAATGCACTGTTTCTGAAACATGTAAATAGTAACGTTAATTCACTTACTCACACATCCATGCGAAGTCGGTGAAAGGCCTGCCCTTTTTTCTGATGGCGTGGGCATTTCGGAAAAGTAGCTGCATCTTCTCCAACTCAGACATCTTCAATAAAGCGAGGCTTTTCCCAGCAATGCTCTCTACAATACGACCTGTCTTGGCAGTTTTAATCCTTAGGCTCTCCTGATGACTTTGGGCACTCTCATGGTCCTTTACTGCCTCAATTTTAAAATTATTAGTTCTCACCACGAAATTGTTCATTTTGTTTTTTTCTTTCGCGTACATGCGGCAATCCTGACAAAACATGACGACATTTTCATGATCAAACACAAGCCATTCACGACCCGTCAGCCATTTGGCATTAAATTTTCTTTTCTTCGTTTCTCTGTCGATATCCTCATCCCCTGCCTCGTTCCTCTTCTCGCCCCCAGAAATCTGTCCCAACCACCGCCGCATTTAGTTTAATCTTAACTTTTTACTTTACTAGCTAACTCCCTCCTCTTTCAGTCTATGCTCCCTACTCTGGCTCCGTTCGTTCTTCTTCCTTGTGTTTTCTGGTGGACGCTCCGTTCGTTTCCATGGTTTCTCGCGCTGGTTTCACTGCAAACTGCGCGCAGCCAATGGGCTGCGTCATCGCGAAACGTCATCGCGTAGCATTACGGCACAGTGTTCATGGGTAATGTAGGAAGTGCTGCCAGGGGGATAAATGACCGAGAACAGAGCCTTATGTATCATGCATGTAATGCCTCATGCATCACCGGCCAAACTGGCTAGTAAGTTTTTATTAACACCCGCCAAAATGAATTTTAACCCGCATTTGGCGGGTTGGCGGGTGTTAATTTAGAACCCTGATTGAAAGACAACAATATACAAGCACTGGAAAAGATTTTTGCCACAAAATGAACTGACTGACTTCTCTCCTGTATGATTTCACATCTGTATGAGTCTCTTCAGACTTTACTGTACATGAATTATGAGCTTCCAGAACTTATGATTGAGGCTGTGTGACCTCCTAATTCAAATCCTTTCCACAAATTGAACATAGAAATAAGAACAGTATAAATAACAAAAATAAATAACAGTTTTTTAAATAACAGTGCAACCAAAGTACTCTCTAAGAGGTGGTTACAACTACACAGCCCAGCATAAGATCGCTTTGATATTGGGAGACAGACTATTGTAAAAACTGAAATGTCTGTATAACTTGCACATTTTCATAAACACCTGCCTCCATTAAAAAAATGTATTATTTAAGTAAGTAAATTCATAAGTAAATAAGCTCATCTCTAGTGTTTTTTATGGCTAACTAACAAACTGTGAACATTGGATAACTTTCCTGAGGTAAATGCAGTGTTAAGTGGCATATTGTTCTCAAGTTGTTTTATTGACGTCTTTCCGCGGGTGAAACTCTGAGCGATTAATGTGCGCGTTTGCTTTCGCTTTCTATACGCGATCGTACATACTCTGTGGGATTGGCGGTGCAATAATAATACATTTATCTGTTGCGTATGAATCCTCCGCCATAGTCCTGTCAATCATCCATGCCTTATACAGTCAACTTGGATGTTTAAATCTTTCTCCGCCAGTGTTTTTTTTTTTTTTTTTTTTTTTTTTTTTTTTTTTTTTTTTTTTTTTTTTACAAAGTTGCCTGCCACCGCCAGCGTTTTTGATAATTTTCACAAAAATTTCATGGCGCCCAGAATATTTTGTTATATGAATATCTGAACATGCAATATATCAAAAGAAAGAACAGACCTTCTTTCTTTTGTTGATATCAAAAATCCCATTTCAACCAGTGAAAATTTAATTCTTGATATCAAGAATTATAATTTTAACTAATAAAAACGGAATTCTTGATATCAACAAATCATATCCTGTGTAGGATTTGAGGGCTCTACAGGCTCAAATTAAGCTTCCAGATGATTCGTTCAAACATAATTCCACACAAAACCCAACTCAACACTCCAGACCCCAAATCAACAATCTAGGACCATAAATGAAGTGGGCTCCATCCAGTCTGAGCTAACTAACGAAACCTCCAGCTAAGTACTTTATGACCAGAGATGATCCTAGCTAAAAAGGAAGAGCATTGTCAACGTTAAGCAGTTTATAAAAGACGGATTTGGTGTGGCTTGAGCTGTGCCCTCTCCAAACCAGATAACGGCAGAGGTTGTTTGATCCCACGACAGATATACAAAACAGACCTTTTTCTTCTCAAAACACCTCCGAATGAACTCCCTTTACCACTGGAGTGAAATCCACAGGAAAACCCACAAAGACTCTTTTTACATATAAAATACATCAAATTATTCCGAAACAATGCTAGATGGACTTATAAATCAAACATCGTTCAACTGCATAATTCTACATCATGTCTACAACCTATATATGTGACTATTATGCTTAGATCACACATAATTCATGCAGTTATTATAATTATTGAATGGTTGACTGACAGTGTTTCTTGTTTCATATCAGTATGATCGTATGCTCATAATTCAGAAGATGGCTTGATTTAAATCTGTGTAAAATGTATCATACTCTTATTATAAGAAATCATGTCTAAACTGTTTCAGCCTGCCTGAAAGTTAAGTGACTCAGATAATGTGTAATTTATGGTGAGAGGAAACAGCCACCTCTGAGCTAAAGACAATACCTAGTTGGTCAGAACTCATCCAGGAGGATGGGTAGACATTTGAGTAAAAGTCTCAGGACATGAACAAAGAATTAGACAATGAGATGATTAGATGAGACGA
Organism: Coreius guichenoti; assembly: GCA_039654105.1. Taxonomy (NCBI): domain Eukaryota; kingdom Metazoa; phylum Chordata; class Actinopteri; order Cypriniformes; family Gobionidae; genus Coreius; species Coreius guichenoti. The sequence continues at coordinate 28,245,672 of CM077182.1, forward strand.
AGACGATTAGACGACCGAGGCAGATCAAGTTCAGAGAAAATGGGTTAACAGCTTCTTTCAAGCCATCTATATTCGTCTCTCACTTTCCTTCCTTTTACTTAGTTTCCTCTCTTTTCCGTTGACTCATGTTCTAAGTTAAGTTTTGCCACAAAGTTAAGCAACGACTTTACAGCCGTCAACTGCCTGAAAACTTCAAGCTTCAGCCACGAGAAAGACTTTTCCATCCATCCGCCAACACACCACTGATTTTAGATCAGATTCCAATCGGATACACAAATATTCGGATTTGGACTGACAGTGTGAACATAGTCTGTGTTACCTTGCTAATAAATAGTGTTTTCACTATTGTTTGGATATTAATATCCGCTGCAGAGTTGATAGTTACGGCCCGTTACTGGACGAGTCATTTGCTCGGCTCACTTTCCTTTCCATACCTTGTGACCACACTCCCCTGGAACTTTGGGTAGAGGTGTTCAGTGAGAAACTTAGCTGGGTCAGTTGTCTCAAGCTGAGGCACCTTGCTGGCTGTGGCCAGAGTGGTTCTAAGCTCTGTTTTCTGCTGTCACACATGAACATCAGCACAGTTTGGTACAACTTCCTTAAAGAAATGGTGAAAAGACCTTATCTACGCTGCCATATATATATAGTACTGAATCTTTTACATTAGGGTAACTGGTTAATTTTTTTTTTTTTTTTTTAGATATATGAACTATAACTTACTTTCAGGGCTTTAAAAAGCTTTTTGGTAACCCATCTGGATTTAGTGGGGGAAGTCAGAGGGGAGATTGTAGCTTGATCTTCTTGCCAGGTTTTAAGAAATTGCACTGAGCTACTGGTTGTGGATCAGCCTGAAAGGATATTTGAAATATACATTATACATAAATATATGTAGTGTTGTACAAAATACCACCAATTTCACACTGAGATTTGAAAAGACCAGGATATAATTATTAAATATATTAATTAAAATAATTGTTAAAATGCTCCCCTTCTTAGTCACCCGTGACCAAACACTTGGTTTTGAAGTGATAGATGGGCCACTCTGGAGTCCACCCTGGACACACTGCTCCACGGTAACCAAAATTGTACCCACATGGCTACACACCTCTCCATTGCTGCATAGTTCCAAATCTTATTAACAGGATAAATGCCAGTTTTGAAAAAAACATATCTAAATGCTATTGTAAAATGTAACGTTAGCTGTATTGTTTAGCTAGCCAGCCATACTTACCCTGCCATGCAGGTGCAATGCCCACTCTGGACTTTGTCACAACAATCCAGGCGGAGTTGCTCTTTGAGTAGTTGTCTTTCGCCGTAAACAACACAGGTATTTCCATTCGTGTGGGTTAGAATGCTTTTAACTTTTCCAGAATGAAGATAGTTATTGGCATCAAATCTGCAATATGCCTTGAACGCCTCCCTTATATATACACCTTCTCGACTAGGTGTTGTGTACCTGACTGACCTCGGGTAAATCAGACAGGTCTGTAGAAAAACATTCTTGTCTCAGCATTTTGTTGAACGGGTCTGGTAGTGTAACAAACTTAAACGCATTTAAGTTTGGCCAAGTAACGGTTCTTTTCTTCTACTGGTAACCCAAAATAATACTGGCTAGACATAGTTTTAACTAGCTAATGTAATTTACTTATATATTTAGCTTGTTATCAGAAATACTCTAGTCTCTGTTTTTATTGATTCTTTGCAGAAGCCTTTGGAAGTTAAGTTTGGGCCACAAAAGCGCACATGTGCAGTAACGTTTGTTTATGTTATTGCCGTTGAAACCATCTATAGGTTGAGCTGGAAAGAGATTGACAGATCTAACACCTTTTTCACACTGGACATGTAAGCAGAGTGTATTTTTTTGGCACCCATGTTACCAGATTGACCATGAATCCACACTGCATGCTGAGGTGGTGTGTGAGCGCATAGCAGGAGCAGAGCAGAATTGGCATTGCCGTGATCGTTCGAGCACAGAGTCTATTTTTGCTGCGCTGCTAACTCTAAATTAAAGCCACAGCACATTGTTCTTGGTCAAAATACATAAAGATAACACAGAAAATAACAAATTTCACCATAAAGGCCCGTTTAAGTGATTAAAACTAGAGGTATATCTATATTAGGTATATATATTTAAGATTACTTTTATCATGTAAACTACATAAATACAGCATATATGCGTATTTGTGGGACTGTGGGAGGGGAACATAGTCACATCACAGTATTTATCCTGCTGACTTTCTAAGGCCACAATTTAGTTTTGACCAAAATAATTGTCTCTTGCGGTAATAAAAAGAAAAGTTGTTTCGATATAATTTCCTAAATAAATTTGTCAAGGAGGTTTTATTCATGTGCCTTTGCTAGAAAGTAAACATGTATTATTTGGAAGTATTTTGGAGAATAAAAACAATTATTATACAAGCGATTATTAAACATATATTATATTAATTCCTGTGAAATTCTTTGTACATAAAGCCAAATATATTAAGACCCAACCTCTTTTCAGAAATGTATGTGAACTGGAGATAAATATTAGTTTATTGTAATCTAATAATAATTAAATTCCTAGAATAATTTAGGTGAATTAGAATGTGATTTTTTTTTTTTAGCAGGGGTGTCCGAACCTGCTCCTGGAGTTTGTCCTACAGAGCTTTTGAAGCAGCAGGGAATTTCACACTGCTCCAGTGATCTGTTGAAGATCTGCGTGAAGATTGGGGCCAGTTGGCCAGCATAGACTTTTAAACAGGCAGGTGAAACACTGTCTAGGACTGAAGCTTTCCTAGTCTTCTGTTTTTTTAAGACCTGTTAATTCTCCAGAGGTACAGAAGACCAAGAGGTACAGAAGACCTTGAAGACCTTGCATTGCTACCTGAATTAGAGAAGTTTTCTAACTTTCACAAAGCTGCTTGTATGACACTTAATGACAACCAGCCTGCCTGAAACTCTTTGGCAATTTGAGGCAGTATGTATTTAAAATAAAAAGCCTTAGCACAATTTCAGCATAGAAATCTACATCATAGTCAACATTGATCAAGGCTTGCTGGGGTGGGGTCCAGATCAGTGGCTTTGAAGTGGTCAGTCCAGTACAGAACATGCCCAGCTGTATTCTGCATATAATAGCCACATGGCCCATGTTGTTGAAGTTGAAGTGTCCCATCCACCAATAATAAATAATAATGATAATAAGTTTATTTTATATAGCGCCTTTCTGCAAACTCAAGGTCGCTTCACGATATTATACAAATAAACATGACAGCAGACAAATAAACAATAACATAACAGACATAACATGAATCAGATCATAAAGTCAGGGGTCAGAGAAACAAGCAGCAAAAAGATATGTTTTAAGGTGGGTTTTGAAATTGTGTAATGATGAAAGGTCACGAATGTGTTGGAGAATAGAATTCCAGAGAGTGGGGGCAGCGAAACATAACCACAGCACCAGTACTGAGTAGCTGGGAAATGGGAAGTGAAATAGGCAAAGAAATAACAGGTGCACAGTTTTTAAGTAAAGCAGTAGGAGCAGGATCAAGGTGACAGGAAGACTCATTTGATTTGTTGATTAGCTCAGAGATATAAGCAGGGGTTGGGGAGTCAAAATCAGTGAAAGTATCAGGTGCAGGAGCAGAGAAGTCATGTGAGGGGAAAGGAGAGATTAAAGTTAGGAAGAGATTATATATGCTATTGATTTTATTTTGGAAGAAGTGCAGGAATGACTCAGAGAGGTCTGCTGAGTTACTCATGACTGGTGCAGGGGGTTGGTGAGTTTATTGACTAGAGAAGACTTTTAGGTCGAGTATGCATTACTGATAAGGATAGAGTAGTAACTAGAACATGCAGTATTTAAAACGGATTTGTATAACTGAATGTGGTCCTTGTAAGCAGTAAGGTGCACAGTCAAACCGGTTTTCCTGTAAAGGTGTTCAAGGCGATGAGACGGCGAAGTGCAGGGGTAAACCAGAGAGACATATGTGTAGAAGGCACAAATCTACTTTTAAGAGGGGCGTGTATATCAAGGGCAGTGGAAATAGAGTAAGGCTTTGTATTGGCAAGGGCCTCACGATACGATACATGTTACTATATATTGCAATACTTTTTTAAATAAAAAAAAAAGTAGAGCTGTAGAGCTGAAAATACAACTTGCTCTATACCACCTGGGGTATTCTGGTATGTGTATCACATTATATTGATAAATCAGCAGACAAATAAAAAACTTCCATTCCGATTTATTAGCAAAGGTGTTTGCATTGCACAGCGTCAGTGAACACACTGAATATTGTGTCACTGAACACTTTAAATTAAAAATGTAGATGCCATAAAAATCATATAAAAATAAAGTGCATTAAGTAAACATTCATAAAACTGAAATAGTATGCCTCTACTATGCTGTAAACAATAATGCTGGGTACACACTACAAGATAATCGGGGCATTTTCTCCCCTTCCAACAATCCTAGGTAAAATCCAGATTATTTTGATGGTTCTACAGATTATTTTATTCTACAGATATTCCTGTGGTGTGAGGTGTGTTAAGTGTGACTGAATCTGCTCAGAAGAACATTGGAGCAGCCCCAATTTCGAATTGTAAATATTCGATCAGAAATCCTGTCGTGCGGGGGGAACCCTGAGGACAAACACGCACGCACTCTGGAGATTATCACGTGAAACGAAACAATAGCCAATCAGAAAGCGTCCCGATGGAAGACTCACCTCCAGCTCGCGCTGTAACATGTACAAGTCCATGTACACACAGTCTCCACAACTTCATCTAAACATTTTTCTTTTTTTGTTCACCGCAAATTTTCTGTAAAAAGCAGTCCATACACTATAAGAGCCATTTCTTCTTGCCGGTTGTCCGCCATGTTTGTTTACTCTAAAGTCACGTTTGACGTGAGAGATTTCCCGTGTTCACAGGGGACTCTGTTGTTTGTGAATGGAATCTGTTAGTGTGTGGTCTGCTTTCCTGAGCAAAACGGTTAAATCTATGATTTCTTATCGTCATTTTTGTGGTCTCTCACAATTTGAAAATCTTGTAAGATTTTAAAATCTTTTAGTGTGGCCCCATCTTAACATACTGTAGTAAACTTAACTTGTTTTCAAGTGTCTACTATATTTTGATATAACTCATATAAATGATTACATTTTAAGTATCCAATGTCAGTAACTTTACCAGTCCTGACTAAGTAACTTTAGGCCCGTCTGAAGTGAATACTGAACAAACTTTCCAACAAGGATACAATAGCAGGCCTACTTTGTCTTTAGATTTTTGTTCAGGAACAGTATTTGATCAACATGTTTTGGGCTAAGTGCACTCCTCTGTGCTGTGATTATATCCTCTGCAGTAGAGAACACTCTTTCTGAGGAGACACTCATGCATCTTTTTACAAGGTGTGACGAGTGGATTCTCGCTCTGGTGTTGCTTTCACCAGTCCAGTGGATTGGCTCCAGTAAGTGGGATGAGAGCTGCCTCCTTTTATCTCCTCCTCTGCCTGGTCATGTGTGGTTTTCCTGTGTGAGGGTCTCACTGCACCATATGTTTGTCCAAGTAGGTCAGCTAGAGTGAAAGAATCCCTTGGTCTCTTGGATGGGGCTGCAGAGATGTCCTATTGCACAGAACCTTGAATGCCCTCCCTTTATGGCACCACATCTGCATCAGTCTCTCCTGTTTCTGGGCTCTCTTGTAGCATGCATCAGCTGGTCATGGAATGGTGCCACAACTGATAGTGTTGGGGTGCTCTCTTCTGAAATCACAAGTGTATCTACCTTCATGGGTTTCATAGTGTTGATAATTTATTTAGCAGATGCTATTTCTGACTCACTGAGGGTGCAGACCTCCTTCTCAGTCTTCCTCACTTCACCTGAGAGGAGGGCTGCACAGATGGCTGGCTGCTGCTCCAGAAATCGCTGCAGCATGTCAAAGCATACAGTTGTTCAGGCAGCTGTAGTAGCTTTTGTTTTTGCCACAGTACATGGGTGGTTGTAGTGCTGTGTCTAAAAAAGCTGGTTATGTGTCTTACTCTTCCCTGCAAGCGTGCGACTGATGGGAGCTTTAGTGCGCGCTGTGAAGCTAAATTGATGTGAAACATTTTACATGTAACATACCGGCCAGCTGCGCTGCTATGGTCATGTTTGACGCCTTGTCTGTTACGATGGCTGGGTCCTTCCCTTTTATGTCCCATTTTTCCAGTGCAGTTTTCAGTAACTCGCATGTTACTGCCAGTATGGCTCTCATGCATTGCTTGTGTCTGCAAAACATGTGAAACAAGTTCCCACTCGTCTGAAATGTGATGTGACGTAATCGTTACATACGACTCGGTGGCTCTAGAGGTCCATGCATTGCACGTCAGGGCCACTCTCACTGCAAAGGTATGCAACGTTTTTACACTTATCTTTACCTCTTCGTAAATCCTGGGCACTGCTACGTCTGTTATATGTCTGCGAGTTGGGAGCACATAACTGAAGCCGGGGTTTTCAACCACGCTATATAGCCGCAAATCCTTACAAATGAAATGCACCACTGACTCTGTTATCTTCTTTGCACGAGATGAGGTAGACGGAAGCTTGTTGGTGGTATTATCCAGTGTAGTTTGCCTTGAATCAACAGGTTTTGGCTGAGGTAGCTTTGCAGCCATTACATCTGCGTGGTGTCTTGTTAAATTATAACGCAATTTGGTTGTGTTTCCTGAAAATTTTAGTGTAGCCTGGCAAAGCTTACAAATGGCATATGTTTTATCTAACCCATTACTCCCTGGCCGATACAAAAGAATCACGAGCATTGGAGATGTACCATGAGAACTAAGGCTGCGTTTACACTTGGCATTAACATGCGACCTGTATCCGGATGTTATCCACATACACATTGAAAAGACAGGTGTAAACGCGTTTCTGATCGGAATGTTATCCGATCAGCGTGTCCTGGTCCAGAGGTAGTCGAGGACGCATTGTGATCGGATCTCAGTGTAATGTAAACGCAATCCAGCCATCGTATCGGCATTCAGAGGGCAACGTCATATAAAACCCCGCCCACTCTCTCTGATGGCTGTTGGAAAATAATGGACGGACGCAGTTTTGATAAGAAATTAAACGTATTTCACCTTGACAATAGTTTAAAACTGGTTATTTACACTTACATGATATCCTCTGTGCCATCTTTGATTTTAATTGTGCAACAATATCTGAATGAGGTCATTGTCACTCAGCGCTGCCGGTGTAAATCAGTCGTGAGATCTAAATGAAGAGCTGCGCGCTGCTCAAGTTAACGTTACTTACTGACAGAGGAATAATCGGAATACACAATGAATTTTATTTTTAATGTTAGCTACCCTTTATGTTTTTATTGATTCAGCATGTTTATTATAAATGATCTTCCATTTTTGTCTACAATATGCATTGCATGCTATAATCAGCACTTAAACCTGGATGATATGACTCATTTAACATGGTCAACCCAGTTAAATGATCAACTTTGGAAATATTTCTTCATTTAAACAACCTTGATCTAAGACTGGAGATCGTATCAGAAAGTAAAGTAAGCAAATGAAAGCAATGCATGTTTCATGTTCTTATCTTGTTTTCCCATTGTCTTGTTTCCTGGTTTGTCATGTGATTCCATTGTGCCCTCATGTGATCATGTCATGTGCTTCCCTAGTCATGTTGTCATTGGTTCATTTAGTCATGTGGGTTCTAAGTTCAGTTCTGTCATTGGTTCATTGTCTTGATTGTTCACAGGTGTGTCTTGTTTAGTCATTAGTCGTTGTGTATTTAAGCCCTCATGTTTGCCTTGTTTTCTTGTTGAATATTGTTTCCTGTAAACCACTGTTGGTGAGTTCTGTGTTTAGTCAAGTCTGTTCAAGTCAAGTCCTTGTTTGTGTTTTGTAAATAAACTGCACTTGGGTTCGTAAAGCTTGCCTCCAGTGGATCAAAACGTTACAGAAGGGGGAATAAGTGATTTATATTGCGCTTGTAATTTAGTGCGAACGATTACAAGTTCTGCTGTAAAAATGGCTACTGAGTTAAACTTATTTAAGCCACCTAGTGAGGAATTCGCTACTTGCACAACCATTTCCTGGTTGCGCTTATTACTGCTCGGTTGTTTCCAGTTCAACAATGGCGACGTTTTAAACCCGCTGTTTACAAGAGCTGCCAAAGCTTAACATCACCGATGTTCATCGGATTTGCCGTACCACTGTGGCATTTAAATTATATGTTGCATCATATATACACAACTACAAAGGTAATTAGAAAACAACTTTTAACTGCCTAACGTTACCAGGCTAACTCAAATGATAACGTTAGCTCTAGTTTTTCAAGTTCGCTAACTTCACAGTTTCTAACTTATCTGTCTAATGTTAGATAACACTATGCGCTTTATCTGGTTGTAATTCTCTACACTATAACATATTTTCTTAACCAGCGTGTTACTGTATATCAGCCTTAGCTATTGTTGGCGTTTTGTATTACCTAACATTATTCTTGTTGTTCACTGTTATGCCTAATGTTACTTGCTACGTGAAAAGTGTCATGGATGTGTTGACGTGAGTAATACACATAACGTTAATGCTAACGAGCTTTTTTTTTTTCTTTTTTTTTTTTCTTACTTTATTCAGTGTCCAATAAAGACAGGCTGACAGGGCAGGTCAGCGTGAAAGCCTTGTGCTATAGGTCAATGAGGAAGAGTGAGGCACCTTTGTTCATCCATGTTCAGTGGGATTCAATTAAGCATTAGCTAAGTTTATTCATAAAGGCCCATCAACTTGAATGTTTTCTGTGTCTCTATTTGTTCAATGCTGTATTCCTTACCTTTTATTATCCCTTATTAATGTGCTGTATTACCTTAACAATTCTTTGTAGGAGTGGATTCTACAGAGGCATGGTGGGTCCATTACCAGATCCCTGCATGTTCAGAATAGCAGAGGCGTACGCAACATTTAGTATCGAGGACAGGCCACGATGAACATGGGACCTGACAAGCCCCTTGTGGAGAGTTACTTCGGGTTGGTGCAGGAGGGCAGTGTTCTGTCATATCAGCAGCCTGCTGTGACATCTCGGTACATCACACTACACCATGATACACCACCAACACCACACTTGCCTCTGGAGGGGTACGTCATGTTGCCATCTGATTGTATGTTTGTGTGTTCGGAAGAGGAGCTACTACATCTCAACAGCTTGTCTTTAACCATGGAAATGGCTCACAAAATTGAGGAGGCTACACGTGAGCAGACCTCTAGCTCAGAGTGGCTTCTGCTCCGCAGACCCAGGGCGACTGCCTCAAGGTTTTGGTAAGTGTGTCATGTCGGAGGCCAGAGCTCTGCTGAGCGCATTATCAAGGGAACAAAGCAGATGGCAGACATGAGGAAAGGTGCTGAGATGGAGCCTGCGGTAGCAGCCGAGTACAGGTAGTGAATGTTAACTACTCACCCTGTGGTCTTGTCATTCACCCCACTACCTCCTGGCTTGGTGCTTCCCCCGATGGAGTTGTTTTTGACCCCACTGAATACCCCTAATTTGGCCTTGTCGAATTTAAATGCCCCAATGTGCAGAACTTCGTGGACTGCAAATATGTGAAAATGGAATGTGGTTCCCCTGAACTAAAGAGCCACACATATTACTGGCAAGTGCAAGGACAACTCCTTGTCACTGGGATGCAGTGGTGCGACTTTGTTGTGTGGGCGCAGGAGGACTACCTTGTGGAAAGAATATACATGGATCCAGAAGTGCAAAGAGCAATCCAAGAAAAAGCTGACCATTTCTTTTTCTACACATACATGCCAAAATACCTGTGTTTGACAAATGAACAACTTAAATAGTTCCCAGGTCAGGAAGCAGACGGACTGGCTTACCCGACCGCCTGCTAGCTGTCTCATGTCACAGAAGTCAGATAAATCCCAGCACATAGAGACTCTTTCACCTAGATATTATCACATAGAGACTGTGTCTGTTCCACGAATTAGTAAATATAAAAAACCATCAAAACCATTCAACGGTAAAAATTTAATTGATGTCCAACAAATAAACAACAGATATAATACAGATGATCAAATGATAAAGCTCGGGCTGCTGAATATTCGATCCCTTTCCTCAAAAGCGCTTATTGTTAATGATATGATTACAGATCATAACCTAGATGTGCTGTGTTTGACAGAAACCTGGCTAAAACCTGACGATTACATTATTTTAAATGAGTCCACCCCCCAATATTATTGTTATAAACACGAGCCGCGTCTGAAAGGTAAAGGGGGAGGTGTTGCTGTAATTTATAATAATATCTTCAGTATTACTCAGAAGTCTAGTTTCAAATATAATTCCTTTGAAGTTTTGGTGCTTTATGTAACGTTATGTAGTGAAATCGTCCGTCCCCTCACTTCAAATATGGCAGGACTATCACTGCTGCGACTAAAGATTTCTTTGTAAATAATCTTCCTCATCAGTTTCATCTCCTCAGCATCCCAGATAGCCTAGAGGAACTCGATGTTGCAACAGAAACTACTGACTCTCTCTTTTCCAGCACTTTTCCAGTTGCTCCCCGGCGCTTAAAGAAGATTAAAGAAAATAGTCCAACGCCGTGGTACAACGAGCACACCCGGGCCCTTAAAACAGCAGCCAGAAAAATGGAGCGCAGCTGGAAGAAAACAAAACTAGAAGTTTTTCGCATTTCATGGAAAGAGAGCATGATTGCATACAGAAAGGCCCTAAAAACTGCTAGATCTGCTTATTTCTCGACTCTCTTAGAAGAAAACAAACACAACCCTAGGTATTTATTCGATACAGTGGCTAAATTAACCAAAGATAAAGCTTCACCTTCTGATGTTTGTAAACAGCACAGCAGTAATGACTTTATAAACTTCTTTACTTGTAAAATTGATAATATTAGGAAAAAATTATAACCATGCAGCCGTCTACTACAGTATCACATCAGACAGTGCATTGTAGTGTCACTGAGGAAAAATTACATTCATTCACTGCTATAGGAGAAGAAGAATTGGCTAAACTCGTTAAATCATCAAAATCAACAACATGTATGCTCGACCCCATACCGACTAAACTACTAAAAGAGATGCTTCCAGAGGTCATAGATTCTCTTCTTAATATCATTAATTCATCCTTGACATTAGGATATGTACCGAAAACTTTTAAGTTGGCTATTATTAAACCACTTATTAAACCGCAACTTGATCCTACAAAATTAGTCAATTACAGGCCAATCTCAAATCTACCCTTTCTGTCAAAAATACTAGAAAAGTCAGTGTCCTCACAATTATGCTCCTTTTTAGAAAGAAATGGTATCTGTGAGGATTTCCAGTCAGGATTTAGACCGTATCATAGTACTGAGACTGCTCTCATTAGAGTTACAAATGATTTACTCTTATCATACGATCGTGGTTGTATCTCTCTGTTAGTGTTACTCGATCTTAGCGCTGCATTCGATACTATCGACCACAACATTCTTTTGAATAGACTCGAAAATTATGTTGGCATTAGTGGAATTTCATTGGCATGGTTTAAATCATACTTATCTGACCGTTATCAGTTTGTAGCAGTAAATGAAGAGATGTCACACCGAACAAAAGTTCAGTATGGAGTACCGCAGGGCTCAGTGCTAGGACCGTTGCTTTTCACCCTGTACATGCTACCACTGGGAGATATTATTAGGAAGCATGGTGTTAATTTTCATTGTTATGCTGACGATACTCAGCTCTATATTTCTTCACGCCCTGACGAAATTTACCAATTCACAAGATTAACGGAATGCATAGCTGATATAAAAAATTGGATGACTAGTAATTTCCTGCAACTTAATTCAGAAAAAACTGAATTTTTAATCATTGGACAAAAAAAACTCCACAAGTAGTAACCTAGAATACTGTCTAACACTCGATGGCTGCTCTGTCAAGTCCTCGTCGTCAGTTAGGAACCTGGGTGTGCTCTTTGATACCAATCTCTCATTTGAAAGCCACGTTTCTAGCATCTGTAAAACTGCTTTCTACCATCTTAAAAATATATCTAAATTACGGCACATGCTTTCAATGCAAAATGCTGAACAGTTAGTTCATGCGTTCATGACCTCAAGGCTAGATTATTGTAATGCTCTACTGGGTGGTTGCCCTGCTCGCTTAATAAATAAACAGCAGCTTGTCCAAAACGCAGCAGCTAGAGTTCTTACTAGAACCAGGAAGTATGACCATATTAGCACGGTTCTGGCAACACTGCATTGGCTCCCTATTAAACATCGTATACATTTCAAAATCTTGCTGATTACTTACAAAGCACTAAATGGTTTAGCTCCCCAGTACTTGAGCGAGCTCTTAATGCATTATATTCCATCACGTCTATTGCGGTCTCAAAATTCTGGCCAGTTGATAATACCTACAGTGGGGAGAACAAGTATTTGATACACTGCCGATTTTGCAGGTTTTCCTACTTACAAAGCATGTAGAGGTCTGTAATTTTTATCATAGGTACACTTCAACTGTGAGAGACGGAATCTAAAACAAAAATCCAGAAAATCGCATTGTATGATTTTTAAATAATTAATTTGCATTTTATTGCATGACATAAGTATTTAATCACCTACCAACCAGTAAGAATTCCGGCTCTCACAGACCTGTTAGTTTTTCTTTAAGAAGCCCTCCTGTTCTCCACTCATTACCTGTATTAACTGCACCTGTTTGAACTCGTTACCTGTATAAAAGACACCTGTCCACACACTCAATCAAACAGACTCCAACCTCTCCACAATGGCCAAGACCAGAGAGCTGTGTAAGGACATCAGGGGTAAAATTGTAGACCTGCACAAGGCTGGAATGGACTACAGGACAATAGGCAAGCAGCTTGGTGAGAAGGCAACAACTGTTGGCGCAATTATTAGAAAATGGAAGAAGTTCAAGATGACGGTCAATCTCCCTCGGTCTGGGGCACCATGCAAGATCTCACCTCGCGGGGCATCAATGATCATGAGGAAGGTGAGGGATCAGCCCAGAACTACACGGCAGGACCTGGTCAATGACCTGAAGAGAGCTGGGACCACAGTCTCAAAGAAAACCATTAGTAACACACTACGCCGTCATGGATTAAAATCCTGCAGCGCACGCAAGGTCCCCCTGCTCAAGCCAGCGCATGTCCAGGCCCGTCTGAAGTTTGCCAATGACCATCTGGATGATCCAGAGGAGGAATGGGAGAAGGTCATGTGGTCTGATGAGACAAAAATAGAGCTTTTTGGTCTAAACTCCACTCGCCGTGTTTGGAGGAAGAAGGATGAGTACAACCCCAAGAACACCATCCCAACCGTGAAGCATGGAGGTGGAAACATCATTCTTTGGGGATGCTTTTCTGCAAAGGGGACCGGACGACTGCACCGTATTGAGGGGAGGATGGATGGATGGGGCCATGTATCGCGAGATCTTGGCCAACAACCTCCTTCCCTCAGTAAGAGCATTGAAGATGGGTCGTGGCTGGGTCTTCCAGCATGACAACGAGCCGAAACACACAGCCAGGGCAACTAAGGAGTGGCTCCGTAAGAAGCATCTCAAGGTCCTGGAGTGGCCTAGCCAGTCTCCAGACCTGAACCCAACAGAAAATCTTTGGAGGGAGCTGAAAGTCCGTATTGCCCAGTGACAGCCCCGAAACCTGAAGGATCTGGAGAAGGTCTGTATGGAGCAATGGGCCAAAATCCCTGCTGCAGTGTGTGCAAACCTGGTCAAGAACTACAGGAAACGTATGATCTCTGTAATTGCAAACAAAGGTTTCTGTACCAAATATTAAGTTCTGCTTTTCTGATGTATCAAAATACTTATGTCATGCAATAAAATGCAAATGAATTACTTAAATCATACAATGCGATTTTCTGGATTTTTGTTTTAGATTCCGTCACTCACAGTTGAAGAGTACCTATAATAAAAATTACAGACTTCTACATGCTTTGTAAGTGGGCAAACCTGCAAAATCGTCAGTGTATCAAATACTTGTTCTCCCCACTGTAGAATATCAAAATCAACTGCAGGCGGTCGATCCTTTTCCTATTTAGCACCTAAACTCTGGAACAGTCTTCCTAGCATTGTTCGGGAAGCAGACACACTCTGTCAGTTTAAATCTAGACTAAAAACACATCTCTTTACTATGGCATACACATAAAACATTTTTAATTTCTATTATTCAAATCAGTTAAATGATTGTTTTAGGCTGCATTAACTAGGTCAGCCGGAACCGGGAACACTTCCAATAACACCTGATGTACTCGTTACATAAGAAGAATGGCATCTACGCTAATGTTAGTCTCTCTGTTTATCCCGAGGTTTACTGCAGTCGGCCGGATCCGGGCCGTATCCAGACCAGATGGTGGCCCTTAGCCTGGACATGACGACCATATCCCTGAAGTGTCTGTAGAGACCATGTCAATTAAACTCCCCCCTGTAAATGCTGCATCGACACGACATCCTCATTAAACCCGTTCCCGGCACGACGACTCCAATCTTTCGAATAATCCTACGAATATCTATTGATCTAATATGACTTCTGACCTGTAATGTGCCAGAATCATAATCATACACTATTTGTTCGTCGGCCAGATGAGAACTGGCACCCTGACTGAGCCTGGTTTCTCCCAAGGTTTTTTTCTCCATTCTGGCCCTGAAGGAGTTTTGGTTCTTTGCCACCGTCGCCTTTGGCTTTCGGCTTGCTCAGTTGGGGACACTTAAATTTCAACTATATTACTGATCTGCCCACATTGACACTATATGATGATTGAAATGAGCTGGATGACATCACCGTTTTCACCAGAGCCGAATCAAATTCCGTTGCATTATTTTCCTGTTACCACTGTAAAGCTGCTTTGAAACAATTGCCATTGTAAAAAGCGCTATATAAATAAAGGTGATTTGATTTTGATTTGAAATATGAGCAAAACCCAGATCCTTAACCCGTTGTCCATGGAATAAGTCATTATTGTGAGCTGTGATAGTCTTAGTTGTATTCTATTTGGAGTCTGCTTTGTTGACTAATGTTATTTATGTTATTTCTGTATATTGTTCCTAACTTCTTCAGAAGTTATATGTTGCTCAAATGTTTGTATTCCATATACTGCAAAACCTTAAAGTTTTTACATGTTAACTATGAAATGTACCTTTATCAGCTGCTAGATAAGCAGCGTTTAGATTGCTGTTATTCCATTATATATTTAGTGTTCTGCTGTTAAGGATAAGTCTGGATGTTCTGTAATTTTGTTTCCAGTTGCCTAGTTGTTGTAGAAAAAAAACTATATTTGTGACCAATTATAAAAGATTACATCAGAAGAAGACATTGAATTTTTTTTTTATTTATCTATTTTTTTTTTTTTAGGGAATCAATAAAACATTTTATAAGAACAGACAATGGTATGAAGTGATCTTTAAAACATGCTAAATCATTACATTTTTGTAGGGAAATCATTAAGTATACATGGCAATCCAACCCTTAAAGGGATAGTTAACCCAAAAATGTAAATTCTGTCACCCTTTACTTACCCTCTAATTGTTACAAACCTGTATACATTTCTTTGTTCTGCTGGAAGAATGTTTGTAACAAAGCAGATCTCACCTCCTATTGACTACCACAACAGGAAAAAAAATACTAGTATGGTAGTCAATGGGGGGTGAGATCTGCTTGGTTACAAACATTCTTCCAAATATCTTCCTTTGTGTACAGCAGAACAAACCTACATTTATACAGGTTTGGAACAACTTGAGGATGAGTAAATGATGACAGAATTTTCATTTTTGGGTGAACTATCCCTTTAATTCATATCTTCTAGTCCAGTGGTAAATACACCAACAAACTAATAATGTAGAAATTAATTGAC
The DNA here is from genome assembly GCA_039654105.1 of Coreius guichenoti. NCBI lineage: Eukaryota > Metazoa > Chordata > Actinopteri > Cypriniformes > Gobionidae > Coreius > Coreius guichenoti. The sequence goes on from CM077182.1 coordinate 28,261,500, forward strand.
AATTTCAAATATCATTAGCAATTAATATGACACCCATAGTTGCTTCACTGTATTATCAAATCCATTTTTAAACAAAATATTACAGCTTACTCTAAAATAACAAGAAAATAGTTACACACAGATTAAGGGTATATAGATGATATTAATTTACAACACAGCAATCATGTTCATGTTTTTACCAGTTCCAGTGACAGAAGTACAGCTGTGCTCCTGTGCCCCAAAAAGATTAATTTAGTCATCTGCCAGTTTCATTCTTTCAGAATAATTAAGAATTAAGAATGTTTTAGATGATGCAGGTCAGGGGGTCCCCAGGACCAGGGTTGAGAGACAGTTGAAAGCCTCAGGGAGGTAAGCTAGCACTTCTGCAGGTGTAAGCCAAATACATTGTGACCCAAGTGCAGTGGCTAGAAAACTTGTCCATGTTGCAATAATGCGGCTCACTGTGGACTGGTGTACATTAAAACGATGCGCCAGGTCCGGAGTCAGGAGCTGAGCAGTAGTCATGTTCCATTGTGACATCAATGTGCTGTTGCTCATCAGGGGACTAGTTCAATGGGCCGTTCCGTCCTCTCCCACACACTATGCTGCGTTTTTCAATGGTGTATCCATTCCATTCAAAGAGCATTGGTACAGCACCTTTAACAAGCCTTCTTTGACCATCGAGGTTTGTTGGCTCTCTGAGCTGATCAGTGGCGAAGTGTCTGCTGCAGACCTTAGTGTGAGAGGAGATGGTGAACTGATCCTGGCGTATGTTTACAAGCCATTGCCTTCTCAGTTCGGCTGAGTCGGAAAGCTGTGGAGACTAAGTACTCCATTAAATTTAGATGAGGCTGAACAAAGTGGCACACAACAGTGCTCAGAGTATTTCTTCTCTTGTTTCTGAAAATGTTCCGTTTTAAACACTTTCCTCTTTACACTCATGATAAAAAGCTTATACACTAATGCTAACAAGCTAGCTATCGCGAAACTAACAGACCGGAAACGGACGAGCAGCTTTATTTGGAATCAGAAGTACTGTCACGAACCCTAGTGCATGTAGCCTATTGTTTGACCAACTACCAAAGAACAGTTGTTGGAGGTGGCCACTAAGTATGAGATATGTTTACGCAATAATATTAACCACTTAAACTAGGGGGCGCCAGAGTCGAACAAAAAAGTTTTGTCCCGTAACTTCATAACCACTTGCTTGATCAACAAAAATTGACTTTGCGAATTGGTGCAAGCTTGTCATATCTATGGCATTGAGGTCTTCTATCTTGTTTGTCAAATAGAATTACCCGTGACAACACACATTAAAATGTCTGTAGTACAATGGTGGCATGAAAAATTGCCCAACCTGTGTCTGCATCCCATATAATGGAGGTAGATTCATTTTTGGATCTGTAGACTCCAGACAGAAGAGACCCATGTTGGATGTTTGTCTGGTCTACCTTCATCCATTTGTCTTTGTAGACCCGTCTCCCTTCTAATTTTAGTCACAGACATTATGTTTTCTACTGGTTCTGCCAAAAGCAGTTTTATAACGATTTTATGCTGTCAATCCGGGATATGCCATATTTTGTGAGCCCTGGGGACATTTTGATTACATTTTCAGCAGTCAACCTGCCTTGCCTACTAAGTTAGATGAAGATCAGGACAAATTCCCATCCTTTGACCAGAATGTAACAACAACCTCAGCTGGGCCCTCATCAGAAGATTGTTTCTCAACGTTGTAACATGCTCAGTGATGTCTTCATCTTCTAATGAGCCTTCACTGCGAGATTCAACCTGGGATTTGATCAAGACACTAGTGAGCACATATGTGAACATGAATATGCTCCTAAACAGTAAACGTTTCTCTTGTTTGTTTGTTTGTATCTCTCCCATTCACTTTCAAAGGGAACTGGAATTACCAAGTGTACCATTTTGTACAAAATAAAATCATTTCAAAACAAACTTTCCGGTTAAACGTTAAAGCACACTAGTGTGATAAATTGTACAGAATGTTTTCATATTTTATTCAAGATTGCCAAAATTATCCACAAATGTTTTTTTTCACTCAAAAACGGTGCATAAGCTCAGATCTGGGGTGAAGTTGTTATGCTCTCTCTGAGCAAAGTCAAAGTGAGTTTCAGTCCAGTGTGGTAACATTAAATAGCATTTTAAGGAAAAAAAAATTTTGGGGTCAAAATGACCAGAACACGACCAAAGGGTTAACATCAACACTGCTCAGTGTTACTTTTGAGTGTGACTCGTATAAACGCAGAGCAGTGTTAATTTAAAGGTGCCGTATGTAAGAATGACAGCTAGTGGTTGAAATGGGTGCTACAGTCCAAATTCAAAATATTAGGATTGTTCGAGATGAACTACACCTGCCACCGGCTGGTGAGATCTGACGATTGCAGGCGGGGGAGGAGTACAGAGACGGCCGTCAGGTCGGACACTTCGTGCTTTCCGTAGTGTGCTGAACCAACGATTTTTGAGCTGAACTGTTACTCTCATACAATAAGAATATACACTGCCTGGCCAAAAAAAGTCGCTGTTTGGATTTAAATTGGCAAATGCTTAAGAGTCAATGATTGGATCATTATTGCAGTGATTTTTATGTTTCTAGCATGTTATATGTTTGGCAACAGATCTTCCAACCCTAATTGATGGAGTGTGTAGCTTTTCATTTCTTAAACAACCATGTAGGAAGACACATCATGGCCATATTCCAGGATGACAATGTCAAGATTCATCAGGCTCAAACTGTGAAAGAATGGTTGGGAGGGAGCATGAAGTATCATTTTCACACATGAATTGGCACCTCTGAGTCCAGACCTTAAATTCATTGAAAGTCTTTGGGATGTGCTGGAGGAGACTTTTACAGAGGGCTGGACTCTTGCATTGTCAATACAAGATCTGGACCAAAAATGTATGCACCTCTTGATGGAAATAACATCACAGCTTTTATTTTTTAAAGCGAGATGGGCACCCCGTTTTTCTCATTTTTCTCAGAACAAACCATGTATGTGCGCGCTCTAGATCACTGATCGCACGCTGCATTCATGTACAGACACATTTTAGTACATTTGTGTTGTTTCCACACTCACTCAGGAAGGATAATGTTTGATTTGTCATGTGTACGTTGTTGTGTTTAGTAATCATAAGTCAAAGTGGTTGATTTAGGAGTTTTTTTTGGCGTCTCCGTGTGGTCCTGTTCAGTATCGCAGCTTGACTCATCTAAAATGAAACAATCTTGTTGTTGTTGCTCTGTACACATACTATACACTGTGAATTCTGTAACATTTTTTTCTGGAATGTTTTTTTTTCATGGGTGCTTAGGTGTTTATAAATTTATTATATAATATAATTATATGGACTCCTTATATTTGGTTATTTGGTGTCCTTTTGGAGTCTCCAATGATCCTTGAAACTTGCAGAAAATACAGTTTTCTGATTGTTTACTTTTCTGGATATTGCAAATGATGACTAAATGAATGTGTTTAATGAGATAAATGGCGTATGCTTAATTTTACGATAAGTGTGCGATTAATCGTGATTAAAAAATTTAATCGATTGACAATTGATATCTTTTGAGAGATTTAAACAAAAATTAATCTTGTCTAATGATCAGTTCTGGAGATATCTACAGATGAGACATATGCTCACAAGTATATGCTAAAAAACATTCTCAAGATGATCCAGAATATTATGGATACTGGCCACGAGGCATCTAAATATTATTCCTTACTTATTAGTCAGATGGGCCAAAATATTAGCTCTGCAGTTAAGATCATTTGGGGAAAAGATTTGGGATGTACATTCGAAGATGAAGAATGGGGGAGGATCACTGTTAATTTAAAATTGATGTCTAGAGATATTAGAACATGTCTCATACAATTTAAAATTTTGCACAGATTCTACTGGACACCCAGAAGGCTGTTTAGAGCAGGCTTTAAGGATGATCCTAATTGTTGGCGATGCCAGAGAGAGGAAGGCAGCCTATTTCATGTCTTATGGCAATGTTCAGAAGTCCAGTATTTCTGGAGAGAGGTACATAATTATATTTTAAAGATTTCACAGACCCAGTATGATTTCTGTCCTAGTTCATACATTCTGGCTGACCCTCAGTCTTTAAGTCATGTTAAAAAAACCTAATCACAGTGGATACAGAGCTGCATCATGCTAGGCAGACGTGTGATTGTAAAAAGCTGGAAATCTTCCAGAAGGCCTCCAATTTTTGAATGGTCTTCAGAATTAGGGCAGGTGGCAGCCCTTGAAAAACTCTCCTACAGTCTGCACAGGAGGATTGATATTTATTTTGATAAATGGGGAAAATGCGGTTGCAGCATGTTTCCATTTAAAGAGAATGGCTCGCCTAGCTAAAACTGTAGTAAAAGCAATAACCCGGCGAGATGCAGTTAAGTCAGGTCTCAAGGAAATGCCAAAGAGGGCTGTCAATGGCTCAGGGTCCAGATCTATGTTGAGGGCATTTTTAAGCATGTTAAAAATGTTTGACCAAAAATCTGTCAACTGGGGGCACCTCCAAAACATATGAAGGTGATCAGCAGGACTCTGCTTACAATGATTACAGGCATCACTCCTATCTGAATTTTTTTTTGCTAACCGGGCATTTGTAAGATGTGCTCTGTGGAGCACCTTACACTATAATTAGCGATGCCTTGAACATATTGATGAAGAATGAACAAGGTTAAGAATGCTGCTCCGCTGTTCATCAGTAATAGGAACTTCTAAATCCTGCTCCCAAGACACTTTAAGGGAAACAGTAGGATCTACATTAAGTGTACTTATTAGGTTATAGATAACTGAAATGGAATGTTTCTGACCTACATTTAAGGTAAGAAATTGATCAAGGGGGGATTCAGGAGGATGATTGGAAAAATGGGGAAACTATTTTTGGACAAAGTGTCGGACCTAAAAAACGAAACCAGTGACTACTGGGCAGGCTGTATTTACTAGACAAAAATAAAAAGATGTGAAGACCCCATCTACATACAGATCATTAAGCGTAGCAAGGCCATTGGCAGACCACATGCAGAATGCAGGGTCAGAGCAAGATGGGGCAAAAGAGTGACTATTTAGAATAGGTGTGTAAACAGAAGCTCTATGCAAACCAAAATGTTTCTTGAATTGACCCCATATTTTAATAGAGCTAGTGACAACTGGATTAGTTGAGATTTTGGTAATAGCCAAAGGAAGCTGAGACCAAATAACAGAATATAGCGTGCCTTTTGATAATGTAATCTCTATGTGGGCCCAGGAGGGACAGGTTTCAGCATGGGTGCAAGTGTTCCAATAGAGAATATGATTAAGCCCAGTAATATTGCTGGAAGTTGGGAAGTGCAAGGCCTCCTTTAGACCTAGAATAGATTTTATTGATACAAATTGGAATATGTTGAAAAAGATAAAGGAATTTTGGCAAAATAACCATTTTAACAAGATTAATGCGACCGACAAGTGATCAAGGAAGCAGACTCCATCTGGACATGTCCAATTTAGTATCCACAAGTGGTTGAAAATTCTTAACAAATAGACTTATATAAATTGGTGAAAAAAAAAACAAGATATTTCAATCCATCTGGAGCAATCTTGAAGGGGAAAATGGAATACGAGAGCTTCTCACCCTGAGGATTAACAAAAAAAAGTCAACTTTTTTCCAAATTTATCTTATAACCAGATAAGCGGCCACATTTATCAAGAATGTCCAAAATATTAGGCAAGGAAGAGGCAGAATTAGAAATGTACAAAAAAAGATCATCAGCATAAAGAGAAAGCTTGTGAGTTAAACCATAACTTGAAATTCCCTCAAAACCATTGTGGCTATGAAGCCAGATAGCTAGACGCTCTATAACGAGATTAAAAAGTAAAGGGGAAAGAGGTCAACCCTGACGTGTCCCACGGTGAAGAGAAAAGAGGGGAGAATGCAAGCCATTAGTAAGTACAGAAGCGACGGGGGATGAATAAAGTAGCCGAATCAAAAAGATAAAGTTAGAATCAAATCCAAATTACAAATCAAACCAAAAATTGATGCACCTCTTGATGGACATAACACGTGGGGAGCGTTGTTAAACTCGTACCCGCAGTCAGTCACACACTCCGAAGGATGCTTCTACCTCACATTCCGTGACGTTGCTTCGACTTTGCTTTTAAACCCAGAAGAACAAAATTGCTCAGAAAAACGCAAAAATAACCAATTTCCACTTATTGTTAAAATTTATGAGTGCTTTTAGTGTTTTGGGCATTCATGACCCTTTAAAATCTCTTTTGTGCAGAACTACTTCCTTCCGCCTGCTTCTAGGCTGAATGACTTAACTCTCTGCTGCTTGGTGAGAAAAGGGCAGTCCCTGCCCAGGTTTCATGGTGTATTGATTAGCACTCTGGGCTCTGAATCCAGCGATCTGAGTTCAAATCTCAGTGGGACCTGCTTTGGTCAGGAATGTGTGCAGGAGCCCGTCTGAAAAAACTTTTCGACAGCAGGGAGCCTTAAAAGCACATGTAGGGAATGCCCCTTGAAGTGAACGTAAAAGGTCAGGACCCCATGTGGAGAATGCGGGCATCGATCCCGCTACCTCTCGCATGCTGAGCGCTCTACCATTTGAGCTAATTCCCCTCCGCTTTGGAGAGAAGGTGTCCATCACTCTCACAGACACCGGCGAGGACCGATCCCTAGCATGTGTGCAGGTGCTGCAGCCTGATTTCCAAAGGCCACAAAGAAAAGAGACAGTATTCCCTGATTCGCTGGCAACTTTGCACTGGCTACCGTTTAGTTTTAGATTTGATTAAAAGAGTGTGTTTTAAGCCATGCAAACAACAATGTTTGCGGCCAGGCAGCAACAAGGAAGGCTTCTGGATTGGCTCGTTGGTCTAGGGGTATGATTCTCGCTTTGGGTGTGAGAGGTCCCGGGTTCAAATCCCGGACGAGCCCGTGCTTTGGCTTTATTCTCTTCAGTGTCATTAGGGTCACGGACAATCAGGATATTTCTGTGAAATCGGTCATCAATTCACTTTGGGGTGAGGCCGGTTAGCTCAGTTGGTTAGAGTGTGGTGCTAATGTGTGGTGCAAGGTCGCGGGTTCGATCCCCGTACGGGCAACTGTTTTGCCCTCTTCAACCTTCAGCTCTGCTCGTCTCACAAGTCATGGCCGGTCTCACAGAAATCCCTGCTGGCTAGTCCTTCGCCACACCTGGCTGAAATAGCTCGGTTGGGAGAGCGTTAGACTGAAGTTTTAAAGGTTCCTGTTTCGATCCCGGGTTTCGGCAGAGGAACTGTATCTGTGTGGTCCAATGACCAAACGCCACCTCCTTTCTACCTGGTTCCACCTAGCCTCGTCGCTATCTTCCTCTCAGACGGCCAGCTGACAGGGCGTGGTGGTTCCATGGTGTAATGTTTAGCACTCTGGACTTTGAATCCAGTCATCCGAGTTCAAATCTTGGTGGAACCTTAGTAGCCTTTTCGCGGCAGGTTGGGGTGAAACAGAGGTGTTGCGCAACTGCTGATGTACCTCTGAAATTGGCGGAATCGAGGAAACATGGGCTAAAGAAGCAAATCCTTCGCTGTCTCTTTGCTATCGTGCTTCTAGGCTGAATTACTTAACTCTCTGCTGCTTGGTGAGAAAAGGGCAGTCCCTGCCCAGGTTTCGTGGTGTAATGATTAGCACTCTAGGCTCTGAATCCAGCGATTTGAGTTCAAATCTCAGTGGGACCTGCTTTAGTCAGGAATGTGTGCAGGAGCTCGTCCGAAAAAACTTTTCGACAGCAGGGAGCCTTAAAAGCACATGTAGGGAATGCCCCTTGAAGTGAACGAAAAAAGGTCAGGACCCCACGTGGAGAATGCGGGCATTGATCCCGCTACCTTTCGCATGCTGAGCGCTCTACCGTTTGAGCTAATTCCCCTTCGCTTTGGAGAGATGGTGTCCATCGCTCTCACAGACACCGGCGAGGACCGGTTAGAGCGAGAATGCGGGCATCGATCCCGCTACCTTTCGCATGCTGAGCGCTCTACCATTTGAGCTAATTCCCCTCCGCTTTGGAGAGAAGGTGTCCATCGCTCTCACAGACACCGGCGAGGACCGATCCCTAGCATGTGTGCAGGTGCTGCAGCCTGATTTCCAAAGGCCACAAAGAAAAGAGACAGTACTCCCTGATTCGCTGGCAACTTTGCACTGGCTACCGTTTAGTTTTAGATTTGATTAAAAGAGTGTGTTTTAAGCCATGCAAACAACAATATTTGTGGCCAGGCAGCAACAAGCAAGGCTTCTGGATTGGCTCGTTGGTCTAGGGGTGTGATTCTTGCTTCGGGTGCGAGAGGTCCCGGGTTCAAATCCTGAACGAGCCCGTGCTTTGGCTTTATTCTCTTCAGCGTCATTAGGGTCACGGACAATCAGGATATTTCTGTGAAATCGGTCATCAATTTACTTTGGGGTGAGGCCGGTTAGCTCAGTTGGTTAGAGCGTGGTGCTAATAACGCCGAAGTCGCGGATTCGATCCACGTACGGGCCACTGTTTTGCCCTCTTCAACCTTCAGCTCTGCTCGTCTCACAAGTGATGGCCGGTCTCACAGAAATCCCTGCTGGCTAGTCCTTTGAGACACCTGGCTGAAATAGCTCAGTTGGGAGAGCATTAGACTGAAGATTTAAAGGTCCCTGGTTCGATCCCGGGTTTCGGCAGAGGAACCGTATCTGTGTAATTTTGGTCCAGAGGGTCCAATGACCAAACGCCACCTCCTTTCTACCTGGTTCCACCTAGTCTCATCGCTATCTGCCTCTCAGACGTCCAGAAGTCAGGGCGGGGTGGTTCCATGGTGTAATGGTTAGCACTCTGGACTTTGAATCCAGTCATCCGAGTTCAAATCTCGGTGGAACCTCAGTAGCCTTTTCGCGGCAGGTTGGGGTGAAACAGAGGTTTGAATCTGAGTTCAAATCTCAGTTCACCTCTCGCTTTGGGTGCGAGAGGTCCTGGGTTCAAATCCCGGACGAGCCCGTGCTTTGGCTTTATTCTCTTCAGCGTTCAGCTGTTGCGCAACTGCTGATGTACCTCTGAAATTGGCGGAATCGAGGAAACATGGGCTAAAGAAGCAAAGCGTTTGCTGGCTCTTTGCTATCGTGCTTCAAGGCTGAATGACTTAACTCTCTGCTGCTTGGTGAGAAAAGGGCAGTCCCTGCCCAGGCTTCGTGGTGTAATGATTAGCACTCTGGGCTCTGAATCCAGCGATCTGAGTTCAAATCTCAGTGGGACCTGCTTTGGTCAGGAATGTGTGCAGGAGCCCGTCCGAAAAAACTTTTCGACAGCAGGGAGCCTTAAAAGCACATGTAGGGAATGCCCCTTGAAGTGAACGTAAAAGCTCAGGACCCCACGTGGAGAATGCGGGTATCAATCCCGCTACCTCTCGCATGCTAAGCGAGCGCTCTACCGTTTGAGCTAATTCCCCTCCACTTTAGAGAGAAGATGTCCATCGCTCTCACAGACACCGGCGAGGACCGATCCCTAGCATGTGTGCAGGTGCTGCAGCCTGATTTCCAAAGGCCACAAGGAAAAGAGACAGTATTCCCTGATTCGCTGGCAACTTTGCACTGGCTACCGTTTAGTTTTAGATTTGATTAAAAGAGTGTGTTTTAAGCCATGCAAACAACAATGTTTGCGGCCAGGCAGTAACAAGGAAGGCTTCTGGATTGGCTTGTTGGTCTAGGGGTATGATTCTCGCTTTGGGTGCGAGCGGTCCCGGGTTCAAATCCCGGACGAGCCCGTGCTTTGGCTTTATTCTCTTCAGTGTCATTAGGGTCACGGACAATCAGGATATTTCTGTGAAATCGGTCATCAATTTGCTTTGGGGTGAGGCCGGTTAGCTCAGTTGGTTAGAGCGTGGTGCTAATAACGCCAAGGTCGCGGATTCGATCCCCGTACGGGCCACTGTTTCACCCTCTTCAACATTCAGCTCTGCTTGTCTCACAAGTGATGGCCGCTCTCACAGAAATCCCTGCTGGCTAGTCCTTTGACACACCTGGCCGAAATAGCTCAGTTGGGAGAGCGTTAGACTGAAGATCTAAAGGTCCTTGGTTCGATCCCGGGTTTCGGCAGAGGAACCGTATCTGTGTGATTTTGGTCCAGAGGGTCCAATGACCAAACGCCACCTCCTTTCTACCTGGTTCCACCTAGTCTCATCGCTATCTGCCTCTCAGACGTCCAGAATTCAGGGCGGGGTGGTTCCATGGTGTAATGGTTAGCACTCTGGACTTTGAATCCAGTCATTCGAGTTCAAATCTCGGTGCAACCTCAGTAGCCTTTTCGCGGCAGGTTGGGGTGAAACAGAGGTGTTGCGCAACTGCTGATGTACCTCTGAAATTGGCGGAATCGAGGAAACATGGGCTAAAGAAGCAAATCATTCGCTGGCTCTTTGCTATCGTACTTCAAGGCTGAATGACTTAACTCTCTGCTGCTTGGTGAGAAAAGGGCAGTCCCTGCCCAGGCTTCGTGGTGTAATGATTAGCACTCTGGGCTCTGAATCCAGCGATCTGAGTTCAAATCTCGGTGGAACCTCAGTAGCCTTTTCGCGGCAGGTTGGGGTGAAACAGAGGTGTTGCGCAACTGCTGATGTACCTCTGAAATTGGCGGAATCGAGGAAACATGGGCTAAAGAAGCAAAGCCTTCGCTGGCTCTTTGCTATCGTGCTTCAAGGCTGAATGACTTAACTCTCTGCTGCTTGGTGAGAAAAGGGCAGTCCCCGCCCAGGCTTCGTGGTGTAATGATTAGCACTCTGGGCTCTGAATCCAGCGATCTGAGTTCAAATCTCAGTGGGACCTGCTTTGGTCAGGAATGTGTGCAGGAGCCTGTCCGAAAAAACTTTTCGACAGCAGGGAGCCTTAAAAGCACATGTAGGGAATGCCCCTTGAAGTGAACGTAAAAGCTCAGGACCCCACGTGGAGAATGCGGGCATCGATCCCGCTACCTCTCGCATGCTAAGCAAGCGCTCTACCATTTGAGCTAATTCCCCTCCGCTTTGGAGAGAAGGTGTCCATCGCTCTCACAGACACCGGCGAGGACCGATCCCTAGCATGTGTGCAGGTGCTGCAGCCTGATTTCCAAAGGCCACAAGGAAAAGAGAGTATTCCCTGATTCGCTGGCAACTTTGCACTGGCTACCGTTTAGTTTTAGATTTGATTAAAAGAGTGTGTTTTAAGCCATGCAAACAACAATGTTTGCGGCCAGGCAGTAACAAGGAAGGCTTCTGGATTGGCTCGTTGGTCTAGGGGTATGATTCTCGCTTTGGGTGCGAGCGGTCCTGGGTTCAAATCCCGGACGAGCCCGTGCTTTGGCTTTATTCTCTTCAGTGTCATTAGGGTCACGGACAATCAGGATATTTCTGTGAAATCGGTCATCAATTTGCTTTGGGGTGAGGCCGGTTAGCTCAGTTGGTTAGAGTGTGGTGCTAATAACGCCAAGGTCGCGGATTCGATCCCCGTACGGGCCACTGTTTCACCCTCTTCAACCTTCAGCTCTGCTCGTCTCACAAGTGATGGCCGCTCTCACAGAAATCCCTGCTGGCTAGTCCTTTGACACCCCTGGCCGAAATAGCTCAGTTGGGAGAGCGTTAGACTGAAGATCTAAAGGTCCCTGGTTCGATCCCGGGTTTCGGCAGAG
>CM077182.1:28278117-28280617 GCA_039654105.1 Coreius guichenoti
TGGTCAGGAATGTGTGCAGGAGCCTTTCTGAAAAAACTTTTCGACAGCAGGGAGCCTTAAAAGCACATGTAGGGAATGCCCCTTGAAGTGAACGTAAAAGCTCAGGACCCCACGTGACACCGGCGAGGACCGATCCCTAGCATGTGTGCAGGTGCTGCAGCCTGATTTCCAAAGGCCACAAGGAAAAGAGAGTATTCCCTGATCCGCTGGCAACTTTGCACTGGCTACCGTTTAGTTTTAGATTTGATTAAAAGAGTGTGTTTTAAGCCATGCAAACAACAATGTTCCACCTAGTCTCATCGCTATCTGCCTCTCAGACGTCCAGAAGCCAGGGCGGGGTGGTTCCATGGTGTAATGGTTAGCACTCTGGACTTTGAATGCAGTCATCCGAGTTCAAATCTCGGTGGAACCTCAGTAGCCTTTTCGCGGCAGGTTGGGGTGAAACAGAGGTGTTGCGCAACTGCTGATCTGAGCTCAAATCTCAGTGGGACCTTCTTTGGTCAGGAATGTGTGACTTTGAATCCAGTCATCCGAGTTCAAATCTCGGTGGAACCTCAGTAGCCTTTTCGCGGCAGGTTGGGGTGAAACAGAGGTGTTGCGCAACTGCTGATCTGAGCTCAAATCTCAGTGGGACCTGCTTTGGTCAGGAATGTGTGCAGGAGCCCGTCCGAAAAAACTTTTCGACAGCAGGGAGCCTTAAAAGCACATGTAGGGAATGCCCCTTGAAGTGAACGTAAAAGCTCAGGACCCCACGTGGAGAATGCAGGTATCTATCCCGCTACCTCTCGCATGCTAAGCGAGCGCTCTACCATTTGAGCTAATTCCCCTCCACTTTGGAGAGAAGATGTCCATCGCTCTCACAGACACCGGCGAGGACCGATCCCTAGCATGTGTGCAGGTGCTGCAGCCTGATTTCCAAAGGCCACAAGGAAAAGAGACAGTATTCCCTGATTCGCTGGCAACTTTGCACTGGCTACCGTTTAGTTTTAGATTTGATTAAAAGAGTGTGTTTTAAGCCATGCAAACAACAATGTTCCACCTAGTCTCATCGCTATCTGCCTCTCAGACGTCCAGAAGTCAGGGCGGGGTGGTTCCATGGTGTAGGGTGAAACAGAGGTGTTGCGCAACTGCTGATGTACCTCTGAAATTGGCGGAATCGAGGAAACATGGGCTAAAGAAGCAAAGCCTTCGCTGGCTCTTTGCTATCGTGCTTCAAGGCTGAATGACTTAACTCTCTGCTGCTTGGTGAGAAAAGGGCAGTCCCCGCCCAGGCTTCGTGGTGTAATGATTAGCACTCTGGGCTCTGAATCCAGCGATCTGAGTTCAAATCTCAGTGGGACCTGCTTTGGTCAGGAATGTGTGCAGGAGCCTGTCCGAAAAAACTTTTCGACAGCAGGGAGCCTTAAAAGCACATGTAGGGAATGCCCCTTGAAGTGAACGTAAAAGCTCAGGACCCCACGTGGAGAATGCGGGCATCGATCCCGCTACCTCTCGCATGCTAAGCGAGCGCTCTACCATTTGAGCTAATTCCCCTCCGCTTTGGAGAGAAGGTGTCCATCGCTCTCACAGACACCGGCGAGGACCGATCCCTAGCATGTGTGCAGGTGCTGCAGCCTGATTTCCAAAGGCCACAAGGAAAAGAGAGTATTCCCTGATTTGCTAGCAACTTTGCACTGGCTACCGTTTAGTTTTAGATTTGATTAAAAGAGTGTGTTTTAAGCCATGCAAACAACAATGTTTGCGGCCAGGCAGCAACAAGGAAGGCTTCTGGATTGGCTCGTTGGTCTAGGGGTATGATTCTCGCTTCGGGTGCGAGAGGTCCCGGGTTCAAATTCCGGACGAGCCCGTGCTTTAGCTTTATTCTCTTCAGCGTCATTAGGGTCACGGACAATCAGGATATTTCTGTGAAATCGGTCATCAATTTACTTTGGGGTGAGGCCGGTTAGCTCAGTTGGTTGGAGCGTGGTGCTAATAACGCCAAAGTCGCGGATTCGATCCCCGTACGGGCCACTGTTTTGCCCTCTTCAACCTTCAGCTCTGCTCGTCTCACAAGTGATGGCCGGTCTCACAGAAATCCCTGCTGGCTAGTCCTTTGACACACCTGCCGAAATAGCTCAGTTGGGAGAGCGTTAGACTGAAGATCTAAAGGTCCCTGGTTCGATCCCGGGTTTCGGCAGAGGAACCGTATCTGTGTGATTTTGGTCCAGAGGGTCCAATGACCAAACGCCACCTCCTTTCTACCTGGTTCCACCTAGTCTCATCGCTATCTGCCTCTCAGACGTCCAGAAGTCAGGGCGGGGTGGTTCCATGGTGTAATGGTTAGCACTCTGGACTTTGAATCCAGTCATCCGAGTTCAAATCACGGTGGAACCTCAGTAGCCTTTTCGCGGCAGGTTGGGGTGAAACAGAGGTGTTGCGCAACTGCTGATCTGAGCTCAAATCTCAGTGGGACCTTCTTTGGTCAGGAATGTGTGACTTTGAATCCAGTCATCCGAGTTCA
>CM077182.1:28290617-28298117 GCA_039654105.1 Coreius guichenoti
AGGACCGATCCCTAGCATGTGTGCAGGTGCTGCAGCCTGATTTCCAAAGGCCACAAGGAAAAGAGAGTATTCCCTGATTCGCTAGCAACTTTGCACTGGCTACCGTTTAATTTTAGATTTGATTAAAAGAGTGTGTTTTAAGCCATGCAAACAACAATGTTTGCGGCCAGGCAGTAACAAGGAAGGCTTCTGGATTGGCTCGTTGGTCTAGGGGTATGATTCTCGCTTTGGGTGCGAGCGGTCCCGGGTTCAAATCCCGGACGAGCCCGTGCTTTGGCTTTATTCTCTTCAGTGTCATTAGGGTCACGGACAATCAGGATATTTCTGTGAAATCGGTCATCAATTTGCTTTGGGGTGAGGCCGGTTAGCTCAGTTGGTTAGAGCGTGGTGCTAATAATGCCAAGGTCGCGGATTCGATCCCCGTACGGGCCACTGTTTCGCCCTCTTCAACCTTCAGCACTGCTCGTCTCACAAGTGATGGCCGCTCTCACAGAAATCCCTGCTGGCTAGTCCTTTGACACACCTGGCTGAAATAGCTCAGTTGGGAGAGCGTTAGACTGAAGATCTAAAGGTCCCTGGTTCGATCCCGGGTTTCGGCAGAGGAACCGTATCTGTGTGATTTTGGTCCAGAGGGTCCAATGACCAAACGCCACCTCCTTTCTACCTGGTTCCACCTAGTCTCATCGCTATCTGCCTCTCAGACGTCCAGTAGTCAGGGCGGGGTGGTTCCATGGTGTAATGGTTAGCACTCTGGACTTTGAATCCAGTCATCCGAGTTCAAATCTCGGTGGAACCTCAGTAGCCTTTTCGCGGCAGGTTGGGGTGAAACAGAGGTGTTGCGCAACTGCTGATGTACCTCTGAAATTGGCGGAATCGAGGAAACATGGGCTAAAGAAGCAAATCCTTCGCTGGCTCTTTGCTTTCGTACTTCAAGGCTGAATGACTTAACTCTCTGCTGCTTGGTGAGAAAAGGGCAGTCCCTGCCCAGGCTTCATGGTGTAATGATTAGCACTTTGGGCTCTGAATCCAGCGATCTGAGTTCAAATCTCGGTGGAACCTCAGTAGCCTTTTCGCGGCAGGTTGGGGTGAAACAGAGGTGTTGCGCAACTGCTGATGTACCTCTGAAATTGGCAGAATCGAGGAAACATGGGCTAAAGAAGCAAAGCGTTTGCTGGCTCTTTGCTATCGTGCTTCAAGGCTGAATGACTTAACTCTCTGCTGCTTGGTGAGAAAAGGGCAGTCCCTGCCCAGGCTTCGTGGTGTAATGATTAGCACTCTGGGCTCTGAATCCAGCGATCTGAGTTCAAATCTCAGTGGGACCTGCTTTGGTCAGGAATGTGTGCAGGACCTTGTCCGAAAAAACTTTTCGACAGCAGGGAGCCTTAAAAGCACATGTAGGGAATGCCCCTTGAAGTGAACGTAAAAGCTCAGGACCCCACGTGGAGAATGCGGGCATCGATCCCGCTACCTCTCGCATGCTAAGCGAGCGCTCTACCATTTGAGCTAATTCCCCTCCGCTTTGGAGAGAAGGTGTCCATCGCTCTCACAGACACCGGCGAGGACCGATCCCTAGCATGTGTGCAGGTGCTGCAGCCTGATTTCCAAAGGCCACAAGGAAAAGAGAGTATTCCCTGATTCGCTAGCAACTTTGCACTTGCTACCGTTTAGTTTTAGATTTGATTAAAAGAGTGTGTTTTAAGCCATGCAAACAACAATGTTTGCGGCCAGGCAGCAACAAGGAGGGCTTCTGGATTGGCTCGTTGGTCTAGGGGTATGATTCTCGCTTCGGGTGCGAGAGGTCCCGGGTTCAAATCCCGGACAAGCCCGTGCTTTGGCTTTATTCTCTTCAGCGTCATTAGGGTCACGGACAATCAGGATATTTCTGTGAAATCGGTCATCAATTTACTTTGGGGTGAGGCCGGTTAGCTCAGTTGGTTAGAGCGTGGTGCTAATAACGTCAAAGTCGTGGATTCGATCCCCGTACGGGCCACTGTTTTGCCCTCTTCAATCTTCAGCTCTGCTCGTCTCACAAGTGATGGATAAAAGAGTGTGTTTTAAGCCATGCAAACAACAATGTTTGCGGCCAGGCAGCAACAAGGAAGGCTTCTGGATTGGCTTGTTGGTCTAGGGGTATGATTCTTGCTTTGGGTGCGAGAGGTCCTGGGTTCAAATCCCGGACGAGCCCGTGCTTTGGCTTTATTCTCTTCAGCGTCATTAGGGTCACGGACAATCAGGATATTTCTGTGAAATCGGTCATCAATTTGATTTGGGGTGAGGCCGGTTAGCTCAGTTGGTTAGAGCGTGGTGCTAATAACGCCAAGGTCGCGGATTCGATCCCCGTACGGGCCACTGTTTTGCCCTCTTCAACCTTCAGCTCTGCTCGTCTCACAAGTGATGGCCGGTCTCACAGAAATCCCTGCTGGCTAGTCCTTCGCCACACCGGGCTGAAATAGCTCGGTTGGGAGAGCGTTAGACTGAAGATTTAAAGGTTCCTGTTTCGATCCCGGGTTTCGGCAGAGGAACTGTATCTGTGTGGTTCAATGACCAAACGCCACCTCCTTTCTACCTGGTTCCACCTAGCCTCGTCGCTATCTTCCTCTCAGACGGCCAGCTGATAGGGTGTGGTGGTTCCATGGTGTAATGTTTAGCACTCTGGACTTTGAATCCAGTCATCCGAGTTCAAATCTCGGTGGAACCTTAGTAGCCTTTTCGCGGCAGGTTGGGGTGAAACAGAGGTGTTGCGCAACTGCTGATGTACCTCTGAAATTGGCAGAATCGAGGAAACATGGGCTAAAGAAGCAAATCCTTCGCTGGCTCTTTGCTATCGTACTTCAAGGCTGAATTACTTAACTCTCTGCTGCTTGGTGAGAAAAGGGCAGTCCCTGCCCAGGCTTCGTGGTGTAATGATTAGCACTCTGGGCTCTGAATCCAGCGATCTGAGTTCAAATCTCAGTGGAACCTCAGTAGCCTTTTCGCGGCAGGTTGGGGTGAAACAGAGGTGTTGCGCAACTGCTGATGTACCTCTGAAATTGGCAGAATCGAGGAAACATGGGCTAAAGAAGCAAAGCGTTTGCTGGCTCTTTGCTATCGTGCTTCAAGGCTGAATGACTTAACTCTCTGCTGCTTGGTGAGAAAAGGGCAGTCCCTGCCCAGGCTTCGTGGTGTAATGATTAGCACTCTGGGCTCTGAATCCAGCGATCTGAGTTCAAATCTCAGTGGGACCTGCTTTGGTCAGGAATGTGTGCAGGAGCCTGTCCGAAAAAACTTTTCGACAGCAGGGAGCCTTAAAAGCACATGTAGGGAATGCCCCTTGAAGTGAACGTAAAAGCTCAGGACCCCACGTGGAGAATGCGGGCATCGATCCCGCTACCTCTCGCATGCTAAGCGAGCGCTCTACCATTTGAGCTAATTCCCCTCCGCTTTGGAGAGAAGGTGTCCATCGCTCTCACAGACACCGGCGAGGACCGATCCCTAGCATGTGTGCAGGTGCTGCAGCCTGATTTCCAAAGGCCACAAGGAAAAGAGAGTATTCCCTGATTCGCTAGCAACTTTGCACTGGCTACCGTTTAGTTTTAGATTTGATTAAAAGAGTGTGTTTTAAGCCATGCAAACAACAATGTTTGCGGCCAGGCAGCAACAAGGAGGGCTTCTGGATTGGCTCGTTGGTCTAGGGGTATGATTCTCGCTTCGGGTGCGAGAGGTCCCGGGTTCAAATCCCGGACGAGCCCGTGCTTTGGCTTTATTCTCTTCAGCGTCATTAGGGTCACGGACAATCAGGATATTTCTGTGAAATCGGTCATCAATTTACTTTGGGGTGAGGCCGGTTAGCTCAGTTGGTTAGAGCGTGGTGCTAATAACGTCAAAGTCGTGGATTCGATCCCCGTACGGGCCACTGTTTTGCCCTCTTCAACCTTCAGCTCTGCTCGTCTCACAAGTGATGGATAAAAGAGTGTGTTTTAATCCATGCAAACAACAATGTTTGCGGCCAGGCAGCAACAAGGAAGGCTTCTGGATTGGCTTGTTGGTCTAGGGGTATGATTCTTGCTTTGGGTCCGAGAGGTCCTGGGTTCAAATCCCGGACGAGCCCGTGCTTTGGCTTTATTCTCTTCAGCGTCATTAGGGTCACGGACAATCAGGATATTTCTGTGAAATCGGTCATCAATTTGATTTGGGGTGAGGCCGGTTAGCTCAGTTGGTTAGAGCGTGGTGTTAATAACGCCAAGGTCGCGGATTCGATCCCCGTACGGGCCACTGTTTTGCCCTCTTCAACCTTCAGCTCTGCTCGTCTCACAAATGATGGCCGGTCTCACAGAAATCCCTGCTGGCTAGTCCTTTGAGACACCTGGCCGAAATAGCTCAGTTGGGAGAGCGTTAGACTGAAGATCTAAAGGTCCCTGGTTCGATCCCGGGTTTTGGCAGAGGAACCGTATCTGTGTGATTTTGGTCCAGAGGGTCCAATGACCAAACGCCACCTCCTTTCTACCTGGTTCCACCTAGTCTCATCGCTATCTGCCTCTCAGACGTCCAGAAGTCAGGGCGGGGTGGTTCCATGGTGTAATGGTTAGCACTCTGGACTTTGAATCCAGTCATCCGAGTTCAAATCTCGGTGGAACCTCAGTAGCCTTTTCGCGGCAGGTTGGGGTGAAACAGAGGTGTTGCGCAACTGCTGATCTGAGCTCAAATCTCAGTGGGACCTTCTTTGGTCAGGAATGTGTGACTTTGAATCCAGTCATCCGAGTTCAAATCTCGGTGGAACCTCAGTAGCCTTTTCGCGGCAGGTTGGGGTGAAACAGAGGTGTTGCGCAACTGCTGATGTACCTCTGAAATTGGCGGAATCGAGGAAACATGGGCTAAAGAAGCAAATCCTTCGCTGGCTCTTTGCTTTCGTACTTCAAGGCTGAATGACTTAACTCTCTGCTGCTTGGTGAGAAAAGGGCAGTCCCTGCCCAGGCTTCGTGGTGTAATGATTAGCACTCTGGGCTCTGAATCCAGCGATCTGAGTTCAAATCTCGGTGGAACCTCAGTAGCCTTTTCGCGGCAGGTTGGGGTGAAACAGAGGTGTTGCGCAACTGCTGATGTACCTCTGAAATTGGCAGAATCGAGGAAACATGGGCTAAAGAAGCAAAGCCTTCGCTGGCTCTTTGCTATCGTGCTTCAAGGCTGAATGACTTAACTCTCTGCTGCTTGGTGAGAAAAGGGCAGTCCCTGCCCAGGCTTCGTGGTGTAATGATTAGCGCTCTGGGCTCTGAATCCAGCGATCTGAGTTCAAATCTCAGTGGGACCTGCTTTGGTCAGGAATGTGTGCAGGAGCCCGTCCGAAAAAACTTTTCGACAGCAGGGAGCCTTAAAAGCACATGTAGGGAATGCCCCTTGAAGTGAACGTAAAAGCTCAGGACCCCAAGTGGAGAATGCAGGTATCGATCCCGCTACCTCTCGCATGCTAAGCAAGCGCTCTACCATTTGAGCTAATTCCCCTCCGCTTTGGAGAGAAGGTGTCCATCGCTCTCACAGACACCGGCGAGGACCGATCCCTAGCATGTGTGCAGGTGCTGCAGCCTGATTTCCAAAGGCCACAAGGAAAAGAGAGTATTCCCTGATTCGCTGGCAACTTTGCACTGGCTACCGTTTAGTTTTAGATTTGATTAAAAGAGTGTGTTTTAAGCCATGCAAACAACAATGTTTGCGGCCAGGCAGTAACAAGGAAGGCTTCTGGATTGGCTCGTTGGTCTAGGGGTATGATTCTCGCTTTGGGTGCGAGCGGTCCCGGGTTCAAATCCCGGACGAACCCGTGCTTTGGCTTTATTCTCTTCAGTGTCATTAGGGTCACGGACAATCAGGATATTTCTGTGAAATCGGTCATCAATTTGCTTTGGGGTGAGGCCGGTTAGCTCAGTTGGTTAGAGCGTGGTGCTAATAATGCCAAGGTCGCGGATTCGATCCCCGTACGGGCCACTGTTTCGCCCTCTTCAACCTTCAGCTCTGCTCGTCTCACAAGTGATGGCCGCTCTCACAGAAATCCCTGCTGGCTAGTCCTTTGACACACCTGGCTGAAATAGCTCAGTTGGGAGAGCGTTAGACTGAAGATCTAAAGGTCCCTGGTTCGATCCCGGGTTTCGGCAGAGGAACCGTATCTGTGTGATTTTGGTCCAGAGGGTCCAATGACCAAACGCCACCTCCTTTCTACCTGGTTCCACCTAGTCTCATCGCTATCTGCCTCTCAGACGTCAAGAAGTCAGGGCGGGGTGGTTCCATGGTGTAATGGTTAGCACTCTGGACTTTGAATCCAGTCATCCGAGTTCAAATCTCAGTGGAACCTCAGTAGCCTTTTCGCGGCAGGTTGGGGTGAAACAGAGGTGTTGCGCAACTGCTGATGTACCTCTGAAATTGGCGGAATCGAGGAAACATGGGCTAAAGAAGCAAATCCTTCGCTGGCTCTTTGCTTTCGTACTTCAAGGCTGAATGACTTAACTCTCTGCTGCTTGGTGAGAAAAGGGCAGTCCCTGCCCAGGCTTCGTGGTGTAATGATTAGCACTTTGGGCTCTGAATCCAGCGATCTGAGTTCAAATCTCGGTGGAACCTCAGTAGCCTTTTCGCGGCAGGTTGGGGTGAAACAGAGGTGTTGCGCAACTGCTGATGTACCTCTGAAATTGGCAGAATCGAGGAAACATGGGCTAAAGAAGCAAAGCGTTTGCTGGCTCTTTGCTATCGTGCTTCAAGGCTGAATGACTTAACTCTCTGCTGCTTGGTGAGAAAAGGGCAGTCCCTGCCCAGGCTTCGTGGTGTAATGATTAGCACTCTGGGCTCTGAATCCAGCGATCTGAGTTCAAATCTCAGTGGGACCTGCTTTGGTCAGGAATGTGTGCAGGAGCCTGTCCGAAAAAACTTTTCGACAGCAGGGAGCCTTAAAAGCACATGTAGGGAATGCCCCTTGAAGTGAACGTAAAAGCTCAGGACCCCACGTGGAGAATGCAGTCATCGATCCCGCTACCTCTCGCATGCTAAGCGAGCGCTCTACCATTTGAGCTAATTCCCCTCCGCGTTGGAGAGAAGGTGTCCATCGCTCTCACAGACATCGGCGAGGACCGATCCCTAGCATGTGTGCAGGTGCTGCAGCCTGATTTCCAAAGGCCACAAGGAAAAGAGAGTATTCCCTGATTCGCTAGCAACTTTGCACTGGCTACCGTTTAGTTTTAGATTTGATTAAAAGAGTGTGTTTTAAGCCATGCAAACAACAATGTTTGCGGCCAGGCAGCAACAAGGAGGGTTTCTGGATTGGCTCGTTGGTCTAGGGGTATGATTCTCGCTTCGGGTGCGAGAGGTCCCGGGTTCAAATCCCGGACGAGCCCGTGCTTTGGCTTTATTCTCTTCAGCGTCATTAGGGTCACGGACAATCAGGATATTTCTGTGAAATCGGTCATCAATTTACTTTGGGGTGAGGCCGGTTAGCTCAGTTAGTTAGAGCGTGGTGCTAATAACGTCAAAGTCGTGGATTCGATCCCC